>VDFB02105785.1:265473046-265675823 GCA_007258455.2 Sequoia sempervirens
GAGAGAGAGAGAGAGAGAGAGAGAGAGAGAGAGAGAGAGAGAGTTATCTAGCTATGTAGGTAGGATGCTTAAAGGAGATACCTGATAAAGAGAGAGTGGGTGGGAAAGAGATAGTTGAGAGGGGAGAGAGGGAGTGGGAGATAGAGGGACAAGAGAGAGATGGAGGGAGAAGTGAGATAGAGAGGAGTGAAGAGGAGGGAAGCATAGAGAGAGATGAGGGTTGAAGATCCAATGTATAGGTTAGAGGGTTGAGAATTGAGATTATAGGGTTGAGGACCTATAGGGTTTAGGGTTTAGGTTATTGGGTCAAGAGGGTAGACATTTGAGGGATTAGGGTTCAGGGTTTAAGAGTTGAGGGTTGAGGGTTTAAGGGTTTATGGTTTAATGGTTTAAGGGTTGAGGGTATATGATTGGGGGATTAGGATAGAGAGGGAGGTGTGAAGGTAGGAAATATGGAGGGATAAGTGAGATAAAGAGGAGAGAAGAGGAGAGAAGAGGAGGGAAGGACAACGATGGAGAGAGAGGGAGTGGGAGGGAGAGAAAGAGAGAGAGTGGGAGATTAAGATAGTGGGAGATAGAGGGATGAGAAAGAGATGGAGGGAAAAGTGAGATAGAGAGGAGAGAAGAGGTTGAGGGTTTAAGGGTTTATGGTTTAATGGCTTCATGGGTTGAGGGTGGAAGGATTGGGGATTAGATAGAGGGAGTGGAAGGAAATATGGAGGGATGGAGATAAAAGAGTGGAGAGAAGAGAGAAGAGGGAAGGACAAATGAATGGAGAGGGAAGGGAGAGAGGGAAGGGAGGGAGAGGGAGGACAGAGGGGAGATAAAGGGATGAGAAATAGATGGAGGGAAGGAGATAGAGAGGAAGAGGGAGGGTGGATAGAGGGATCTGAATGGTGGAATGGCAGGGGTCAGAGGGTTTAGGGCATTGGCCCGACATGGTAGAGGGTCGAGGGACTGGGGTTTAGGTTTAAGGCTGAGGGCTGAGTGGCTCATAAGTGAAGGGGTTTAATAGTTTGCTGGGCTGGAGGGTATAGGGTTATGGATCAGGGAAAGGGAGGAGGGAGAGAGAGGGAGAGACAGAGACAAAGATAGAGACAGAGACAGAGACAGAGATAGAGAGAGAGTTGTCTAGTTATGTAGGTAGAAAGAGGGAGTGGGAGATAAAGGGATGGGAGAGAGATAAAAGGAGTGAGAAAGAGATACTTGAGAGAGGGAAAGGGAGTGAGAGGGAGATGTTATAATTATGAAACAAGCACAAAACCATGAGCTCTAGGATCAAACAACAAACAAATACAGCTTCCACACAAGAGATCTACAAACAATATATGCAATATTCCTCAACAAGAAAATACCTACAGGATTAAATAATTACAAAAGAGAATGAATTCTTAATGAGAGAAACTCTAATGATAAAAGGGATTAGACCATGAAAAGTGTCAACATCTTATGTGATGAGACAAATTGATCTATTATTAGCTCTATAGTTAACATAAACAAAGCATTGAGTTAACTAATAAAGAAAACCTAAGTTTAGTTTAAGTGCATGATAATTAGAATAATAATTAATTAAAGATTAATTAATTATTAGCTAACACATGATAAATCTAGTACCCCCTTAAGATGAACTTATGGAGTAGCTAAACAACTCTAAAAATAGAACGCATGATGGGTCCTTGCAAAAAAGGCCATGTAAGGTACCCATGTACAAATAGAAGATCTCTCTAATGCAAAGAAATAGAGAAAACCTCATGGGAAAAAATCTACTCCAAAAAGAGATGAAAACCAAGTGAAGGAATGAAGAATCATCTAAACAAGAGTGAAGGATGAAGAATCCTCCAACACAAAGTTGTCCCAAAAGATAGGGACACATGATAAACGAAAAAACACCATTGAAGCATGAAGAAGCTGCAAACATTGTCTAAGAATGATTGTTGTAATTCCAAAACAAGAACCTCTATTTAAATAGATCAGGATCAAGAAAAGAATATGTATGAGTTCCCCCAACAACACTACTTGAATCAAATGGAAACAAAGGAAAACACTTGGAACTCAAATATACAGATGGAACAAGTACCAAAAGTTTGACAAACTGATCAAGTGAAAATGGAAGGTTAGCTCCAAAAAGAAAGAATGAAATTTTTTTCTACATGGTAAGTGATCCATCTCACTGAAATGTAGCAAATGCATCTGACAGTACATAATAACAAATATTGTATACATATCTGACTCCAATGTGAAACCAAAGAATCATTAGCACCAATAGTAGAAACCCCCCCTTAATGCTGAAATGGGGGAGGCGTGATAGGTACACTGATACTGAATGCAAGAAAGAAGTGAATGAAGAAGAATCAGAAACATCTGAATGTGCAAACATAAAAGTACCAAAACATATAAAGGGTGTGCAAAAAAAAGGAACATAGGAATGAGGTTGTTTTCATTGAAGGGACACTCACTTGATAAAGGTATGATGGAAAACAAAGGAGAAACATCAAAACCCCTCATGGCACTTTATATGATAGTGCAAGTACAATAAAGTACAAAGTGATGTGCAAGATCCTAATAATCATGTGTAATATAGTGGAACTTTATTTCAATGTGTTTACACAAAAACAAGTGCATACAATGGGAGCCCATAATGTCCAAAAAAGTACTAGGGTATGTGCAGGATCATCATGGAAAAAATAGGCCCTTAAGTGGCAAAAAATTTAGAAAAATCAGAGTTAGGAAACTTGACAAAAAAATTTGAATAAGTTATCTATATTATTTCAAAAATATGTAAGAATAGAATTTGTAGCAAATTGAATGTAGTTTCTAAACTACTCAGTTTATTTAAAAAAATACTATTTGGTGAAAATTTGAAATTTCAATGTAGTAGTACTTAAATTTCAGGGAAAAAATAAGAAGTAGGTGTCTATTTGACCACCCTAACCACAATAAAATGATAATATTTTTTTATAAGATTTTAGACATAAATAGAGGACTCATGTCTAGATGTGATGCATATTTTTTGTAATTTTTTTCCAAGTAAATAATTAATTATGAATTTTTATTATAACTTTTAAAAAAATAAAAAAATTGTATGTCTAACCACCTTAACTTAGTCAAAACTTCATGAAATTCAATTTTTATTTTTTTAAACCTATAGTATGTGAAACATAGAATGTGATGCATGTTTTGGATTTAAAAAATGTGATACCGTTTGAAAGCTATAGATGTTTTTAATCAGCCTATCAATTAGGACTTTAGTCGTAATTCAAATAGAAAATGAATAATAATTATTTATTAAATTCAAAGTAAAGCATAATTTATATTGGTGGAAAGATGAGAATCTCCTTTAAAAACCCTTTTTCATTTCATCAATTTTGGGTTAAAAAAAACTCGTCAGCCACATACCCTACAAATACCCATCATATTGTCGCTTTTTTGCCCATCATGATCTTGTACATACCGACTACATGCTAAAATACAATTTTTTGACAGAAGAGGAAACTGGTAGCACCATGATGAAGTACACAAAAAAAATGCACTTTAAAAATGATACCCAAAAAGGAGTTTGGATCATATTGAAGATATGGTTTGTTAAAGTCTCCAAAATGAGAACTGAACAGTAACAACACTAAGAAAATAGAATTCTAGAAAAAATTAGAAGTCCAAACTAGAAAACACTTGAACCATCGTGAAGAGCTCAAAATTTTATCCTGTTTCAAAAAAAATTACACAGAAAAATATCGCCATATGACCAAGATATGGCTTTGTGAAGATAGGGTGTAGATCTAAAAATCCCAATGAAGAGGGGCTAAGTAGGGCAAAAAAGAACTCCTCCATCAAAGTTAGCAGAAATACCTCCAAAATTGGAGGTCCGCCAATTTTAGTAGTCTGGGAAAAAATCTCCTCAAACTAGATACATGTGGATTTTATTTTGCAAACAAATGCAAAAAATGATGTGCCTTTTTATTTATTTTTAAAGTAAGAAAAGGACTAAAAAAACTTTATATATTTATAAATATATATATATATATATATAACCCATATTTTTTATATAAAAAAATATTAAAAAATATTTTTTAAAAATAATAATTAAAAAATCCATTTTGGAAAAATTAAATTAAAAAAAACTGTGGGCAGGGCCCAAGATGGGACCACGCTTGCCACATAGTGGCAGGGGCGGTACCACCCCATATCCCCCCGATCTCCTCCTTCCCCTGCCCCCCATAGTGGAGGTGGGGCCCGAGGGACTGCCAACCTACCATTATGGCAGGCGACAGTACCCCTTCGGGTACCGCACCCCACCATTGGGATTAAACATTTTTTTTTAACAAAATTTAAATTAAAACTTTACCAAAAAAAACCTACCACCTTTTTAAAAAGGCTCTTCAATTTTTTTATTTCTTTTTGTTTTTTAAAAATTTTGCAAGATAAAAAAAATCAATTTTTTTTAACCTAGATCCACATGCTGGGGAGGCTATATGGCATCCCTGGCAAAAAAAAAATTCCTCAGAAACTCTTGGCACAAATTTTGGCAATTTGACAACTGATCTTAAGGTTTTTAGGCCTTCTGAGCACGATGGGAATGTCCATTTTGGCTCAAAGTGCACCAAAAAAATGCAGTTTCCTTTCAGATCTGGAAAAAAGAAACCACTTCAAACCTGTTGGCACTCTCATTTGAGGTGCCCATTTCAAAAAAATTTCCTCTGCATTTTCAGAAGTGCACTTGATGAATTTTCCTAAATGACCTACTTTGGAGTGTCATATTTTGGAGCCCGTTGATTTTGGTGTAAAACCCATTTGCACACCCACTCATGTGTCCTATGTAAGTAGGTGTGTCAATTTTCAGCTTCCCATGATGAGTTTTGACAAGGTTTTAAAAAGTGAAGCTAGAGGGTTTTGACATTTTTCAGCTATTTGCGAATGTTCTGTTTTGCAAAGTAGTCTCCCATTTGAGCTTGCATTTTGAAACCAGTTGATCGTCAAGAGAAAATGATTGGTGTCATTATGGGATAAATTCACTACTCTATTCAATCTTGCTAGAATGTTTGAACATCTACATAAACTAGAAGAGCAATTTATTCTATGAAGGTTTATGGTGTTCAAGTTCATAGTTTGACAAATTTAATGGAGGTTGATGCATAGGGGCCTCTGCCCTGACATTGGAATGAGAAAATTTGGCACTCTTTAATAATGAAAAGTAGGGTTATCATATGCAAGGGGGCATTTAAATTTGTGGGAGGGGAATTAATGTTAGCTCACAAATGAATTGATATTGCAGAAGGGCCTGTGCATAGTTGCAAAATATGCACAAAATGGATTTATTGAAAGGACCTTAGAAAATTTGAAGCAAATATGATTGGTAGTTGCAATTATGAGCTCTACACATTCAGCCATCGTGCTAGATAGGTGAATAGTACATGGGCTTATGCTATGTTTTGAAAATGATCAAGAGGCAGCCATGGTGATGGTTAAAGAAGGCATTGAGGTGAATGGAAATAGAACCAAGTGTTTGACATGTGCTAGGTGGCATGGTCTAAAACACAAATGACTAACTCTAAACAAAGAGAGCTATTCAGGCTACGTGGAAATCCATCAAGGCATAAAGGATAAAGGATCCCAACACTGGTAGTGCGCACACAACATCTAGTTGGCCAGAGGAGAATGGGTCACCATAGAATAAGTTACCATGCTATTTAATCTGTATGATGGTTACAGTCAGCAAGTTTGGGAGATAGGCACTCTACTTGTTTGGAAAAACCCCAAATAAACAATGATCTCATGGATTGCGCTGAATGGAGGATACACAACAATGATTGTTGAAATGCAATAGAAACTTCAAGAAAATATAATGTGCAGATAAGAGGAGGCACGCACGGATTGAAGGCATCATAAGGGTCTTTGGATATTTTTAAACATTGCAAAAGGCCACACACCATCATCAATAAGGAGAACAAAGGTAGGGCATATTCACATTGCATATGTTGAAATCGCTTCAGTAACTTTCAAACAAATGTAGGGTATATGCTTCCATGAAGCAAGTGAGAGAAGAATTCTCATTGGATAATACTTATGGTAAATGCTTTAGGAACTTGTAAATAAATGCAGTGAAGGCCACGCTCTCAATGCCATAAAAGGATAATACATAGAAAAATTCCATTAAGAATTCCTAGCACAATAACCCCTGCCAGTGCATATGAAGGAGAATGCCATCATGAATTCTAGCCAAATGAATCATTCAATAAATAGGAAGAATGCACATCTGCAGAGAATGCATTAAGCTTGTTAAAAGAAATGTGACATGGGAGCCACCATTAACACACAAGAAGAGGAATGAAGAAATGGTACAAATGAATTAGGGTAAAAAGGGAAAAAATAAGATCAACGGCTTAGGATAAATGGGTAAGTGCGGCCAGATCACAACCCTTGCTCGTTGCTCGCTAATTTAAAGTGTCCATGGATTAAGTTTTGCAGGGCTAGCGAGAAGAGGGTAAGTAAATGGTGGGTACCTATGCTAACAATTTAATACATAAAATATAGTCTAAGTAGTCGAATGGAAAATTTTCATGCTCCCCGCTGGCTTAGGGGATAAAAATGAAAGCTCTTGAATTCCTGTGGGGTTAGCAATATTGAGCCACCTGGATGTGGTGGGTCCAGTTGAATTTAATGTGTACAGGTAAAAGTCTTGATTGAGCCCGATTATTTAATATTTCAAGCATTTTATTTTCTTTTTACAAAAGAAAAGTATTTAATATTTTGAAAATTGTCGGTGATGAAATATTTTAAATGGTGGGCCCAATATGTGAGAGCAAGGTTGCTCGATAGAAATTTAAAGAAGGGCCTTCATTTAGATGTATGAAGGTAAAATGTATTAGATGGCTGGAGTTAAAAGGTGAGTAAAGTGGAAAGTAAAAGGCCCATGAATTAAATATTGCTTAGATGCAATATTTAATATTTTATTTTAAAAGCCAGGCTGGGGATTGAACAATGTGAAATATTTAAAGGGAGACCAACATTTAAATTTTAATGGTCATAGGTAAAATCTTTTTATTTTTTTGTTGTGTAAAATGGCACGTGAAAATGAATGGACTAGGTAAATGTTGGGGCTCAGTGATTAAAGGGAAAGTAGTTGAAAATGATGCACGCAAAGGAGAATATTTTGCAAAGTGAATTAAATATTCAATGTTTAAGGGCTCCCTTTATTAAAACAAATACTTTATTTGTTGAAGGTAAATAAAGTGAAACGCAACTCCAACATAGGTAAAGAGCTAAAAAACAAAATTTTCATGTGGAGGCAGAGATATTTTGCAGCTGTTGGTAAATGGTGAAATTCATCACATGGAAAAAAAAAATTGTTGATAAACAACTGAGGCAAAGCACAGATTGAGAGGAAAATTTAGTTTGTTGAGAGAGGAGAGAGGCTTTACAAAATTCTTGATCAACGATGATATAGATTCTAGATGGCAATTTCAGATCATTCTTCTGAATTCTCTTTTCTTTTATATCTTCTTCTCTTCTATCATTGTTCTAATTTTGGGGGTTCCAATTTCTGAAAGCTCTGCAAGTTAGGCAGAAGCTCTAGGTAGAATTGTAAAGCTAGGAGAAATGTAATTGAGTCATTAATTTAAAGTGTGTATTCTGAGTTGTGCTCTCATGTTTATATTTTAGCTAATAATTGTCTCCATTTATGAGATGCATTACTTTTTTGGATTCAATAATAAAATTATCTGAGTCTTTTCATGCATTGAGTTACATCCATTGTTGCCTTCTATTTTGTGAATGATGTAAATGATTTAATGAATCACAAGATAAACTTATTATTCCCTATTATTTAGGGATTAGTGTAATTACTTCAGCAAGTGTGATAAGAGTGTTGTGTTTTAGGTGGATTTGTAAAGAATAATTATCAGATGAAACTTCAGTGGTCTTGTTGTCATAATTTGATAACAGTTGCAAAGATCTTCAAATAATGTTTAACACTATAGGATGAATGTTGGTTATATGACTCCAAGCCCATTTCTTGGCACTAGTCCATTTTATGCTTCTGTTGTTTTCGGTTGGGTCCCAATTCTTTAAATCATAAATCATTTTAATTATGTGTTGTGAGTACTTGTATTTGCCATGTTTTCCATGCTGGTTAGTGAAATTTACTCTACATCTTAGCCAATATTAAGTGATATTTTATGTTTCTCACCATAATTCTGGGAGAGAATTATCTGTTGAGCAATATCATGTCAATTGTGTGTCCAAATCTTTAGATGTGGTTGAAGGGTCACCCCCTAGGTTTTACAGAGCCTGAAGTGCAGGGGAAATGTGTGTTAATTTCATTTCCTATTAGTTGGCCAAATCAACCTTTGAGTCTGAGCATAAGACCTTGGCTAAGTCTTTAGGATTCAACTGATCTGTTGATATTTGGAACACCAACAAAACCCTCATAGATCTGGCATCGGGAACCCAAATCAGACAAAAAAAAGCCAAATATGAATTTCTGGAAAATTTTGAATCCAATGGTGAAGTTATTTTTGTGCCAAAACATGTCTCAAGTCACCCACATCCAAAATTTGCAAAAAAGGAAAAGCGGATTCATATCTAAAGCCTACAACCCTTGTTGAAGGAAAAAACCTCATAAATTGAGAAGGGTTCGATAAAACCATGCTTTGATACCATGTTAGAATTGTGAAACAAGGAAAAAACCATGATCCACAGGATCAAACAATGAACAACAACACCTTCTACACATGAGATCTGCAAACAATATATGTAATATTCCTCAACAAGAAAAAGCTATAGAAGCAAGAGACTCTTAAGAAGATATGAAATCTCAAAAGATAATTATAACAAGGGTTGAGTGCTTTATAGGAGAAAAACCATAAATGGTACTCACTTCAGTTAACAAAAAAACACTTAGCTAATTGACTAAAGTAATCCTAAGTTTAGCTTAAGTGCATGAGAATAAATTATACTAATAATCAATTAAAGATTAATTAATTATTAGCTAATGCATGATAACTCTAACAAGAGAGGGAGTGGGAGATAGAGGGAGAGGAGAGAGATAGAGGGAGTGTGAGAGAGACTTGAGAGAGGGAGAGATGGTTGGAGGGAGGGACTTGAGAGAGAGAGATAGATAGAGTGAGTGTGTGAGTGAGAGAGAGAGAGAGCTGAGAGATGGAGGGAGTGAAAGAGGAAGAGAGAGGGAGTGGGAGAGAGATATATTAGGTCTTAGGGTTCAAGGGACAATGTATCAAGGGTTTTTGTTGTATAGGGTTGAGGGTTTAGGGTTAAGTGAGAAACCTAGATGGCTAAGTGGGGATGGATGGCTAAGGATAGAGAGAGAAGAAACCTATAGAAAATCAACATTTTCATAACGTGAGCGCATTTTGAAGAATTTGATATGTAATTGTTTGTATATCAAGACAAAACACACTCGTGTTATAACACAAGCATGTTTTGGCTTAATCTAAAAAGGTAAAAAATTCAAGACACCTGTGATCTACATGCCCACATTCTTTATATTCTCTTGGTTATGCATGTGTTTTGACAAAATGAAGCTTTTTGATGCATTTGGGAAGTGTTCATAAATTTCTTTCACATTCTACCACCTTTTTATAAACTTTCCACCACCTTTGCATGAAATAATAGAGTTTTCACTTAGAATTTGATATATATCAATTCAAGTCTCAATTCCATTCAAGAGTGATATACAATTGAACATTGAAAAGGAAACAAGCTTGTGAAAAACTCAAATTGTTGAGGAGTTTGATGCAAGAAGAAACAAAGGCTACATAATTGGGTAGAACTCCTCCATTCGAATCTCTATTTTTTAGGTATGTTAAGTCTTACACATTTTTTTTACATTTTCCTTAATTATATTTTGGCTTGCTTTGATTTTGTTATAATGCATATTCCATGCCCATCATTATTTGTTTGTCATTATAAACTTAGCCCCTCTTGGCACATTTTAAACTACACAATTCTTTCCACTTGCCAATTACATTTTTAAACCACATCTCTTTGAGGTATTTTGTTAAACAATTGACCTACCTTGTGTATGCTTCCACATTTTGTATACACACATATATGAGAGTAGTTAGTATGTAATATAATACATCATTTCTCAATCCTTTTCTATGGATGTGCATAGCCCTTTCCAAAGATTTTATTTTGGTACATAGGCATGGGGGATGTTGGAAAATGTAATGGATTTTGGTTTTACACCTAGAAATTGCATTTTCTTGAATTTTTCTAAAGCCTTTTCAACAAATCCATTTTTTGCATATCCTATAATCATTCTAGTCCATGATGACATATCCCATTGAGGCATTTTTTCAAACAGTTCTACCAAGCAGCTAATTGCCTTGTCTATGCTACCAATTTTTCCATACATGTCTACCAAAGAATTTTATCAAACAACATAGACAAGAAAACTAGTTGTTTGAAAATATGCCTCAAAGAAATGTGGTCTCATGTGATGTGTATTTTTTCAAATAGTTGATTGCCTTGTCTATGCTACCAAATTTTCCATGCATGTCTACCAAACATTTTATCAAATGTATCATAGACAAGGCAATCAGCTATTTGAAAAAATGCCTCAAAGAAATGTGGTCTCATGGTGATGTGCATCACCATGAGACCACATTTCTTTGAGGCATTTTTTAAAGAAATGTGGTCTCATGGTGATGTGCATCACCATGAGACCACATTTCTTTGAAGCATTTTTTCAAATAGTTGATTACCTTTGCATCACCATGAGACCACATTTCTTTGAGGCATTTTTTCAAATAGTTGATTACCTTTTCTATGCTACCAAAACATTTTTTCAAACAATCCCCCTCTCTTTCAATGATTTGATTGATTCCTGGATACCTTGTTCAATAGAGGGAGTGACCCTCATTCTATACAAAATTGGAATATACTCCTCCCACATTAATAGATCTTTATCTATTTTGGTTTTCATCTCTATTTCTAAAATTACCTCATCACTAATGTTGTCATATACTTTGGATTTGGGTTTCAAGTCTCTTTATTCAAGGCTACTAGCAACACACAGATAGGTGAAGCTAAATCAATAGGTCCAACTAGGTGATGTACGTATAAAGTTAATTTCCTTACTTTATTTTTATGTTCTTCCTTTGTGTTCTTATCCTTTTTCATTCTCTCAAATATAGTCTCTTTTGTTCTTGAAGATTCTCTAGTTTGTTTCTTTTGTTCTTGAGCCTTAGGGTGTAGCTCCAACATTGGGTATGGCACTCCTAAGAACCTTATTGATCCAACCACCATGTTTATAGATCTATTGTCTATATAATAATCCTTTGGATTTGAATAATCCACTTCCTCTATAGGGTGGTCAAATATCCTTTCTATGTTGTACATGGGATTTAGCACTTTCTTATAAACTTCTTATTCCTTGGAAATCACCATAAGACCATATTTCTATGAAGAATTCTTCCAAACAACCCACTACTTTGTCAGTGTTACCACATTGCCAAGCTAGTGAGGTACTCATTAGCTTGTCAATGCAGTTAGTGGGTTGTTTGAAAAAATTCCTCATAGAAATGGGGGCTCACGGTGATGTACTTGTCAATGGGGGCTCATCGTGAGTCCCCATTTCTATGAGGAATTTTTTCAAACAACCCACTACCTTGTCAACGCTACTACATTCACAAGCAAGTGAGCTCACTAGCTTGTCTATGGTACCACATTTTGCATACATGTATACAAAAATTTGCATGCCTTGTCCATGCTTCCATTGTGTGCATATCTTGAAATCATGGCATTCCATGAGACCACATTTCTTTAAGGAATGTCATCCAAAAATTCATGTGACATTTGACAAGCTAGTGAGCTCATTAGCTTGTCAATGCGGTAGAATTGACAAGGTAGTGGGATGTTTGAAAAAATGCATCATAAAAATGGGGTCTCACAGTGATCAAGTGAGCTACACTCTTTCCTTAGCTTGAATGCAGGTTCATGGAGTATCCATATGTAGAAGATGGCATGATTTTGTTCTTCATGTACAATTCAAGCCTTGAATGAGTGTGAGTCAAAGGAGTGGGTTGATGAATGGTGGTTAAGTTATCTTACCACACTTCACATGTATCGGCCTCTAATGAAATTGGAACTGACATAGATGGAATCATCGGTTGAATTTGAACACATATTAGATATAGTTCAACCAAGTAATATATCTACTTGCATAGTTATTGAAATTCCTATTGTTATCTTACTTTGTAGTGTATTTGTAATGTTGACTTAGATTTCATCTAATTTTTTACACATATCAATATAGGGCATGTTTATGCAATTATTGAAGATGAAGAAAATGAAGAGGGAATAGATTATTACTTGTGTCATTGTGTTGATGCCAAAAAGAAATTGGAGGCCCCAGTTATAAATAGAGAAAACGTAAAATACTCTACAGGCTTAGTGGTTGTTATTGGAATGTGGCTTAAAAGGTACCCACATAAGAGTGTTAATGTTTGGCTATTTCAAGACTTTGAAATGCATCAAAATATTCTTCATTACTCAAACTTTGCCATGGAGTTCAATGTTCATTTGATCAAATATGGGGGTAGACCTTTGAACAAGACCTTGTGGAAGATGTGTGAGTTTGAACATGAGGCAATACTTGACACAATAAAGAGTAGAGCGGAACCCGATTATTCATTGGATTAATTTGTAAGTATGCACATTGGTTCTTATTTATTTGTATTAAAATATAAAGTATTCACATCAAAATTATTTGATAGTTAGACCTTTCATTTCTATATTTCAAGTTTACATATGTTTTGGTTCCAAGTTTGTACATATGTGTTGGTTTGAAGTTTACAAATGAATATTAGGAAGATTATATGTTTTGGTTCCAAGTTTGTACATATTTTTTTGGTTTGAAGTTTACATATGAATATTTGGTAGATTATATGTTTTGGTTCAATGCATAGCATAGACAAGGTAGCGAGCATTAACAAGCTCACTACATTGTTAATAAAATAGCATTGACAAGGTTAAATGATAAAATGCCTATGAGAGAGGAAGGGAAATAACTACAGAGCAATGAGAGATATAAAGGCACATGGAAATTCCATGGGACACCTAGATGGCTTCTAATTGGCCGATGGCAATTCCTTTACTAGGTTTCCAATTTCATTTAATTGGAAAGCTAGTGGGCCCACTAGCTTACCAATTTGGTGAAATGAAAAGGTAGTGGGCAGTTTGAAAAAATGGGTCCCAGAAATAGGGTCTCACAGTGATGTAAATATTTATGAGACCACATTTTTTGGAGCCATTTTTTCAAACATCCCACTACCTTGCCAATTTCACCCACTAGCTTGCCAATTCGGTGAAATTGGCAACTTGATGGGTTGTTTAAAAAAATGGGTCCAAGAAATGGGGTCTTGCAATGATGACCCATTTTTTCAAACAACCCACTACCTTTCCAATTTCACCCACTACCTTTCCAATTCAGTGAAATTGGTAACCTAGTGGGTTGTTTGAAAAAATAGGTCAAAGAAATGGGGTCTCACGATGATGTAGAAATGGGGTCTCACTTTTGAGACCCCATTTCTACATCATCGTGAGACCCCATTTCTTGGACACTTTTTTTCAAACAACCCACTAGGTTGCTAGTTCGGTGAAATGGGCAACCTAGTGAGTTGTTTGAAAAAATGGTCCAAGAAATGGGGTCTCATGATGATGCATCAGCAACCTAGTGGGATATTTAAAAAAATGGGTCCAAGAAATGGGGTCTCACAGTGATGCATTGACAACCTAGTGACCTATTTTTTCAAACAACCCACTACCTTGATAATTTCACCGAATTGGAAATCTAGTGGGTGAAATTGGCAAGGTAGTGGGATGTTTGAAAAAATGGGTCCAAGAAATGGAGTCTCATAATGATGTACATCACCGTGAGACCCCATTTCTTGGACCCATTGTTTCAAACAACCCACTACCTTGCCAATTTCATGGTGATGTATCAAATTGCTTCTAGTGTTGACCAAGCTATGTGCCTTTCACATGCACATTTTACTTATTTCAATGCTCTACTTCTTATTTTCTTTAACTTGAAGTCTTTATTCTGATTTTTACTTATTCATCAATTCTATCATGTTGAAGAAGTGGAGATTTGCAAACATTATAGATAGGAAATATTGTATGAATTTTTGTCATGCTTTGTTAGCTTAAAAAATGTGATTTCTTATGTATTCATTCTTTTTTTTTTTGTGTCTAATCATATCATGATCTTGTTGGTGATTCATGCCTCATTTTTTATGATTTCATGTTGCTATATCAAATAAAAGGTGCAATAGGTACATTAGATTATGTTGATTCAAGTGGAGGGGTTCATATTTCATTAAATCATGATAGTTGAGGTTGTAGTTTTGTAAGTAGTTTTTGAGTGTTTTCATTCATAGTACATTGGTAATAGTATTAAGTGTGTCATTGTATTATGCCACGAGCTTATTAATGTTTCTTGTGGTCATATTGAGCTTAGTTTCAAATCCTTTCAATCCTTGTTAATGAATTATGTATGTGATTCTTGTTTGAAAAATTCTTTGCTAATGAATTTTGTATGCCATTCTTGTTTGAAAACACCCAATATATAATTTTTGTATGCTTGAGCTTGTGATACAAGGTACCCACCCTTGGATTATATGCATGACTACATGTATGAAAGATTCCCACTTTTATGGTTTCCTTTGATATATCCTACTGAGATCCAACCTTGGGCTTAGTGACATATGGATATGTTGAGTTAAGTAGATATGAGGAAAGCTTGTGAAGCTATGGTGACATGTTCATTGAATAGGATAAATCCTACTAACCATACATTTCTACGTAAGATTACCTTTGACTTCTCCTTACTAAATGGACCCTTGAGTGATCCATAGTGATAACCTATATTGTATTGCTCTTTTGTATAAGTATTATTAGTACCTTTGATTTCAATTAATTTTTATGAGTTATGCATGATCACAATCATAAAAGGGGTAGCAATCTCATGAAAGCCATGAGATTTTAAGAATAACAATTATAAGGGCATACTTGAAGGTGTTTGAAGATGGTCATTAATGGAAAATTGTATAAAAGGTTGCAAACCTTAGTTAAAGGGAGTGCAATTACAAGAGGAAAGATAGTCCATAGATTCAAGAGGGTAGTCCTTAGGTCTTAAAGATAATGAGTTGCATATAAATATTAGATGATAGTCATACAAATGATAGTTAATAGAAGGAAGCAAGAAAAATTCATAGTAAAATAATATAAGGTCTAATATACTCACATAGGGGTAGTCCTTTATCAAGTGAACAGGGAAAATAATTAATTTGAAGACCTCAAGAGTCATGTCTTTGAGGCATTTTATCAACCACACAAATGCATGCAAGGAAAAGGTTGTTTATGAGGAGTTGTAAATGTTACCCAATTTTCACCTATAGGCTAAATCAGGGGAACCTATGTTTCAGGTGTTCATGAAGACCAAATGGAGGAACACTTGCATCAAGTTGCAGGGGAAAGTTTTATTTTGATTCGGCATATGGATTAAATGTGGCTCCCACAAGGGTTGAGCCCAACGTGTTGGTGTTCGTTTTTGTTGGGGGTTTTTCATCTTATGTTTTTGCCCTGTTTTCCCCCTTTCCATTTTGTTTTCCTTGGGCCCTTTTTCTTTTTGTTTTATCGGGGGTGGAACCAGAAATGGAACTGAACTCTGAAACTTTTCCAAAGTTCCAGGTTCCGATCCCATCCTGGTCTCGGTTTTGCCGGACTTGTTTGTTTGTCTTGTCTTTTTCTTTGTTCTTTGGTCGGGGGGTGTTTCCTCCCCTTCTTCTTCTTCCTTTCTTGTCCCTTTTCTATCATCTTTATTTTTGTCGAAGGCGGGTTTGGGACGGAATCAAAACTCGAAACTTCAGAAAAGTTTCAGGTCCGGATTTGGTTCCGGCTCTGGTTCCGCCTAGCTTTTTTGGTTTTCCCCCCGCTCCGAATCCGGTCTCGTTTTGGTTCTCATCCCAACTCCAACTCCGCCAAAGGATCCAAGCTCAAGAAACATTGAAGGTGCTCACCATGATGTCTTGCTGACCCGATAGGGTCTTGCCGAGATGAAGTGACCTCGCCAAGAGATTTAGACATCGATCTGACGTCTGGCCAATAGGGCGAAGTCTTGCCGAAGGAGTTGCACTCGCTGAAAGAAGGCTCAGTTGGTATAATGTATCACCGACTGAAGAAGGTCTCATCGACACGAGGTTTGAGCTTGGGAGGAATGGAGGGGATTAGTGTAATGTCTTACCGACAAACGATGGTCTTGCCTATGGTTGTAAACCTTCGGTGTGACTAATGGAGCCCACCATGAGGTCCTGTCGACAGAGGAAAGTCTCCCCGACAGTTGTTCACCAGACCGTCATTAGAGAGAAGGTTTTACATTCGCCATGAGGTCTGGCCAAATGAGTGAGATCTTGCTGACCAATGAAGGGTCTCGGTATAGTGTTTTCCTTTGGTAGAGGGTCTCATCGACACATGGGTGTCTTGTCGATGGTCTAGGTGACCACCACTATGAATGTCGATATGAATTTTGGGCTCTCCATGAACTCTTGCCAATGGTAGTGATCTATGCCGATAACCACTGAAGGGCATGATTGCATCAGGGAGACATGGTTAGTGTCTCACCAACATGTGTTTCAATTTGAATGACCTTTGAACGTCTGGCGCCCCCATGAAGTATCTATTCAACCAATCAGAGTGAGCCATAGGAAGAGTCATGGCAGTTTGACCGATGAGAGGAGGATCAATAGAATGAGCGATGTGGATCTTCTTTGAGCTCAAGAGCATTCAAAGCAGTTCTGACGAAGTCCTGAGGATAGACACGAGACCAAAAGTTAATGCAGGCATTGCAAAAGGTTGAGGAGGCCATTCCTGGGATGATCTTTCACACTAACATAGACAGTAGGGATGCAATCAAACACAACATTAACTACATGAAAAGATCTAAAGGCAGATCTTTCGGCCGACTGATATTTTTGTGAAAACCCTAGGGCAGTCGCCGACACTTTTTGGTATATAGGGCATTTTTTTGCCTCTTTGTAAATGAGTTCAGATTATGCATTCTGGAGAGTTAGTGATTTTTCCTCAAATCCTTTCTCAACTGATGTAGATTTTGTAACTTATTTGGAGTTCTCCTAGATGCTTTTCTGAAGTCTGTGACTTCTACAGTCCTCTCTCAGATTAGCAAAAATTTTGTAACTCATTTTGGAGCATGTTATATAAAATTTACCTTGGTTACCATTGATGGCTCATTTTTGCCTTCTAGTTCTTGTGAAGTATTGTGCAATTTTAAGTGATTCATCAAGCTACTTAGTGAAATCTTTCTTTTCCTTATAGCTTTGTTTCATGTTAGCATGCCTTTCTTTGCAAAAGTAGTATTATGTAGGTTACAAATTGTGTTTACTCAATTGCTCATGAGCTTTTAATTTGTGAAAATCTGCTTTTCCTTCTTGAAAGTGTGTGCATGTCGAACTTGTTTGTATGCATAATCTATAAAATCTTGTTGTGCAGTCCCATATCCATCATCAAGTTTTCAAGTGTAAATTGAGTATCTCATTGTTCTTATCAATTTGGTGTATCACCATAGCATTTAGTTTTCATTTTTATGCACTCCTTCTCCCTTTTCCTTACAGAATCAATAGTTTAGGTGATTACCCAACAAGGAAGCCGACCTTCTCCGGAGGTTCATTTCAACTTTAGGTGACCCACAGCCTTGAAATGATCCCATGTTTCTCTAGAAAGCTTAGTTTTCATAGCTTCACATAGGGTGCAATTTCTTGGAGACAACAGTTTTTGGCATGCCCGGTGGGACCAAGTCAGAAGTAAAACTCCCAAGTCTTGCTATTTTGATATGCTAATAGTGAGCTAATAGCCTTTTAGAGGTCGTTTCTAAGCATATCTGGTGACTTTGATTTTTGGAAGTAGCAGAAAATCCAGTGAATTAATAATAAGTTCAACATACTGAGATTTGGTGTTTACCTCAGTATCATTCAGCTTGTGGAGGTAGTTCAAACAACACCTAGATTTTAGTGCTGTCATGCAATAGTAGTCTATCAGCATGCTCAACATGCTTACCTCCCACCCACCCTTGCTCAGTCTTTGGATCCACATTTGGATGTCCAAAATCAGCTCCAAGAGGTTGATTATATAAAGAATAACATGAAGGAAAAACTAATGGACATCACAAGACAGATGGAAGAGTTGAGGAGGCAGCAGGAGTACGATCAACAATAACAAGAGATGGCTTATTAGGCCTACCTTCATGAGCAGGAGACTGATTGGCAACAAGAACAAGAGGTTCCCAAGTACAAGTTTGGCAGCTTTAGGCAAAGTCAGCCTCTCAAATCCCCTAGTAAGTCTTCTCAGTTTGAAATTCCAAGCTTTAAGGGTTTCAATTCAATGCAAGAAGATGTAGTGCTTGAACAAGACCAGTCCATCATCCCTCAAGAGTAGCCCATTGATTCAAATGACTTACTCATGGAGAGGATCAACAAAGTAAATCCAATGCATTTAGTTGTAGCAGGTTACCAACTACATCAAGAAAAGCTCAAACAAGAGGAGGTGCAGATGAGACAACAGGAGGGAGCCTCAAAGTACAAAATTCCAAGTTTCAGACAGGGTGAATCTAGCATGGACAACTACAATGAAATTGCTAAGTTGGAGGAGCACGTGTTTTTAGTTCCAAGCTTCAAGTAGATTGCTTCTTCTCAAAGCTCAAAGCTAACTGAGGATCTTCCTCAAGTGGAAAGCACTTGTGAGGTTGCAGTTTCAAAACAGCTAGAAGACATCAAGCCATTTGGGCAGTTGTAGATTGATGATAGTCAACAAGACAATGGAGCATTAGACTTGGAAGAAAAGCCTAAAACTGAACTAAATACTTTTCTTCAAGAGAGCATGCAGGTTCCTAATTTACCGGTTGATTTGGGATAGCCAGAGAATATTGCTAACTTATTCGATGAAATTCCTCAATTTATTAATGAAGATGAAGATCTCACATGCATGATAGCATCTATGTCTGGTATGGAGCAACTAAATGATAAAACTCATCTAGATTCAATGAAAAATTATGAGTTATATGATATCATAGAGGTTTTTTGTTCTAACATAGATGATGAGCTAGTATCATATGAAAGGGAAGCATGTGATCAACCCATTCAAGTCATTAAGACTATTGAAAAGGTTGTAGAAGATGATGCCATGCAGCCTATGAACTTATTTGATGAGTTGCCTCACTTTGTTGAGGAGGAGTTATATTTTTTCTTGGACAAAGAGCATGAGGAACCACAGTTTGATGATTTTTTTTCAGTTATCCAACATGGATATCAGATCCTTAGTCAAGGAGATCAAACTATAGTAGCCAATGAACAACCTGCATATTACCTCCAATCAGCATCTTTTCAAGCAAAAGATGAAGTCTTTAGAGATCAACAAGAGGCTAGCAAGGAAAGTTCAAGCTTTTCCTTTACCAGAGGCTATCCAATCATGTACTTAGCCTAGATGGAGTCCAATGAGGCTCCTACACATGAAGGTATAGCAGAAAATGGCATCCAAGATGCACTATCAGCCAAACAAGAGTATGTTCAACTCACTTATCCTCCTTTGGTTGACAATACATATGGTCTATTTGGCGAGGTAAGTGAACTTTTTCACCTCTTTCAAGGGGCAATGCATCGTCTTGTTAAATATCTTCTTGTGTCCCATTTTTACTCAGTTGTCTTTAAATATGCCAGTCATTTGATATTGAGGAGAAAAGGAAACTATTTCAACCATCCTGTCAATGGTTTTGTTTGACCAGTTTCTTACTGGTTAGTATAGGGTAGGTTTAGTTGCTATTTTCATTCCCTAAGTGTTGTTCCAACACAAATAAATAGTTTCCATTCAACAGTTTTTCTTGTTTTCAATAAGTTTCCAACTGTTCCATTGAGTTACAAATGAGTTACAACCATGTGCAAGGTTGCTCCAAGTCTTTTTCTGAGTTTTCCCAATGACTATGTGCCCAATGGATTGGCCTAGGCTACTGGTCCACATGTTTAGCAGGAAAATATCCAGCAAAGGTCGCCAGAAATGTTACCCAATTTTCACCTACAGGCTCAATCAGGGGAACCTATGTTTCAGGTGTTCATGAAGACCAAATGGAGGAACACTTGCATCGAGCTGTGGGGGAAAGTTTTATTTTGATTCGGCATGTGGATTAAATGTGGCTCCCACAAGGGCTGAGCCAAGCATGTTGGTGTTCATTTTTGTTGGGGGTTTTTCATCTTATGTTTTTTCCTTATTTTTCCCCTTTCCGTTTTGTTTTCCTTGGGCCCTTTTTCTTTTTGTTCTGTCGGGGGCAGAACCGGAACTGGAACTAAAGTCAGAAAATTTTCCAAAGTTCCAGGTTCTGATCCCGTCCTGGTCCCAATTCTGCTGAACTTGTTTGTTTGTCTTGTCTTTCTCTTTGTTCTTTGGTTGGGGGGTGTTTCCTCCCCTTCTTCTTCTTCTTTTCTTGTCCCTTTTTCGTCGTCTTTGTTTTTGTCGAAGGCGGGTTTGGGACGGAATCAAAACTTGAAACTTCAAAAAAGTTTCAACTTCGGATTTGGTTCTGGTTCCAGTTTCGCCTGGATTTTTTGGTTTTCCCCCCATTCCTACTCCAGTCTTGTTTTGGTTTTCATCCCCACTCTGACTTTGGCGAAGGATCCAAGCTTAGGAAACATTGAAGGTGCTCACCGTGATGTCTTGCCAACCCGATAGGGTCTTGCTGAGATGAAGTGACCTTGCTAAGAGAGTTAGACATCGATCTGACGTCTGGCCGACAGGGTGAAGTCTTTCCAAAGGAGTTGCACTCACTAACAAAAGGCTCGGTCGTTATAATGTCTCACCGACCAAATAAGGTCTCACCGACACGAGGTTTGAGCTCAAGAGGAATGGAGGGGGTCAGTGTAATGTCTTACCGACAAGCGATGGTCTCGCCAATGGTTGTAAACCTTTGGTGTGACTAATGGAGCCCACCATGAGGTCTTGCCGACAGAGGAAAGTCTCCCCGACAGTTCTTCACCAGACCATCATCGGAGAGAAGGTTTTACATTCGCCATGAGGTCTAGCCGAATGAGTGAGATCCTGCCAACCAATGAAGGGTCTTGGTATAGTGTTTGCCTTCGGCAGAGGGTCTCACCGACACATGGGTGTCTTGCCGATGGTCTAGGTGACCGCCACTATGAATGTCGATATGAATTTTGGGCTTGCTATGAACTCTTTCCGATGGTAGTGATCTATGTCGATAACCACTGAAGGGCATTATCGCATCGGGGAGACATGGTCGGTGTCTCACTGACATGCATTTCAATTTGAATTACCTTTGACCGTCTGGTGCCCCCATGAAGCATATGTTCAACCAATCAGAGTGAGCCATAGGAAGAGCCATGGCAGTTTGACCAATGAGAGGAGGATCAACAGAATGAGCGACATGGATCTGCTCTAAGCTCAAGAGCATTCAAAGTGGCTCTAACGAAGTCTCGAGGATAGACACGAGACCAAAAGTTAATGCAGACATTGCAAAAGGTCGAGGAGGCCATTCCTGGGATGATCTTTCACACCGACATAGACAGTAGGGATGCAATCAAACACAACATTAACTACATGAAAAGATCTAAGGGTAGATCTTTTGGTCGACTGATATTTTTGTGAAAACCCTAGGGCGGTCGCCGACACTTTTTGGTATATAGGGAATTTTTTTGCCTCTTTGTAAATGAGTTTGGATTATGCATTCTGGAGAGTTAGTGATTTTTCCTCAAATCCTTTCTCAATTGATGTAGATTTTGTAACTTATTTGGAGTTCTCCTAGATGCTTTTCTGAAGTCTGTGACTTCTACAGTCCTCTCTTAGATTAGAAAAAATTTTGTAACTCATTTTGGAGCATGTTATATAAAATTTACCTTGGTTACCATTGATGGCTCATTTTTGCCTTCTAGTTCTTGTGAAGTATTGTGCAATTTTAAGTGATTCATCAAGCTACTTAGTGAAATCTTTCTTTTCCTTATAGCTTTGTTTCATGTTAGCATGCCTTTCTTTGCAAAATTAGTATTATGTAGGTTACAAACTATGTTTACTCAATTGCGCATGAGCTTTTAATTTGTGAAAATCTATTTTTCCTTCTTGAAAGTGTGTGCATGTCGAACCTGTTTGTATGCATAATCTATAGAATCTTGTTGTGCAGTCCCATATCCATCATCAAGTTTTCAAGTGTAAATTGAGTATCTCATTGTTCTTATCAGTTCGGTGTATCACCATAGCATTTAATTTTCATTTTTATGCACTCCTTCTCCCTTTTCCTTTATAGAATCAGTAGTTTAGGTGATTAACCAACAAGGAATCCGGCCTTCTCCGGAGGTTCATTTCAACTTTAGGTGACCCACAACCTTGAAATGATCCCATGTTTCTCTAGAAAGCTTAGTTTTCATAACTTCACATAGGGTGCAATTTCTTGGAGACAAAGTAAAATATTTACAAATGGTGAATAGTAACAAGAAAAGGAAATGTTTGTAGTGGATAGAAAGTCTTTGTGTTGGTTTAGCATTGTTAAGCATTATTTTTAGTTCTTTTTTCATTGTTATGCTTATGCAAAGTGGTACGTGATATGTAAAGAGAATTTCATTTCCTAAATTGTTAAACAATTGAAATATTAGTGGTTGTATAAGCCTTACCTAAATCTTTAAACAATGCAAATATTAGTGGTTGTATAAGTCTTACCACTATAAAAATTCAAGAGGTATCATTTTTTATAATTTGGAGGTAATACATACAATGCTTATATTAGAACTGGAATCCAAGGATACTCAAGTTCAAAGGCATGTCAATGTTTGTTCCTAACTTCAAAGAAGATATTGCTCTCTAATATTCAAGTTCAAAGGAATTTTTCAAGGTTGGTGTACATTCACATGTGATATCAAGCATCTTTAGGCACCTTGTACATTATGATTTTTTAGCCCTTCATGTCGAAACACTATGAGCTATGTTCAACTGACTTGATCCCTTAACAATCCAAAGTACAAAATAGTTGCAATATTTGATGGGATATTACTCAGAAATCATGACACTTACAAACTCTTTATTAGAGGATATGGGATTGCATTGGGACCATCTACAATATCCTCTCTCTAATTTTTCTATCTCAGAGGTGTTTTCCTATGATGATGACTTTTCAGTTGAGGAAAAAGTTGTCAAATGCAAGTAGTGTAAAGTTGTAAAGTGGTGCAACTTTCGTTCTGCAACTTTTACGGACAAAATGACTATTCCAACATGTGTGGATAGGTACCTTAACACTAGGCATGGTTCTCTTTCACACCCAAACACATCGAATCACTTTGAGCTACATTCAACTAGCTCGATCCCTTAATAGTCCAAAGTGAAAAATAGTTACAATCTTTACTAGGCTATTACTTGGAAACTATGATGCTTACAACCTCTCTGTTTGAAGCTACAAGGTTATGTTGGGCCCCTTTACAATAAAATTTCTAAGTATTTTCTATCTTGGAGGTGTTTTCCCATGGTGACGACTTTTTAGTTAAGGAAAATATTTGTCAAATGGAAGCAATGTAAAGTTGCAAAGTGGTGCAACTTTCATTCTGCAACTTGCACGAAAAAATTAACTATACCAACACATCCATATGGATATGTTTATACTATTCATGGTACTCTTTCACACCCAAACATATGGAATCACTCTGAGCTACGTTAAATCAACTTGATCCCTTAACAATCCAAAGTGCAAAATGGTTACAATCACTATTAGAATTTGGCAAATAAATGACTACGTGACTAAAACTTTTAGTCACATGACTAACACTAGTAGAATATTTCAAATAAATGACTAATTTGGTCATTTATAAGTGACTAATTTGGTCATTAGGTAAAATCACAAATAAATGACTAAATAAATGACTAATATAGACAAGTAAAAATGGCTAAATAAATAACTAAATAAATTACTATTACTCCTCTCTTCTTTTTTCTTTTGAATTTGATCATAATCCATTCTTTTGAATTTGATCATAATCCATAGAGCTTAAGCCCCCCTCATGGGACCCCTACCTAAGTGGGCCATTTATAATATAATTTTTATATTATATTATATTAATAATATTAATAATATAATATATTATTATATTATATTAATAATATTTATAATATAATATATTATTATTTTATTAATATAGTAACATTTTGGCTACAATCATCTACATTATAGGAAATACCACCATTAACACCTGAGTTTCTATGCCAAAAAACCATAGGACCACCAAGAAAAAACCCACCAACTTGCCCAAAAAAACTCCCAACTAGAGCCATAAAAAAAGGGGCTGACTAGCCAACGCTCCTAACATAGCATTCCCATACATCCATACATAAAACTAGACCTTCTAACAATGACAAAAAACCGAACCAGACTTACAAAAAATGATTAAGTTTTGGAAAAATATTCGAAATCTTTAACCCACTCCACACCCCCAGCCACCATCAACCCAAAGAACTTCCTCAGGAACTCCACCACCACTACCGCTATCAACTTATGCTTCATAAGGGCCAGTCCACTCAAATTGAAAAGGAATGGGTATAACTTGATTGCTTCATCTAAGGACTAGAGGACCTACAAGTTGCTGGGATGTGGAACACCCTTTCCAACCACCACAACATGCAAAACCTCATCAACTCCCTCCACCAGATCCTCTCTAAACATTTTTTCAAGCAAAAATTTTGGCTCTACCTTCTCCACCTTGTTATCCAATAAGAATGCTAGAAAACGAGATGAGATATGCAAATTTTCCCTACCATATTCCTTGTTCTCCAAATGCCCAGTACCTAGGATCATTGTTGAACAAAATCCTTTTCAGATGTTGATTGGTTATTTCTCTGAATAAAGCTTAATTTCAAGCTGACAACTTGAAGGAAATCAGGGTATCCACCCCAAATCGTGCCAACCCATCCACCAGCACCTCCACTATGAACCAAGAGTGCTTGGAAAATATCGTCGCCCAAGCTCCAACCACTCCTAGCTAGATAGAGAGAGCACCATTCATAGCCAGAAGAAAATAAAAATGGAAATGAAATGACCCTTGCTTCAGCCTTAAAGCCAACTCTTAATAATGAATTAATGACAAGTGCTACATGGCCATCACCTCCACTAATGGATCCCCTCCAAACATGTCGATTAACTTCAAAATGACTAAAACCTTCAGATTAATGCACTCAAACTAGCCTCAAAAATGGAAACCATGCTCCCTCATTAAAACACATACTTTGTTGACATGACATTTCCTGCCCATCACTTAGCAAGAGCAACTGCCCACATCATCCCCTTCACGCTTGTCGCCAAACACCGTGGCATAAACTGCCATGTCCCCTCTGCTAGACTAGAGGGGCGCCCACCCTACCACCTGTATAATATAATATTTATATTATATAATAATATTTATATTACATAATAATATAATATATTATATTATATTATAGTATTATATATTATATTATATTATAATATTATATAATATAAATATTATATTGTATTATTAATATTCCATTGCATTTCTTTTTTTTTGTGGGCTTAATGGGCGGGCATAATGGGCACCATACTTTTTATTTTACAACCAGTAATTTTCATTTTAATAAACATACTCTAAACTCCTCATTGAAACCTTATTTTCAAGTTGTAGGTTGCCAAATTGGAGAAGTGAAAGGTCAAAACCAGCGAGGAAGAGTTTGGAGGAGCCTTTTCATGAACACAAATATAACACTGAAGTTTACATAGCAAGGTATAGTGTGCATTTAGAGCATGGATTGTTTGGCATGTGAACAACTAAATTTTTGTGGATGATGATATTTGGGGCATTGGCTCTTCTTGTAAGTGAACACTTTTTTTTGCATGCCATATTATGTTGTTACTGTTTGGGACAAAAAGAAAGCATTTTATTGAACGCTTTTTTTGTTTGTTTGTGCTACTTAATTTTTAATGCTTTAGCATGTCATGTGGGATGGAGTAATGTTTATTGAAGACTTATCTTGAGATAGTTAGGGTTTGAAAATCCTCTCAAAATTGAAAATTCATGGAATCCTTGCTTGTTGATCATGTAGGGATTTTCTCTTATTCTGGCCTTAAACTCATATTTCATGGGAAGATCTCTTGTTTTCATGCTCCCATACGTTTGCACTTAGTCTCATCTATTGGGGTACCTTACATCCAGCATTTAAAACTTTTGTTTTCTAGGAATTCCCCAATTGAGGAGCTAGTATAACTCAATTTGTTTCAAACTCCCACAATGTTGTTGCAGGGTCATTATGATTTCAATTAGAATAATTTGAAATATTTGCTATAGAAGAGTATTTTTCTACATTGTTGTGAAATCCTTGTATTTCAATAACTATGGGTCATGGACTTCTATAGCTTGTTAATTGAGTTACTTTTCTTACAAACAATATTTGCGCTTCCAATATCACCCTTGGTCGGGAACTTCAATCCTTTCTTAGTCATAGAAATAACAACTGTGTCACCAATGATGCTCAAAACTTTGCAGCTATGAGGAAACTCTTGTTATGGCATCCTCATGATAGATTGGTACTCAGACTCATGAATAACCAAAAATTTGGTGTTAATGTCCATTAACTTCATTTCAAAGTTTGAGATCTTATTCTAGTTGGGGCTTTCAAATATGAAGTTAACAATATTCTCTCCATTGTCAACCTTGATTGTGATAATATCGTTGTTACTAGTGTAGTTCAACATATTGGCCATATTGTTGAGATTCATCCCCATGGAATATTCTTGTCACACTTGAAATTCTTGAAATTCTTTTAACCTATCAACCTCAAAAATAGAGCCACTAGGGTCACATGGATTGAATCCATGGCTTGTAAAGAAAACCCAGTTTCCAATCAATTGAAGTTGGCACCTGTGACCAAATCCTTCATGACCACAAACACCTTCTGCAAACTCCTTTGAACAAGCCTTAATTCTGATAGCTCAACATGGGAAAAAATTAAATGGAAACCATAAATCAAAATAAAAAGAATATACCCAACATCATAAGAGAACTTGGGATAATGCTCCACAAAGTATGGACAAACAATTTTATGATGGTGGGAAAGTATTTAGAATGATCCAAATGTTTGGAAGAAGAAAAAAGGTTGTGGAAAAATAGGAGGAATGATAATTGAATGAGGGTTTCAAATATTATTAAGCAATTGAAAAAATGTAGCAAATGAAACTTTCTACTAATTTATTTGTTATGAATGGAAATTAGGATCAAATTTAGAGAAATGCTTAAAAACAACATGATTGTTACTTATAGGTTATTCTTTTTTTGTATAGGTCTTAGGATCTTTGAAGAGCTTCTGGAAGCTAACTGCTTGGTATATCACTTGTTACTTTTCAATACAATTAGAAAAATGATTTAACTTCTCAATTCAATTAAAACAATTTTATTATTTTTGTGTTCATAGAAATAGTTATAGAGTAAGTGGTGTGTGCAACCATGAAGTTGTAGTAGAGAAATGAAGGTAGTAGGTGTTGTGGATGCTACATGTGAAGCAATTTTTGAGCTTATAATGGGGATGGATGAAACTTGATACGAGTAAGTTTTGTTTGTAGTATGTGTTCCATTGGACACTATTAACAATATGTTTGGCTCTTCTTCCCACAATATGTTTTATTGTCTCTTTACAATTATTTTCATCTTCTTTTTTTGTACGTGGAATTGTAGTTTTCAATATGGAAGCTTGGTAGAAGAGGTCGATGGTCATACTACCATTCTTTACCATAGAATGCATTTGGACTAGTTTCCAATGTAATAATTCTTAACTTGTTTCACATTCTGCTTTGATAATGAAGATGTTTGTTTGGATGCTATTTGCTCTTCAAGTCACATTCTTTCTATTTTTAAATATTTATGAATATGGTTTGCACTATTTTCATAAAATATATCTCCACATTAAAGGAATGATATACATTTTTTCCTTCTATTTATGTGAAAATATTCCTCACAAAGGGGAAAATTTGAGCTACAAGTTATGCATTTCCCTCTCTACTTATAACAGGATAGAGTAGAGAAATTTTGTAACTTTCATTTCACTTGTGCAGTTACTCAATGAATATTGACTAAAAAATTGTGACTTATGGGAATATTTATATTCCCATATCTTTTTGATTTGTTAACTTCTTAATCACTATACTTGTAGAATTTACAAAACCAAGATTTATCACTATGATACTTAATTCATGATTAAATGATAGTTGTTTATTAATTGATGATTATTCTATGCTACTTATAAAATAAACTATTGCAACATAACACCATATTTGAGCTAGGAAAACCCCAATGTGGGGTAAAATATCCAATTGGTAGAGGAAATGCCCTTTTTCCTGAGTATATTACCCATAAAAAACAATGATACAACACATGATTGTTCCCCTTAATGGCGGAGAATGGTACAACACATGATTGTCCTCTTTCTTGTTGGCTTAGAGAAGGTACAACACTTGATTATCCTTTTTGTGTTGGCTCATAGAAGGTACAACAAAATATTCTCCTCTTGTTGGATCGAAGAAGGTACAACACATGATTTTCCTCTTTGGATTTGCCTAATGAAGTCCAAGCTCACATTCCATATATAGTATTCCAAAGAAGAAATGAAGAGACATGACCTTTCATTTCTTTAGCCTTATGAATTCTCATAAAAATAAGTCTTCAAAATCTTCCAAGAAGTTTTATAGTCACAGGAAGTTCCAAACAATGTTGTTACACTTCATTTTTGTAGTTAAAAATTGTAATTATCATGGATGAAACTACAACTTTGTGGATGTCTATGCAATTGTATTAGTGTCCAGTGTACTTTTCCTTGTTTTGTTCCTTCACAACTTGATGCTTTATTTTCCCCTTTATCTAAATATAATACTTTGTTCACATTGTCTACTCTATTCATGAATATACCAATTGATAACTCATTTTGGAATCCATTTGGAATATACCTAAACTTTTGGTCTGAAAAACTCTTACAATTAGGACAGGAAAATTCCCTTCCCATTTTGAGATCCAAGTTTGTGCCTGCTCATATTGAAACTACAACATTCGTTCCTTTGTGATTCTTGAACCATGCTACAATGCTAGTTGCTTACAACAAATGATCCATGTTACAATGAAATACATTGTGATGATGGAAACAAGATACATGTTTACAACATCCATGAACATGCAACAATTTTTCTCATGCTCTATGTCAAGAAGTATACATAACAACACCCAAGAACATGCAATGGTTCTTTTTACGTTATCCTTTGCTATAAACCTTGTTTGAATGTTCAAATTAATTGGTTTGGTTTTTCCAATATCTTCTATGGCATGCAAAATATATCCTTCAACATAAGTTGCAAAATTTTTAGGATCCAACTAAAAAAGCAATGTTGTTGGAAATACTTAGCCTATATTCATATATGATCCACATGTACCACAATTTAACTAGCATATTAGTAATAATGTTTAGGGTGTCCTCAATATAGCCAGCATGGGCATGAAGTTCAACCATGCACACCTAATGATCAACTACATTTGTAAATTGTAATG
Source organism: Sequoia sempervirens (assembly GCA_007258455.2). Lineage (NCBI taxonomy): Eukaryota > Viridiplantae > Streptophyta > Pinopsida > Cupressales > Cupressaceae > Sequoia > Sequoia sempervirens. The sequence goes on from VDFB02105785.1 coordinate 265,502,650, forward strand.
CAATAAGTGTTACTAACGTGCGAAGTATGTGCAATTCTCATCCACTAAACCTGCATGACTGCATGCACCTAAAACCCAATCTGAAATTGATTCCATTGAAAACCTATCATAGCTACAACACTTGAATATAATAGAGTGCGGAGGTTTAAATAAGCTCCCTGATTCCATTGGCAAGTTGTCACAACTGCAACACTTGAGCATATAGGGGTGTAAAAGTTTAAATAACCTCCTTGATTCTATTGGAAACCTATCACAACTGCAACAATTGATCATAGAAGATTGTAGAGGTTTAAATAACCTTCCTTATTCCACTGGCAACCTATCACATCTGTAGTACTTGAAAATAGTAAGTTGTAGAGGTTTAAATAACCTCCCTGATTCCATTGTCAACCTATCACAAATGTAGCACTTGAACATAATAGGAAGTTTCAAAGGTTTAAATAACCTCCTTTATTCTATTGATAATCTATTGCAGCTGCAACATTCAAAACTAAAATATTGTCATGGTTTAAATAACCTCCTTGATTCCATTGGTAACCTGTCATAGTTGCAACCTTGAACATAGAAGGGTGTGAATGTTTAAATAACCTTCTTGATTCCATTTCCAACCTATCACAACTATAGCACTTGAACATGGTAGGGTGTATAGATTTAAATTACCTCCCTCATTCCATTGGCAATTTGTCATAGTTGTAGCACTTGAACATAGAAATGTGTAAAAGTTTAAATAAGTCTCCTGATTCTATTGGCAACCTATCAGAACTACAACACTTGAACTTAGAAAATTGTAGAGGTTTAAATAACCTTCTTGATTCCATTGGAAACCTATCACATCTACATCACTTGGAAATAGAAAGTTGTAGAGGTTTAAATAACCTCCCCAATTCCATTGTCAACCTCTCACAGCTGCAACACTTGAATATAATAGGAAATTTTAAAGGTTTAAATAACCTCCTTGATTGTGTTGACAATCTACCACAATTGCAACACTTAAAAATAAAATATTTTCACAGTTTAAATAACCTCCTTGATTTCATTAGCAACTTGTCACAACTACAAAACAACACTTGAACATACAAGGGTGTGGACATTTAAATAAGCTCCTTGATTAAATAACCTCCTTGATTCCATTAGAAACCTATCATAGCTGTGAAACTTGAATACAAAAGGGTGTGGACATTTAAATAAGATCCCTGATTTGTTTTGCAACCTGCCACAACTACAACACTTGAAGATAGAAGGGTGTGAACATTTAAATAAGCTCCTTGATTCCATTGGCAACCTATCACAGTTGCAACACTTGAACATGGTAGGGTGTATAAATTTAAATAGCATCCTTGATTCATTGTCAACTTGTCACAACTACAACATTTGAACATAGAAGGGTGTAAAATTTTAAATAACCTCCTTGATTCTATTGAAAATAAAATGTTAGGATGTGTTCCAGAGTGCTTCATTAATTCAAATATTTCGAGAGGTTTCTTGCAAAATTCATTTTGTGCACATTCTGCAATCAATCATTTCATTCCATGAGATTACATCTCTTTGAGGTATTTTGTCAAAAATTCATGTGTTTTGTCTACGATTCCACATCTTGCATATATGTCTACCAAAGCATATCCAACTATAACATCTGACAAAAATTCCCCAACCATTATGCTTTAGTGAATGTTCATAGCCCATCCCAAAGATCCCATTTTCACATAGGCAAGGAGGACTCTGGTATTTTACTTGTGGAAATTTTATAAAAATTATATAATAATCAGATAATAATTATGTTAGGAATATTGTGACTTAGATGTTAATTGCAACGAGTGTCACAAAAATGTATATCTACATCCTTCAGGCTATTACACAATCATTCTATTTTGTGTTGACCTATAGAGTTGAGCAGTTAATTGTTGGTTTGTATTATGTTGTACTCCTAAAAAAACAAAATTGTAATGACTTTATTCCATCAAAATCCTTTGCTTGTCAAATTCAAATCACTATAATTTCCCATCTATAGGATGATTTGTGTATATTTTTCTGAGTAAGGAGATCATTGCTAGTACAAAGTGGAGTAGATGAGTAGAGGAAAACACAATTGAAGGAAAAAGTATGAAGTAAAAGATTCTTATGATAATTTGCAGTTCACAATGAAGTAAGAATTTTTTATTTTTTTATTAAACTATCAATTTATTAATGTTTGTAACTTGTAAATTATTTTCATTTTTTGTAATAGTATTCTCTCTGTCATTTGAATCTTATGTTTTATTAATATTGTTTAAGATATGTTTGTTTCTTTATCTCACTTGTTATGTAGGTCATTAGATATACTAAATCTCCCAGTCTGGAAGAGATTTTTGAAATATTTAACAACATGCTTGGACAAATAAATAAATAAATCATAGTAAGGATCCTAACTTGAGATTGCATGAGGAGTATAATGGGCCCATTGTGATGGAATGGTGGAACACTAGGAACACTGAGAACTAATATTATAATATGTGTTAAGTTGTCATTGTTGCTTTGAATGTAACTATCGTATTTAGCTTACAATGTCTTTTGTATAGTGTAGACGAAGAAAATTGAAGTATTTTTACTATTAATTGCATATTTTGTATTGTACATTGTAGTGAAGTGGATCTTGTAGTTTTGTAACACCCCTCTTCTAATTTACCAAGTCATTTGTGTTGTTGAAACTAATCCTATTTTTATGTGTTCTTGTATTGCTCAATCTCTACATTTAACTAAATAGCATAAACATAATAGTTGTCATAGATTTTATTTTAAGCTAATTTGTATTACATACTCAAAAAAACACCTTTAGTTTTGTTCACTATGTATAAACTACTCAAAAATCAATATACTTGATGGACTTGTGAATCTAGTTTATAATGCACTTGATTTCATTTAAAACCATTTAGAATTGTGATTGTGAGGAATACACATCGCCACTATGAACAAGTGATCATGCTTTCATCGGTTTATCGTTGGAGCTATGAGGGGAGTTCCCCTAATGTAGTATTGTTAGGCCGATAGTGACACTATCGGCCTAACATTACTACATCGTTGGAACTCCCCTCATAGCTCCACCGCTAGATTGATGAAAGCATATTGACATGCTTTCATCAGTCTATCAGTGGAGCTATGAGGGGAGTTCCCTCGATGTATTAATGTTAGGTTGATAGTGTCACTATCAGCCTAAGATTACTACATAAGGGGAACTCCCCTCATAGCTCCACCAATAGACCAATGAGAGACATATCGGTGGAAGATAACACAACATCCCACTAATTTTTTGCCACTCAAAAAATCATGAAAATGAGGTGCATCATGGAGTTTTGTATGGTTTCGAAAGCCTTAAATTGGCACACCATGGATTTTTATATGGTTTCGGGAGCATGCCAGGGATGCTACCCCTAGACCTTGTGAGGGGCGTTGTCCCTCAACCCCACTAGGGGTGCTACCCCCAGACCCCTACGAGGGGTGCTGCCCCTTGACCCTACTGGGGGTGTTTCCCCCAGACCCTTGCAAGGGGCACTACCCATCGACCCCGCTGGGGGTGCTGCCCCTAGACCCCCACGAGAGGCACTACCCCTCAACCTTGCTGGGGGCATTGCTCCCAGACCCCCATGAGAGGAAATGCCCCTCAAACCCGCTAGGGGTGTTTTTCAGTCCTAGCTTTGGAAGATCTAATGATATTCAAGTAACCTACAATGTTGTAATCAATTACACCAATAAGATAGGTCACATGCTTGACATTAGGGAAGAAGGTTAAGTAAGGGATTTCAATGCTTATTTGTAGAATCTAGTGACCACTATCAGTGCAAATGTTTGGAGTTGATATTAAGAAGTGTTGTGAACCTTCTTCAAAGTTGGGATTTGATGAAATTAAAGGTGTTGAGCCCATTTGGTCTACTACCTTGTTATGACAGAGCTGACTATTGGAGTAAAACTATGTTTGGCAGGATTTGTAGAGCTCCTTATTATATGGTCTTAAAACCCTTGGAGGTCATTCATGTGAGTGTCATGAATAGATCTAACGAAATGATGAAGGTCATTATGTTCCAATTGGTTTGAGGGCCAAAATTAGAAATTTTGAACCATTTCAAGAAGCCTAATTAGGCCTAACATACAAAATTACTAGTCGATTGTTGGGGTGTTGTTACAAAATAGCTTGTAAAGGAAAGTTGGATTGTTGAAGTATCTAAGTGGTTGATAGGATATTGAAGGATTGTAATTCATGGTCACATTTGACACAAATGTTTTTTGCTACAATTAAGTGCTTGGCAAGAAGTTTGGGTAAATGATCAAGCTATCGATCAACATCGTTGGTTACAACTAAGTTGTTCTAGATGGATCTTGGAAGCAATTAGTTTTTGCATGATTCTTCCTTGATGTGCTCATGTATGGATAGGTCCCTCAAATGCTTGGAGTCTTTTATGATTATCTTTCCTTTCTTGGTTTGTTTTGACCACTTCTTCAATTGGTCAATCCACCTATATTGCCATCATTTATATGGTGTCCTCAATAGGTATTGGTGATTGATGTATCCTTTGAACCAATTTCAATTGACCTGATTTGCACGAATGTAATGGCACCAAATGTTTGTTGATATATTCTATGCTACTAGAGAACATCAATTACAATAATAACTAAAGTAATTGTAAAACCAAAAAGTATATAATCATCAAATCTTTCATAAACTAGTAATGTTAAAATACAATTTACTCATAATAGGGAGGACCCAATACTTAGTGCACCTACTTTGACATAATTCTTGCTATTTGAATGACAAGACTTACAATTATTGGTAACACAACTGCCAACAACTGAACCTTAACTCATTACAACACTACCTATGCCCACAATGGTTAACATAATATGTCAGTTTACAAAGAAAACATTGTTTATCTCATGTTCTACATGGCTTCTATTTGTTTTGCTCCAAAACATTAGCATGAGGAAATTCAATTTAGTATGATGAATTATGTTGTTTGTGTGAACTTTATGATGCCACATTTGTTAACATAGAATCTGAAAATAAAGCTTTGTCATAAAGCCTTAGATTTTCCCATGTAAGTTATGGGGACCAATTTAGAATTTCAGATATCATGTTCAGCCATAGAGCCTCTAGTTTTTCTTATACATGCTCCATAGAGTTAGTTCTTAGGTGTGGTTCTATGGTTGTTATTTTTGGCCTTTGTCTTAAATTTGGGCCTTCTACTCAGTTGTTTATGGATTGGCTACTATAACCATAGTTATCTAGATTCAGATATTGTTATTTCACTGTTATTTTTAATTGGAACTACTTTCCTCTTGATCATATTTCTACTTCATGTATCATTCATTTTGATCTGAGAGACAAAATCCTAACATATTTGGTAGAAAATGAATAGGTAAATTAGTAAATTCTCAAGAAATAGTGTTTAGGGACCCTACAGAGAACACTAGGTAGTTGTTTATTGTTTGTACAAGTTTTGACATTTGATGGCTGCTAGCCTGTTGGTATAATTCATCCTTTCAATTTCTGTAACTATTATATCTTTTAAGTGTGGTTCAAGTCCAATCCATTTACAATGTAAAGTTTAGAGTCATAATAGTACATTCAAGGTTTTCATCTATGTTCTTGTTACATGAAATATTTTGAAAATGTTAATGAAGACCTTTTGAAACTTGGTTTATGACACATCCACACAACTACCACAGGTTTAACTGGAATCTTAATGATATAGTTTAGAGTGTCCTCGAGATAGCTAGCATGGGCAAGAAGGTCAACCATGCACACATAATGATCAATTGTAGGTGTAATGAAATATTGCTTACTCATGTGATTGAAGTATGCACAACCCTCATTTACTAAACCTCCATGGCTACATGCATAAAGAATACAAACAAATCTTACAATGTTAGGATATGTTTTAGAGTGCTTCATTAATTCAAATATTTTGAGAGCATCCTTGCAAAATCCATTTTGTGCATATCTTGCAATTATGCATTCCATGAGATGACATTTGTTTGAGGCATTCCATCAAAGAGTTCAAATGCCTTGTGTACATTTTCACATTTTGCATACATGTCTAATAGAGCATTTCCAACCATAATATTTGACAAAAATCCCCCATCCATTATGTTGTGATGGATGTTCATACCCTACTCCAAAGCTCCCATTTTGGCATAGGCAAGTAGGATGCTAGCATAGGTTGTGGAATTTGGCTTCACACCTGCTAATTGCATTTGCTTGAAAGTTTCTAAAGCCTTTTTAGAAAATCCATTTTTTGCATACCTCGCAATCATCGTATTCCATGAGATGGCATCTCTTTCAAGCATTCTATCAAATAGTTCACATGCCTTGTCTATGCTTCTACATTTTGCATACATGTCTACTAGGGCAGTTACAACTACAACATCTTACAAATTTCCTCTATTATTTATGCTTTGATGGATGTTCATACCCTATTCCAAAGCGCCCATTTTGGCACAAGCTGAAAAGATGTTGGTAAAGGTTGTGGAATTTGGCTTTATACCTACCAATTGCATTTGATTGAAAGTTTCTAAAGTGTTTTCAACAAATCCATTTTGTGCATATCCAACAATAATTGCAGTCCAAGAGATGACATCTCTTCGAGGCATTCTGTCAAAAACTTCACATGCTTTCTCTATGCTTCCACATTTTGCATACATGTCAACCAAAGCATTTCCAACTATATTAGTAGATGGAAATCCCCCTTCTATTATGCTTTGATGGATATCAATACCCTGTTCCAAAGCTTCCATTTTGGAATAGGCAGGGATTTATATTAGATGTCCTCTGTAGTGCTTTATAATGGTTGGAAAGGTTATTTATTATGAATGAAGTAAAATTTTTATAGCCTATCAAGAAATGTAGTTGAAATTTGCAGGAAACAAATTTGGATTTTGATGAACACAAAGGACAAATAGTTATTGGAAAGGTAAATTTTGGTACTGTGCATAGAGGTATGGAGATAAAGGTAAAGGCTATTTTAGATAATGGAAATATAGTAAATTTGATGCCATGGATAACCCTTCTATTTGTTATATTCCAACAAATGTGGAGTTGAGATGTGGGAAAGTGTTGTTTTATATGGTTGGCTGGAGATAGTGCCAAAAAGCTTATTTGCATGACATTTCTTATGGACTATGGGAAAAATTTATGTTCAATATATCATGCAAGTAAAATTAGAGAATTCTTATTATAGAATTCACAATGATAAAGAAATTCCTAAAATTTATATAAGAAAATATCAATACCAGAGTAATGGTAAATCTACAGAGTAGGCTACCCGCTGGCTACTTATTTTATAGCTTTTTATTGAACAAGGTGAAGGTTATCATAAATTCCATAGAATCTTTTCTTAAACATATTTCCCACTGCCACATTTTGGCTTCTAGGGTTTGTTATGTATGAGTTATGTATAATGTTGTACTTTGTAGTTAATGTTGTTTTACTTGAATCCTAGTTGAATCATTTTTTTCTTAACATTGCATCTTTTAGAAATGTCTTTGACTCTTAGTTTTAAAGGATACTCTTACAAAAAACCTTTTCTTGTTACAAAATTAGACTTTAGTAATTGATTTCCAAATGAATCTCAAAAGAAAGAGATAAGATTTTATATTCCTATTCCATATCAACAATATATGAACAAAGGAAACTATACACACACACACAAACATATATATATATATATATATATATATACATATACATACATGAACAACGAAATATATATACTGACATCCAAGTCACTTTCTACATAGCCCAATAATGGCAATAATAAAAATACTCAAAAAATGTATTTCAAACTTGTACATGTGGATAATGAGACAATGTTATGAGCAAATATGAAGTGTTTGAACTTAGAAAATGATATAATGACCAAGTAAACACAATATATGTTTCTAGAATCTGATACAACAACACCAAACTACATTTACATTAATTTTCTATTCATTTATTACATAGACAACAAGAATCCCAACATGGTTTGGATGCTAGAGTTCAGACGGTGTTGTTAGTGGCCTAGTAATAGATTTTACCCTTGATTAAGGGAAACAACCAACCTTTTAAACCTTCCTAAAGCCACACGCTTGGCTAGTGATGGTCATCAACTTTGCTTTGTCTTTGCCACTAAAGCAAGTCCACATAATGAAATTTCTCTATCTTAAAATGTAAAAGCTTTTTTACAAATAGTCTGTAAGTTTGCATTTCCAATACCTTCTATACTTGTCAAATGTGGTTTTCTAAATGTTGAAATAGTTTCATTCCAAATTAAAAAATTCCCATAAGAGCAACAAAACAAAGGTATTTATATTGATGTTTAATAAAAAAATATGAAAGGATTGCTTTGGAATTTCCTTACATGCTTTTCTTTCTTGCAAAGCAGTAGATTTTGAGGTAGGAATGGAATTTTAATAGAGTGTTTGTTGTTTCCTCTCTTTAATGTGATAATTTTGTATCTTTTCAATGGTCATGTAACTGGATTTCCTTTGTCAAGTTTTTGAGACTAGGAATCCCAATGCAAAAGAAATAGTCCTTTCAAACATGGCAACAACTTTTGACCAAATTCTGTTACAGTTTGAGGTGTACTACTTCAAGTCCTCTCTATGCAATTTTTTATGCTTTAGTTCCTAAATGATGTAAAGAAAAAATAATTAACACATTACACTATATTTAATCATTTGAACAAATGCATAATTTCTTCTATTTCTTCCTTTATTTTAAGATCCTTTCACATTTTCTAATTATCACAGAGCAATACAGGAGCCTTTTGATTACTACATGTTTGGAAAAAATTACATTCATCCATTGACTAATGTTAGGTATTGTTGTTGTGATTATCAAGAAGGTTTTAGTTCTTGTTTTTCAATCTGGTAGGTGTTGATGGTTTGGATGAGCACATCAACAGTTAAACAGAATATTACTATTTTTCTCTCCTGAAAGAGAAAGAATAACACATGGATATCTTAGCTCCCAAGGTCTTTGTAATCGCTTCTCGACTGTGTTGACTTCACTCAATGGTTGATGTGAACTATAATGTTCCAGGGGCCTACTGGTGTTGAGCTTCTGGATTGTTGTAAGATCAAACCTAAACTTTAAACCTACTTTAACCAGGGTTTTTAAAGAAACAGAAAAAGATAGATCAAAGCTTTGGAACAGAAAAGAATATTAATTCATCCAACTTAACCAGACTCGTTATGTTTCAAGGAATTGTTAACTAAAAATGCAAAACAAAATTAACTTGTGATTAACACACAATATCATTCATTCACAGTGTTGATTTCAACATCAGATTGCAAATCACCATTTAGACAAAACATAAAATAAGATTTCATTCCTTGAAAGCTTCTCAAATCAAATGATTAACTCAAGATAAATACCATTATAGAACACAACATGAAGTAGATTTTAATCTAGTTGCTTCTACTGTTAATGAAACATTTACAAATCTATCACAATCACTAGTGTATAGAAAACCTATGTCTTCAGATTGTTTCCATCTACACTAAGAAAACTAGAAGGATACATTACTGTCTATGCTGAATCTAACTCCTACTCTACTGCTACTCTTAAGTTTCTCTACTACTATTGGTTTCTCAAAGAGAACCTATTTGTCATACCCCTCTAAAACTCGTACTCTCCCCATTAAAAGAGGCCCCAAAATGCCATATATACAAAATATGCCAAAAAGAATGCGTTGGCCCCTGTTTTAGGGTTTACAAAATATCAATTCGTTACAGGAGGGTTGACACTCAGATCTTTTGGAATGAAGTCAAACTCTGCATTCAATGTGTATCCTTGCTGTCCATGTCGGTGAAGGATCATCATCAGGAGAAGCCTTAAGATCTTTTTGAATAACATTTACTTCTGGTCTCCATGTCCATCTTGAACTTCCTTGAAGGGCTGCTTTGAATGCTCTAAAGCATTGCCATTAATGTGGATCCACCTCTGTTAGTAGATGCCACAACTATCCCTGAGACTGACAACTTCTTCTTTCTTTCGGCTTCCTTGTGCTCAGGATCATTCTACAAGTTGACCTCTTCTAGAAGCAACATCAATTTTTCTGTCCAAATCCAAACACCATCATTCCCGAGCCAATCCATCAGCTCATTCACAGAGTAGATCCACACCGGTTGCATTCTGTTGGTCTTCTTCATAGAGGTAGTCAATCAGTCAATGGTTCACCCTTAATCCTTTTTGATTGGTTGAACACATGCCACATAAGATTCCTAGGCAATCAAAGGTCACTTGAACAGAATCTCATGTTGGTGAGACACCAATCATGTCTTGCCGATGTGATTATACTTCTCTTAGCAGCTATCGGCATAACATATGACGGTCGGCGAGACCTCATGTCAAGCTGCATAAGTTATATCGATATCCACAGTGGTCATCGAGCCAATCGCCATCAGCTAGACATCATAGCAAGTCCAAAACATTCAGCCAGGAGTCTCCACAAATTCCATCTTGTGAACAAACATTAGTGAGACACTACCGGGTTGGCAAGATGTTACCCCGAACTCACTCCGCCTCAGCGAGACCATCACACTCAGGAAGACATCCCCCAAGCCCTAATCATTCACTCAGAGTCTCCCTGAGCTCATTCTTATTCCCTGAGCTCAAGACCCTTTTATTTCAGCAAGACTTCTTCAGTTGGTAGGAAGTCATAGCATGTACCAAGAGTCATACCTACATCCTTTTCCATTGGCAGGCTCATTGCTATCGACAAGACTTCCCTCAAGTCGGTGAGACATCATATCGAGCTCAACACATTACACCAAGGGCACAAAACATGTGGATGAGACCCTAGCAAGTTGGCAAGACATCTCCACAATTACATCTCCTTTTATCGAGACCTCACCCTAGTCAGGAAGACCTTATGCTGAAGGCATAACCCTCTCGTCGAGACATCCATCTGGGACCACCATTCCATGTTGGAAAGACCTTGTCAAGTCGGAAAGACCTTTGATCGAGCTCCAAATATTACACCAAAAGGGAGAATCCCTTTCGGTGAGACTTTTCCTCTTCGTCCAAACCTTTCGCCAAAGCCACAATTCTTCCCAAGCTCGTACTTCATTTCAGAAAGAGTCCACCCTATTGGTGAGACATTGTGCCAATGCTACCCCCTATCACCGAGACTTCATTCCAATCAGCAAGACACATAGAAACTCATAGCGACTGAAATGTCTTGGCAACCCTTTGGATTTCAAATGAACAGAACTAAACTGCCAATTGGCAAGACAAAAGGAGGGTCTCAGTGACTTTTTTCCTTGAGGAGTTTTATGCTGAATTGGATTGAGGTATGCTTTCCAGCTGACTTCCTTGAGAGATATCTTTAGATGAATAATTCAATCCTGCAAAACAAATTCCTCCATTAGTTCTCAAAACTGGTGGGGGCGGAACCAAAATGGAACCGGGACCGGAACCAAATCCGACCCTAAAACTTTTTGAATTTTCAGGTCTGGGTTTTGTTCCGATCCCGCCTCTGACAACAACCAAAAAGGTGATGAAGAAAAACCAAAGGAAGAAGAAAGAAAGAGGGGGAAGCATCCCACGACAAAGCCCAAGGACTTAAAGTGAAAGAATAAAACTAGCATAACTAGAACCGTAACGAGAACCGATCATGGAAGTAACCTCTATTCCAAGCTCAGTTTCAGTCCCGATCCCGCATCTGCTAGAGTAAAAAAAAAGCACCCTAAGGAAGAAAAGAAAATTCCTAAGGTGTGGGACAATAAACTCAAAGAAAATGACCAACAAAGAAGAAACAAAAGGAAAGCAGAGTCAGAGTTAGGATGGAAAACAAACCAGAAACCTTGAAAGAATTCAACGTTTAGATTCAGCTCTCAACACGGCTCCGACAAAAAAAAAGATAGACTTAGGAGGGAAAAAAAAGAACTCCTAAGACCCAACCAAACAACCAAAGGTGAAGAAAACGAAAGAAAAGGGGGACCCATTTTGTTCCAAAATAAAATGGGGTGGTTATGCAAGGCATAACAGTAGGATTGGTTGTATCTCATAGGAGGGTTTCTAATTGTAGATTTAAGTAGTATTTGATCACCTCTAATAATATAGAGGTAGATTAATTTTCCTCATGATTTTTCCATTGAATTTTTTTTCTATTAACTATGTAGTTTTAACAAATGAACGATAAGGTTATTTCAATTTTTGAGACTAAAAATGACATCCTTGAGTAAATTTTTGAATGTAAGGGAAGTTTTCTATATGTTAGGCTTGCTAGGGGAATTGGATTGCTCAACAAGAAAAGATTTCCAAATGAATTTAGCTCTAACTCTATGGGAAAGATGACAGTTTGATAGACATACACAATTCTACCTATATGGGAGTGATGAAAGCTGGATGTAACATCTAAAGAGGTTCCAGATATGCTAGAGGAAAGCTACGAGGAAATTAAATTGATAATGTTTGAAGTTTCTTTTTCTTTCTTAGATGCTGAGTCTAATTAATAACTTTAATGTTATGTTGCAACTTGTAGTTGAGTATATTGATATGATAAAGGCTAGCATTGTCAATCCTCTAAAATTTATCAGAATTGCATTAGTTGATGCAACAAGGTAAAACTATTTATCTTTATTATAATTTGTGGAACTTGCAACTACAATATTTGATAAAAATCTACTTCTAAATATGATTTTGATGTGAAAATTTTGAAACCTTATTTTCAGGCTGCAACTCCAAATTGGAGAAGTAAAAGGTGAATACCAGCGAGGAAGAGTTTGGAGGAGCCAAAACCAATAGCGACGGGAAAGCTATGGATTTTCAAGGGGATTAAATGGGTCAAGCCCCTATAGGAGGTCACTGCCCTTCCAAAAGGACTACAATTAAGGAAGGGGAAAATAGTATAAGTATATGAAAATATGATTATTTTGTTTATATAGTGTCTGTAAGTTGTATAGTGTCATTGAGACATTGAATGTAACCAATGATATTTTGATTTTCCAATGAGGCTTGATAAAGTAAAATTTTAGAGTGGTTTTTCTCCACTCATTAATACTGTGTTGTGGCTCCTCTTGATTTGTAATTTGTTTGTGTTTGTGTCTGATCAATCAAATTTGTTCAAGCATTTTAGTCTTCATCTAATGATGCTTCTTCAACATTTGAATATCTATGATACTTGAACTTTATATGCATTAATTTGTGAGGATTAATTAAATTAGATTTTACTTGTAATGACTAAATATATGACTAAATAAATGACCACCATGACTAAATAAATGACCAGTTAACAACAATTAATGACTAAATTAATGACTAAATAAATGACTAAATTAATGACCAAATCAATGACCAAATTAATGACCAAATTAATGACCAAATCAATGACTAAAATAGTTTAGTTATAAATTTGGTAGTGTTATAAATGACTACAAATAAAACACTAAAATAGTCATGTGACTAAAATTAATGACTAAATATATGACCAAATAAATGACTTTAAATGACTAAATAAATGACTAAATCAATGATCAAATCAATTACTAAATCAATTACTAAATAAATGACTAAAATAGTTTAGACATAAATTTGGTGGTGTTATAAATGACTACAAATAAATCACTAATAGTCACATGAGGACTAAACTTAGTCAATTATATACAATTTTTAGTAGTTTATTTAGTCATATATTGTTGTTTGTGTACTAGTGAATATTTGACAGACTATTACTCAAAAACTGTGATGCTTAAAAAATATTTTTCTAAGGCTATAGGATCATGTTGATTCACTTTGAGCTACATTCAAGTAGCTCGATCCCTCAGCAGTCTAAAGCGTAAAATGGTTGCAATCTTTGGTGAGCTATTACTCGAAAAATGTGATTTTTACAAACTCTTTGTCTAAGGCTATAGGATTGTGTTGGGCCCCTATACAATGAGCTCTCTCATTTTTTTTCTATCTTAGAGTCATTTTCCTATGGTGATGACTTTGCAGTTGAGGAAAAAGTTATCAAATGTAAGTCGTGTAAAGTTGCAAAGTGATACAACTTTCATTCTTCAACTCGTACAACCAAATCAATTATTCCAACATGTCCTAATGGGTACATTTACACTAGGAATTATCCTTTTTCACAACCAAACATGCAAAATCACTCTGAGCTGCATTCATCTAGCTTGATCCCTTATGATGGCATGCAAAACAAAGGAAAAGAGAAAGATTCACATGACAAATGACAAGTCTAAGTTTTCCACACCAAAAGCATATGATTGCATGAAAGAGGTAAAACATTTGGGTGTCGAAATATTTGAGGAAAGCCTAAAATTTTTTTCTCGAAGGGGTTATGATCCCATTACTATGTGGATAACATTACTTACATGGGATTGATTACTCTTAATATTAGTATTTAGGTAACTTTCTTATTCCTATTATGGTTCTAATCACAAATGAGAAGGATACATGACTCTTAAAATATTGTATGATCATCCTCAAGTATAGAAAGAGAAAGGAATTTTTTAATTATCCTCCTTGCCCTCAAAACAATATGTTTGTAAAGAGGAATTTTTTCAAGATTCTAGAAAAAAAGTTGAAATATTTATCTAGCTAAACCTAATCATAGGTCAATTTAAATATGAGCCCACATGGTGGCTTATGACCTATCTAAAGAGAATCAAGAACAATGATATTAATAAGTTCACACTAGAGTGTTGACCATAAGTAGAAGCTAAAAATAGCCCAAAAAAGAGGTATAAATATATGTTGATACATGAGATATTACAACTTCTATGCCTACTCCTTCACAATCATGTCAAATGTTCTAGAAGAAATTTGTTGCATATCACATATAATTAAAAAATGCATTCTTTGAAGAAGCTAGGTTGGAGTGAATATAGAATAAGTAATTGGTGAAAATATGGGCAATAAGTTGGACACATGGATGAAAAACCAAGTCACTTTTCCTTGGGTAATAAATGGGATGACATATATGAGAAGGATCATTTCAATCCTACCTATTCCTTCACTCCAAAAAATCATCAAATTCAAGTAAGTGAAATAACAATAATATCATTTGGTGATGAAAAAGGAGTATAAATCAAAACCTCCAAATTTCCAAACCAGGTAGCTAATTACATAAGTAGATTTGGTGCTAGAAAAATTCACAACCTATACATATACTTAACCATATATTTCATTTAAAACTATCCTGACCCAACTCCAATGAGTATTTCAAAGAAAGCAAAAGAAACAATTAACTCTAGCTCTTATTGAAGAGGAATCTACCTAAAATTTCCCACTGCAAAGAATGAGAGGTTCCATCTCCATAAAATTAACTATGAAATACATTGTAACTAGCCAAGAATTAATAAAATCACCCAAGACAAATAAGGGGAATAGTAATGACTCCTTTGAATCTTAGTAGGTGCTCACCAAAAACTAGAGATTATTTTAGAATACCACAAGTGGAGGTGAGGAGCTAGAAGAGGAGAAGGATAAAAATTGAGAGAAGTGGTGATACACCTATGAAAATGGTCCATACAAAAAGTAGAAAACATAATAGAAAAGCATACAAGAGCCATTAGATGTTTGTATACAAAAGGTACAATAGGTTGCACTATAAATATCCATCTTCCCTCTCCTCCTAGCTTTATCCCTTTTAGATTCTTCCTTGGATTCCATATTGAATTAACACATAAGTAAATGATAAATTGTTGGTGAATCATTTTTGGAAATATTAAATTTGTTTAACATCAACTAATAAAGTTGTTTAGTATCAATTAATAAATATTCAAGACAAACCATGAAGGAAAGAAATGAACAACCTATACATACACTCAACCATATATTTCATTTAAAACTATCCTGACCCAACTCTAATTAGTATTTCAAAGAAAGCAAAAGAAACAATTAAATCTAGCTCTAATTGACAAGGAATACCTTCCACTACTATGAATACATTTAACTAGCCAAGAACTAATAAAATCACCCAAGACAAATAAGGGGAATAGTAATGACTCCTTTGAATCTTATTAGGTGCTCACCACAAACTAGATATTATTTTAGAATACCACAAGTGGAGGTGAGGAGCTAGAAGAGGAGAAGGATAAAAATTGAGAGAAGTGGTGATACACCTATGAAAATGGTCCATACAAAAAGTAGAAAACATAATAGAAAAGCATACAAGAGCCATTAGATGTTTGTATACAAAAGGTACAATAGGTTGCACTATAAATATCCATCTTCCCTCTCCTCCTAGCTTTATCCCTTTTAGATTCTTCCTTGGATTCCATATTGAATTAACACATAAGTAAATGATAAATCGTTGGTGAATCATTTTTGGAAATATTAAATTTGTTTAACATCAACTAATAAAGTTGTTTAGTATCAATTAATAAATATTCAAGACAAACCATGAAGGAAAGAAATGAACAACCTATACATACACTCAACCATATATTTCATTTAAAACTATCCTGACCCAACTCTAATGAGTATTTCAAAGAAAGCAAAAGAAATAATTAAATATAGCTCTAATTGACAAGGAATCTACCTAAAATTTCCCACTACAAAGAACGAGAGCTTCCATCTCCATAAAATTAACTATGAAATACATTGTAACTAGCCAAGAATTAATAAAATCACCCAAGACAAATAAGGGGAATAGTAATGACTCCTTTGAATCTTATTAGGTGCTCACCACAAAATAGATATTATTTTAGAATACCACAAGTGGAGGTGAGGAGATAGAAGAGGAGAAGGATAAAAATTGAGAGAAGTGATGATACACCTATGAAAATGGTCCATACAAAAAGTATAAAACATAATTGAAAAGAATACAAGAGCCATTATATGTTTGTATACAAAAGGTACAATAGGTTACACTATAAATATCCATATTCCCTCTCCTCCTAGCTTTATCCCTTTTAGATTCTTCCTTGGATTCCATATTGAATTAACACATAAGTAAATGATAAATCGTTGGTGAATCATTTTTGGAAATATTGAAGTTGTTTAGCATCAACTAATAAAGTTTGGTATCAATTAATAAATATTCAAGACAAACCATGAAGGAAAGAAATGAGCAATTCTAGGGCTAACCAATTGATAAGTATACATGTGAATAAGTGAAGCACAAGTACTGAAATACGCATAAGACTTGAAGTATACACATGAATACATAGTATAAACATTAATACAAAGTGTATGCATGAATACAAGGTATACACATGAAAACATGTAAGTCATAAAGTATACATTGGAGTACACGTAGGTCACAAAGTATAAATGTAAGTTGTAAAGTATACACTTGAAAACATGTAACTCATATCTATTGAAGCATGGATTTATAATGAAAATATGGAAACATTGGATAAAAATTATTTGTATTAACCAAATACCATATAGGAATACATCAATATATGTTGATATAAGTATAAAGTATATACAAAATAGCCATATAGGCTTACAAGAATTCTATTTAGGCATACAATGTCAAATATATGCAATACAAAATATGTCCAAAATTCCATATAGGCATACAACAAAGGACCCTGGAATAAAAGGTCATTAGCCTCCATGATCTTGAAACAAATTCTTTCCCTTTGCTAGTTAACTAGATGGTGATAATTCTATCACTCATTTACTTTAAGGTCGAAGAGTGCTCCTAGTGCTCCTCCTAGGGTTTAGTTCTTGATCAAGCCTTATCTATTACGATAACAAGTAAATACATTTATATAGAAATTACATTATAAAAAATGATATATTTAACAAAATAATCACTTACCACCACTAGATGATCACTCTCCTCAAGGGAAATATTCACATGCCTATGCGGTGGCATGCTGAAGTCCTATAGAAACCATCCAAAGAGAAATTAAACTATGAATCAATAATCATTTTATTTTTCACTAACTAATAGCTATAAAAATGAATGTAATTTTAAATTTAGTAATCTACCTCATACCCCTATGAGTGGCATCGAGGAGTCTATAGCAAAAGAAAAAAAAAAGCTCAATTTACCTATGAACATCTGGAGGTGTTTCTGCTTGCAACATCTGAACATAAAACAACAAAATATTCAATCATGAAAGCTACAATAGTGATGAAGGTCATGGATTATAATGTATGAGATAATTAACAAAATTTTGAGTACTTATTGAACTATATAATTCTTACTATCATGATTACTATTTTCCCTATCCATAGCTTGTTTGAAAGCACCTATTTTAGTATTTTATCCATAGCAGCGAGGCGGTGAACCATTTGATAAAATGCTTTGGTAGAAATGTACAAAAAATGTGGTAGCATAGAGAAGGAAGTGAATTGTTTGAAAAAATGCCTCAAAGAAATGTGGTCTCATGGTGATGGAAGGCCATGACAAACAAATGTGTCATGGCATTCCATCACCATGGAGCTACATTTATTTGAGGCATTTTTTCAAACAATTCATTGCCTTCTCTATGGTATTATGTTGGGATGGGGTGGATGGTATAATGTGGTCTTGGTTATGATATGGAGGGGGATCATGACCTGAAGAGGGAGGGCTGGGGATATGAACAAGTGGAATAAGAGGTGGAAGCTTCCATGGATTGTTAAATTGAGGATGAGGATGAGGAACTTGAAAAGGATTTGGAGGGGAATTTTGGCTAAAGGATTGGTTTCTATTCTTAAGGTAGTGAGTTGTTTGAAAAAATGCCTCAAAGAAATGTGGTCTCATGGTGATGGAATGACATTAACCTATTCATCATAAAAAATCAGATGTTAGAATACCATTCATATAACAATGCTATTCACATGTAATATTTATATTTTTTTACTAGTTACATACCTTAGTAGTAGATGTAGTGGAGTTAAAAATAGGTGGAGGGTTGTTTTATCCAGTATCAACAATGTGACCTTGAAAGTTTACTACAATCATTAAAAAATTAAATTAGTTAATCTTGCATTTCAAAAATGAAATTTAATAAATTAAATTTAATGGACATGTTAACATTTACCTGAGTATCAACATCAAAAGCCTCAGTCAAAATGTCATTTTCCATCACCAACTTTGTAGCTATAGACGTATCTTACACACCAGTCTCCTAACTTTTTGTGGGATTATATGAATAGGATGACCTGCAAAGCTAACAATAATGGGGTGGAACCCTACCCCTCGAACTCTCCCCTGGCTAGTGTTGTACTACAGGACTGCCATGCTAGATGATAATCCAGGTCAAACAACTAATACATAGCAGTGTCCACCTCGACACTCTCCTTCATGATGGAAGGGATAACAACATGCTCATAAGCCAACCTAGTGAGTTCTCATCTTACTTGCTATTGAAGATCCTAACGTGCACCTGGTCTATCCTATGCCGAACCATCACCTCTCCCTTGAAAGCCTCATATATCAAAAGAGTTGGGGATTTTGTTGAGGATGAACTCACAATAGATTTTCCTCAAGAAATATTAGGGGACCTTGTTATTGTTGTATAGTGGATGGTCAAAAACCATTCACCACCTATTCCAAAAATTGTTCCTAATCCCTTGGTGGTTGCACCAATGGATAGGAAACCTCTTGCTATTAAGGTCAAGAGTTTGATTTGTATGTGGGTTAGTGAATAGTGAGCACAAATCATATTTTGTATTTTTTTCATCTTTTAATTCTTTATATTATAATTTATCTGCATAAAAATTCCTACACTCCTACCTCTTATCTACCCAACCACTTAATTGCTTGCTAATTGCATATACATGTGTTAACATAGCTTGAACTGAATTTGCAAGTGTGTTTCTTTCTAAGGTTGAACTTATAGGATAATTCAACATTGTGATTATCTCCTCAATTTGTTTTTTGTTGTTTTCAATTTCTCCCATTAAATTTGGTTGAGTATGACAAAGATTTTGAGGAATTGTTGGAGGAGATTGTTACTGTGGTTGTTCAAGATTTTGTCCATATGCTTGTTCACAAGGAGGAGAACAATTTTGAGGAGTATTTTTAGGTTGATTATGAACTCCTATAAATTAAAGAAATAAACATAAAAAACAATCTAAATTTACCTATTTAACAATAAATTAAAAAAAAAACTAACAATCCTTACTTATTCAACCTTTTCGTTGATGTGGTATCACCTTGATGAAGAAATTGCAAAGATTCAATGGAGGAATTGCAAGATTTGATGATTCCATAATGTGAGTGCACAATGATAGTGTTTGCTAGCCACGAGCAAGAAAAAATGACAGTGAATGAAATGAATTAGATGTGCTTTTTTTGTTATAATAGGTTATATCACACTCATGTTATAACACGAGTGTGTTATAGGGTCAGTGTGACCAAGCCTTAGACTTAGTCACACAAGGCCATAATGCAAGCATGTTATAACATTCTCATGTTATAGCCTTTCAAAAAACTTTAAAAAAATTGGCCACTTTTTGCAGCTCCCCCTACATCACATTCCTCTTACATTTAAATGGTGACACACCCATTTTCTTGGTTTTATGAAAAATAGATTTGAATTATGTCATGGAAAAGGAGATCCTCATGTTCATTTAGAAGATTTTAATGTTTCATATTTACATTTTACATATGAGGATAAAATATTGATTAAATTTTTTCCACAAACATTGAGGGGCCATTTTATTCAATGGTTCTACTATTTACCTCCCAATCATATCCATTTTTTATAAGCTAGCCATATATTTCTTGGGACAATTCCATGTTAATATGGGCTTGAGAATAATTTTAACCAATTTGACTATATATGACCAAATATATAATGTCTACTAATGATTATGCCATTCGCTTACAATCTTTATGTAGTAAAATAAATCATTAGTTAGATGATGATGATGATGAGCTTCAACCTATATTTCTTGAAGGAATTGAGACCACAACAAGCCCTAGTTTATTTCAAGCCTAAGATCCCCTGTTAAACATTTGTAATTATGATGTTAATGTTTTATATTTTATACATTGGTTAAATTGGAAGGTTTATATTTGTAATTTTGCACATACGGTGTTTTCCCCCAATGTCTTATTCTTAGTGATTTTGATCTTGTTTCAATTTATATTTACCTAGACCTTTATTATTATACGTTGATCAATTCCCTAATTATCATTTTATTGGGTGTGTTTAATCTTATCATTATTTTCTCAATGCCTTCAAGTTCTTGATTACTACTTCTCTAGTTTCATTTCCCCATTTTAAGTAATTCTTGCTCTGCTTTTATGTTTGAACTCCTAATTGTTTAAACTAGATTGTATAGTTTGTACAATATTTAATTTTAGAGGGGTTTTCCTAGTTTTTCCAATGTTCTTATTCTTTGAGCTTCTCTAGACTCAAAAACATTTATTTTGATTTCAAAATTTTCATGGATCATGATATAGGCTATTTTATTTTATTAATAGATTTCATTGTTTCTACCTTTTCCAAATTCCCTAAAAATTCTACAAGTTATAAAAATCAAGAATTTCAAGATTTGAAAAGTGTTTTGATCCATTTATTCATGTATTCATCTTATGAAATATAGTCCTCTTGAGTTATTAAAATTCATTTTTCTTTCTTTCACTTCCAAAGTTGTTATCTTTCTTCATGTTTTTCTTGACAATCCCATCATGTCAAAACTTGTCACATGTCATTTTCTAGGCCCACAAAATTTCATGTCACTAAATGTGTATTTATAATCTCATTTACTATGCCACCTAAAGTTGTAACCCAAAGAATTAGAACATACTATTTAATTTACAAAGTTCAACATCTTGAAATTTTTAATCCCATTTACTATATTCTATTTCTTCTATCTCCAATATAAGCATAGGTTTAACTAATTTTAATTATATTTTAGATGTAAAATATAAAAAAATTAATTGTTTCAAATGTTAATTCAATCTAAACTGAAAAATTTAATCAAACTAACCAATAATATTGGGTCCACATCATTAAGAAACTTTAAAGTAACACAAAGACCTTGTGCTAAACCTTCAACTTAAATACTTCTTGCTTCTCTCTCCTATAAATATGATTTGATGCTTATAGTTATCATTCTTAGAGTTGACATATTTAATAAACCTTTTATCAAACGTAAAGTTAGATATGAAGCAAATTTAAACCCAAATTATGATTATTTTTACATCCAAAGTATTTAAAGCATTTAAAAACCATCTCTTCGCCTAATTTTTTCTCTAAAGGTTTTAGTATTTAAGATTTTAAAGTGGATTAATTCAAAATCTCAAGCTTGGATTTGGTTTGACTAGCTCAACTTCTACATGTGATGAGGGCACAACCCGAGACATAGAAAATAACTCACTAACAAGAGAATAATTTTATTATTCAGAAAATGGAACTTCTTACATGCAGAGGATCTCAAATCCCCAAGTTTTACAACACATGCAAGTTACAGAAAGCTACAGAATCACCCTTTTGCAATATGCGAGCTTGTCCCCCAAAAAGTTACCCAAAAAATTAGAAACCCACCCATAAATAGAGCTCCTTATTAGTTTGGAGCCAAAACAACATTCAAAATTGAGTTTAGGTGGTTTGGCGCTGAAAAATTACAACTTGAAGTTCAAATTTCAAAAGAACATTTGCAATTGTATCTTCTAGAAAGTGCGCCAACTTCTCGGGGCCATAACTTTTGATCTGGGGCTCCGATTCGCAAACCGTTTGAACAGTTGGAAAGGTCTCAAAGTCAACAACGCACTTGAAATCCGCTACGCCGATTTCAAAAAGTTTTGGGGCCGATCCGGGAGCTCTAAGTGCCTCAAATCTAACTCAAAATAAATTTAGGTGCAAATATGGGCAACTAAAACTGCAATATCTTTCAACCCAGGAATAGAAAATAAAAACCGTAAATTGGGAATTTCATTATGATGAAAAGGGTATCCAAAAATGTAAAAACATCTAAAAATTGAGAAACTTGAAATTTAACTATTTTTGGGTGATGCAAGATTGCCCTTACACCACTGGATGCTCCTGCATCAGACACCCAGAGTAATTTGAGAAGTGACCCCGTCACGTCTCGATGGTGGAGGAAAACCCAAATGGTCAACCTCTACCTTAGGCAACCAGGATGAATCTTCAACAGGCCTTCCTTTCCATTTCACCAGATATTCTTCATATTGCCTATTCCTAGTACTCCTTCCCACATGACTATCTAGGATTTCTTCAATCTCCTCCTTTTCTAAAGTAGGTGTTGGAATCCCACACTGTTCCATTGTTGGTATTTCCTCTACCACCTTCATGATACTCATCAAATCTGAAATGTTGAACATAGGGGAAATGTTGAATCCATCGCAACTCTACCTCATATGCATTCCCTGAATCATGCCTCTTCAAAATTTTTACAGGGACCGAACTTCTCATCTTCAATTTGTTATATGTTCCCACTGGAAACCTTTCTTTCCTCAAGTGGACCATCACTTCATCACCAATCTGAAACTCCTTATACCTCCTCTTCGATGCCTTAGCCTTATACTGCATATTCATCTTGTTAATATGTTCTCTTACCTTCTCATGTATATCCTTGATGTGTTCTACAAAATCTTAGCTTCAACACTTATTTTCTTCTCTTGGTCCATCTTCCTCAATTCTGGAGCTGTTCAGGGCTACCTCCATACACAATCTGGAATGGTGATCTACCAGTGCTTCTGTTGATAGAATTGTTGTAAGAAAATTATGCCTGGGGTAAGATCAAGTCCCATCCCTTGGGTTTATCTCCTACCAAACATCTAGTAGGTTACCCAGACTCCTGTTAACAACCTCGCCATATTTGTGGATGGTGTGCAGAACTGAACTTCAACTCTGTCTTCTTTTTCCACAAGGTCCTCCAAAAGTACCCCACAAATTTGGTGTCACGATCTGAAACAATACTCTTTGGCAGACCATGTAGCCTCACCACCTCTTTGAAGAACAAGTCAGCAATGTGGACTACATCATGGGTCTTCTGATAGGGAATGAAATGTGCCATCTTTGAAAACCTATCAATCACCACAAAGACTAAATCATTCCCTCATTGTGTCCTTGGCAAACCAAGAACAAAGTGCATACTTATATCCTCCCACGGCCTCTCTGGTACAGATAAGGGCTGATATAAGCCTGTATTCTAATTCACTCCTTTAGCCATCTGACATACCCTCCAGCTTTGTACAAACTTCTTCACATCCTGTGACAACTGAGGCCAATAATAATGTTCACTGATAATGGCAATGGTCTTATCCCAACCAAAATGTCCTGCCATTCCTCCACTATGCTTCTCCTTTATCAAGTTCTCTCTCATGGAACTCCTCGGGATACACAATTGACTTCCCTTAAATAACATGCCATCTTGGATTATGAAATCTAGCCACCTTGTCCTGTCCACTGTAACAGGTTCCTTGCAAGCTTTCCAAGCCTCTATGAAATCAGGATCTTCTGCGTACAATGTCTTAAGTTCATTGAACCCAACCACTTCAACCTGCATCTTTGTCATCAATGTATGCCTCCTACTTAAGGAATCTACAACCCTATTTGACTTCCCACGCCTATGTTTCAAAACAAAGGTATAACCACATAGGACCATGCAAAGTTGATCTTACGGTCGACAAAGAGTTTTTGAAATTCTAGTTTCTCTTCTTCATTCAAGGATGCAACAAAGAGGACCATTTTGGGATCTTTTGGGGTTGATATGTTGTCTTCTATGGTGTCCTATATGAGCATATCTGATTTCTCTTGAGTTATAGGAAGCAATTCGAGTCCTCCATCTTTGGGTGCCTCAAAGAGATTTTCACCCGCAGATGCATCCTTTGTTTTTACTTTTTTTTTCGTCAGAAGGTGCCTTCCGGTTTTCACCTAAAGACATTTCATTTTTTTCTTTATTTTTATTTTTAATTTTGCAACTAGAGGATGGAGCAGTCTCACCAAAGTAAGTTGCACAATCTATATCAATGGTGAGTCCTGCCTTGTGATCACCACTGGGTATGCCCTCACATAATCCCATAAACTTTGTAATGGCCTCATCATTCTAAAAGGTGTCCAGGAATGATGGGCCTTATTGGTCCCAATTGATTAGTTGAGGATAAACTAGGGAAATTCCATTGTCAGTGTTGGTGAATTGAGGGGAGGATGCAAAAAGCATGCAGATAGATTCAAATATATTGTAGATGAAATTATCATCATCCAATTCCACATCAGACTCTATCCAATATTCCCCTTCACTTGTCTCATTCATTGTCAAAGTAGGGGATAAATGACTCAGAGTTGTTGTTGTCAGTGTCATCTAGCAATTTAGATGTATTCAATTGATGGTTCTTAGATTCAGATGGTGGGGTTTGTATGCCATGGGGAAGGTAAATGGGAATGTGACTATTCAGTGCCTGCTCGATTTTAAATGTTTTCAAAAAATTTTGTTCAAAGGTCAACTCCCCAGCTTCAAGGAACAAATCATTGAGGTAACAGTCACTTAAGGATCATTGGGAGCCAAATTCCCACTCATGGGAATTAGTTTCGGTAAGGGATTCCTTGATGGTCTCGACACTTTCTGAAGCATGCACTCACTCACTTGAAATTCCATTGGTACATTAGTCGTCATTGTTGGGAAATCCATACCCTAACCCAAGATACTTTGGTATTTTGAAAGGTTCTATGGGCTCTCTTCGTCCAGTTTTATTTCTGCCTAGGACACTAGTGCCATCGTAGCCCTTAGCCTTCATTATGTCATATCCCTTGCCATATTTCTTAACTAGTAATGGGGGTAGGTCTGCCATTTCTTTATAGAGCTATCCTATAATATTGGTGAGGTCCTCATTACTCATGTCTCCCCATTTGATGAAAACTGTTTTTGGTGGAACTTTGAAAATTTCTTTGGGTTCCATTCTAAAACATGGCCAACCATAGACCTTCCGATACTTGGGTATTGTTGTGATGTTATATGTCATATGCAGTCTGAATTCTCCATAGTCGATGTCCTAGATCTTGACATTGGAATCATTCTTAGGGTTTGAGAAAGATGGTGGCGTGGTGGAAATCATGGACAGAGTGGAAGTGGAAGATGATGCGAGTGTGGATGTGTCAATGTATTTAGAAGAAGAGGAGCTAGGAGCTTCTTGGTTGATGGACAGTTAGTTATTGGAAATACCCCTTAGGTTGGTACAATATTGAAAAGGGTTAGGGTCTCCATATATGGTGATTTTTGTGCCGTCAAATGGGAATTTCAAGCATTGGTCATATGTAGAGGGAATGGATTTTAGGGCATGAATCCATGGGCAGTCAAGCAAGATGTTGTAAGGTAATTCTAGATCCAAGACCTGGCAAGTTGTATCCACAATAACTAGTCCCACTCTGATAGGAAGAGAAATAACACCTCATTAAGAATGTTCTTCGGCATCATATGCTTTTATGACTATACTCTTTGTAGGGTCTACGCATGCCTCAAAAAATCCTAGAGCCTTAACTGGTTTTAAGGAGCATATGTTCAATCCTGCTTTGCCATCTACTAAAACTCTTCTAACCTTGTGCTTATGGATGAAAGTTTCAATGTGTAATCCATCATTATGGTTGGTCTTAGGTGATGAATAATCCTGATAAAAAAAGGTGACGTGGTGAGGTGTAGTGAGGTATCCCACCATGGTCTCAAATTGGTTGACATCAATATCCTTACAGACTGACGACTCTTGCAAGGTTTTATCCTGTATAGCCTTATGTTTGGGAGAAATGTGAAGCAGCTCAAGTATGAAAATCTGCATAGGGGTTTTTTCTAACTGATTGATAAGGTTAAACTGACTCTTAGGTTGCCACTGCTTCATGGATGAGCCAGTTTGTGGTTGCTTAGGAGATGGACCAAGTATGGTTATTTTAGGTTTCCTAGGAGGCGAACCAACTATGGTGATCTTGCCACTTCGAGTAGTAGCATTGCATTGGGGTGCTCTTTTGACTGTGATGGTATTGACACATTCATTATCAATCCAGACATTTTTTATAGTAGGTCCACTAAAATAGTCATACTCGGTGTGGGTGTAATTGGCTTGATTATTGTTTGTCTTAGGACCTGATGTGGAAGCGTTATTAGAACCATGGCCTTGCAGTGGGTTCTTATGAATGGTATGATCCAAATTAGAGGAAAATTGTGGTCCACTGACCTCAATGATACGATTCTCGATAAGGTCTTGTACAATACTTTTTAGTTGTCAACAAGAAGAAGTTTTATGCCCCTTTGTCTGATGATAATCACAAAATGCATTATCATCCCACCATGCTAGTTTGAATTGTCCTGGATCATATGGTTTTGGTTCTTGAAGTGTGATGACACCATTCTGAAGGCATTTCTTGAGGACTTCCTCAATGGGCTCACCCAAGGGAGTGTATGTGCGACCCCTGGGGAATTGTCTTATCTGATGGTATTGTCCTTGATTGTGACTATTTTTACCATTTTGGTTGTTTGGAGTGACATTGGTAGGGGGTGTCAATATCATTGTTTATTTGTTTTGTGGTTGAGCACCTTTTAGAGCCAGTACATAACCCATAGTGTTTACAACCTTGGCATCGACAACACCATCATTTGTAACATGTTTATTTTTGACCCAGTACTTTTTTTTGTCAGTGGGAGGATTTCCATTTGTGTTTTTAGGACCATACTTTAGTTCTCCTTTTGCAATAAGAGCTTTCTCAACCTAGATGCCCTTTTCGACTAGGTCTATAAAAGTTGTGCAACAATGAACTTGTAATCCATATTTCAAGGGGCCTAGAAGTGTTTGAACGAACATGTCAACCTTTTATTTTTTAGGTATGTTGATGTGGCAATGGCTAGCTAGACTTCTCCATCTTTGGAAGAATGGGATAAAATTTTTACCCACATCCTCTTGTGTGAGAGTACATAGGCTAGTAATAGAGGTGTCCATTTCAATGTTATATGAGTAATTTTTTATGAACTTGTGTTTAAGTTCGTCCCATGTTTTGATATCCTTTTGAGTGGAGAACCATTCAAGGGAAAGACCTACAAGACTCTTAGAAAAGAGTCTCATCAAGTATGTTTGTTCATAAGCAACATCCATACAGTTGGTCATGAATTCTCGGACATGTTCAATAGGGTTTGTCTTTCCTCTATATTTGGTAAAATTTGGTGACACATATCCCAGAGGAAATGGCAGCATGTATAAGTTCATGTCAAAGTGGTACAAAAATAGATTATATGAGACTTCAGATTTCTTGGCGGATATTTGAATGTTTTCTATGGTCTTCTTTAGACCCATCATCTTTGCTTGCAAGGCATCAATTATAGGGTCATTTGTGGCCCCATACATTGGATTGATTGGTACACCATGGGTCCCCATTTTTTGTGAGTGGATGTTGGTGTACTGTTGAGGGATGTGTTGTTGTGACATGTATGATGTGTTTTGGTTTGTGTGTTGGTACTAAAATTTTGGATTGGGGACATGTTGATGGGTATGAATATGGGATGAATATCTCAAAATGTGTCCCCCAACCATTTGGGTCGATATTTGGGAAATATGGTGGCTAGGAATTTTTTGGTGTCCAATAGATGCCATAGGTTGTGTGTTTTGATTGCCTTGTGGGGGTTGCTGGAACTGTCCTGGAGGAATATTCATGTTTTATCCTTGGGAGGAGTTGGTATTAAATTGTGTTGATGTGTTAATATTCAGTTTTGGTCCTTGAATAAAGAGATATCGTTTACCTCCTCCCAAAGGATTAATTGAGGTACAATGAGAGGATATGATGAGGATGCATTCATGGTACTGGATATAGTTGTAAATGGAGGATTTGAATGGCTTGATGATTCTCCCAAGGCATTTACCAAAGTAGTAAATAAAGGATTGGAATAACTTTCCCACATTGCTAAGGACCCAAAGGTTGCTCTAGTCGATTGTGACGATATTATGGATATTGTGGGTGGTGTGACGAACTGTGTTCCTCCAATGGATGTAGCGGTGATTGAATTAGAATTGTTTGGAGTGTTGGAGGTAGCACTCATGGTAGTTGTGACATTTTGGGAGGTAGCATCAAAAAAGGTATTGTTTGTGTTTGTAGGTTGACCACTATTGGACATGTTATTTGTGTTGTTGACATTATGGTCAGGAAATGTTAGTCTCAAAGTATTAATGTTGAACCCATGAGGTAATTTGGCTCCTTGACTTAAAAGTATGGCCAAATATTTGTCTTTGTCATATAAGACCATTTTTTCTACGAAGTAGGCCGCCTCTAGATCTTGTGTTGCTACCTCTAGGTTTTCCTCAAGTATTTGTCCATATTCATCCTTACGTAAGAATGGTTCAAAGGGGTTGTTTGATGAGGATGGTATGGTCATGAGAGGTTGAGTATTTGTGTTGCTAAATGGATCATCAAAAGTCCAATTTGAGTCATAAGTGTGATTGGTGACATTGGAATTGGAGTCTTATCCAAAGTTTTCCATTTGTCGTTTCTTTCTTTGGAGTCTAGTTTCCACCATAAAAGGAAATTGCTCAAATGAAAATGATGAGAATGATAACTAAATGCAAGGATGATGTTAGCCTATGTTTTTGGATTTTTTTATTTTGGATAAAGGATGAGAATGCAAGACTATGTTTTTGTATTTTCGATAATAAGGGATGACAATGCGATAATTTTTTCTAAAGAAAATGGTTAATGTAAAATGACGACTAGGATGACAAGTTATGACACAATTTTTTTGTATTTTGGAATAAAGGATGACAATGCAAGGTGATAATAACATTTTCCTAAGGAAATGATTAATGCAAGATGACAAGGTTGTCAAAGCCAAAGTGCCAAATGAGGACTAAGATGATAATGTTGACTAAGGACTTAAGATGATTAATGCAAAGTCTAGGTTCAAAATGGGGACTAGAGATGGACAATGCAAAGTCTAAGTTTAAAATGAGGACTAAGTTTGGACAATATTTGGAGAAACGTTTTCCTAACCACTCTAAGCTTGACTTATATCTCAATTTAGGTTATCAAAGGACTTTCCAAGGGGATTAAATGATGAGGTCAAAATGATGAGTGAGCCTTCCTAACTAGACTGTTGAGTTGGAGGTTCTCACAAAAAGGAAAATGACTGAAAAAGAGGAATAATGACTAAGTCCCAGGAAAACTTAGTTTTGAAACAATGGTTTTGCAAAGTGTGATGAGTTGGCCTAATCCAAATTTTTCCAAGATGAGACCTAAGGAAAAACTTATACTAAAAATGACAATTATGATGCCTGGGGAATGCAACTAAAAACTTGGAAATTTTAAACCTATGGTTAAGATATGAGCTAATGAATGCAAATGATGGATGTTTTGAGCAATTTTGATTCTGATTTCTAAAAGAGACCTTTGGAAAAGATATTTTGATAGTAGGCTAAGATGTTTGGACTTGAATTATGGTCTGAAACAAGGTGTATTTTGTTGCCAGGAAAATGCATCGTTTTAGGTCACAAATGCGTTGTAGTTATCAAATGCAGCACTATAAATGGAAATTGCGGTTTAGTTTTTCAAATGCGGCTCAATATTTCAGATACAAATTTATAGAAGGAAAATGTGTTTCAATATAGGTGAATGCAGTGTTTGGAGTAGAAAATGCATTTTATCAGAGCATATGAGTTTCGAAGGCTTGCAAATGTTGTAGAGCGATTGTGATTTAACAGATGCAGTGTAGAATGCAAAAAGTCAAATTTCTAATGTTTGTGGTCAAAAACCTGAATTGTTGAAAGTTTGACAATTTGTTTCCAAATGTTTGGGTGTTGTTTGTTTTTTTTTAGTAACCAGCAAACACTTGGCAAGCACGATATTTTGAAAAGTAAACAAACACATAAGAGAACAAGTATGATCCTATGGTTAAGCTAGGACAATATTCGCTAGACTCTACATGGGTTTCCTCAACCACATATCAGTAGCGTGTGAATCCAGAAGCTTGGCTACATGAGCTCCCCCTTACAATGCACTCTCTTCATAGGCCAACCAAGCTTCCAACCCCCATGAAACTCCCATGGAAGATTGATCACCTCTGCTAAAGACTGTGAAGACGTGGAATGCTTCACACTGACTGGTGTTGTACTAGCAAATAGAAGGTTTTTGGCTACTAAATAATGGTGTTTAATTCGGGACCCCCATTCGAGTGGCCATACATGGGGCACAAGATTGATCTCCATTTAGGAGGTACTCTAGCCTGAATAGGTTATGCTCAATAGGGTTTTGGGGAGTACTACTTGGTTTGTATGACACATCTGCACTCGTAATCTTAGGTTTTCCCTTAAGATTCACATTTATATACCCGTCAGGGGTAGGTTGGCTTTAGCTCCATTGTCAGCTTGAGTCGCATTGGGGTGATGAAATCCCTAGGTAGGTCCAATTTCTAGAGGCAATAATTGTTTCTCTTACACCCAAGATTGCATGACTATGAAAGGGGAGAGGATACTTCGGCTATTGCATCAAGGTTACACAGGGATAAAGTGGGTCTAGCTTTCTAATCACCTAGTTTGCATAGGGTGAGAGCATATTCGCCTACCACTTTCAAAAACAATCAGACAAAATGGAAGACATGTTCATTTTAAGTGCACCAAAAATAAATGTGTTTTAATCTAAAAAGAAAAAAGAACAATTTTTAGAAGTGAGTTTTGGACACTCAAACCTGCAAAAGCACAAGTTAGGAGTCTTATCAACTAGTCTTGGAACCATGAAACATAACCACCACACGCTGCCAAAAAAGATTAGTAACACGAAAAACCTATGCTAGGGAGAATGTAGAAAAGAAAACTAGAATGCGAAAGGAAATCTGGAAAACCTGAATGCAAAAAGAAGAAAAATGATTACCAAGTAGATGTGTCATAGTAGAGTGAATGCGTCTCTCTGTGCAGTAAATGTGTCACAGCACTGTGTTCTTGTTTAATAGGAAAATGCATCGATTCAAGCTTCAAATGCAACTAGACATGTCCAATGCGGCTTTTTGGACTTCATATGTGGCATTTCGTACCTATATATGCAAAAACAACAAAGAACAAAAAATACCATACGAAAAACAGAAAAATAAAGGCGTCGGGTTCACCAATGTATCAATGGGTTAATTTTAGGTAGATGTTAGCATATGATTAGATTAATAAGCATAAAAACCCAAAGAAGCTATAGAGCATAATGAAAGCTAAAAAAAAATGAAATTATTATACCATATCACCTGCGAAACCTCCATGATTCACCTCCATAGCACCTTCTAGCTTGTTAATTATTGCCCTCAAATCGAGTAGATGAGCAATTTGATACAAAGACAATGTCCTAAACAAGCTTTGAAGGATTTGAAGTGACTAAATGAAGTGTAAATGCCTATGCCTATGAAAAAATGACTATAATTCCTAAGGATAGAATTAAGTATGCAAAAATCATGAATTACTAAGAATTGCAAGTATATGCATAGTTATTGAAAATGTGAGCAAAATTGGAATTTTATAGAAAATACAATTTTGGACGGATGGACGAGATTGAAAGCTAACAAAGCCTAAAATCAGAGGTCAAGATTTCATGTGACAATCCCTAATTAGGAAGAATAAATTAACAAAGGTAATTAAATAAATTAATAAATTTATTTAATTGTAAGAAGATAATAGACCCTTAGTGACGTATTGAATAAATAAATATAATAGATTTATTTAATAATCATGAAGAACATAAGAGACGTGAATTAATTAAATAATAATGTATTATTTAATTAATAGTCAGAAGTCAACCAAGGAGATAACTAAGATGTCATAATTATGTTAGGATGAAAGTGGTAAAATAGAGCTTGTAGGCCTAGGTCATTTTTAAGTGTTTACAGATTCAAGAAAGAAACATCTCTTTCACACTTTCAAACAACCTGTCCCTTGAGTGGAACAATTTCTTCACATCAAGTTCTCGAGGGACCCCTTTGAAATTTTTCCAATCTATCAATGATCTACGTGATTTTCTGCTTTCTTTCCTGCGTGGCCACTTTCTGACATGTTTTATTTGTGAGTAAACATATCACTTTACAGGTGCACATGTGAAGCCACTTTCTGACTTAGTGGAGTCACCTTCCTTGGGTTTCCTCCATGTGAGAGATCATGGAGGACATCTTTCCTATAGGTTTACGAGCCTGTAGGGTGCTTTTCTAGGTTTCCTTCATGTTAGAGATCTTGGAGGACACATTCCCTATAGGTCTATGGGCCTGTAGAGTTATTTTATGGGTTTCCTTCATGTGAGAGATCTTGGAGGACACCTTTCTTGTAGGTCTATGGGCCTATAGGGTGATTTTTGGGCTTCCTTCAGGTGAGATATCTTGAAGGACACCTTCCTTGAAAGTTTTTGAGCTTGTGAGGCACTTACTTCTCAGGGCTTCTTTCATGTGAGAGATCTTGGGGGTCGCCTCCTTGTAGTTTTGCGGGCCTGTAAGATGCTTTCATTCTATAGCTTCATAGTTCTACAAGGCTATGGAATCCTTTTCCTACCCTACACTTTCAAGCTTGTAGGATTGTGGTCTACTTCCTCAATAGTTTAGGTATAAATTTCTAACCTTATCCAATCTTTTATCTACTTTACCGAAGCACTCATCAATATCCATGCTTGCTAAAGTGGGGGGAAAATGTACAAGAGCAAATTTGCACCCCTTACACAAATTCCCCTTTCGTAATCCTCACCTTAGAAAACCAAATATGAAGTCAAAATTCCACATCAGTTGGCTGACTTCCTTCCACTTGGAATCTTTCCTTTGTGTAGGTAGAAGAATATTTGTCAGGGACACCCGCATGGCGCCCTTACATCCCTAATGGATTCCTACACTTGAAGTTGGTAGAGGCATTACACTTCCTATTGGGAATGATTTGTAACATCCCTCTTTGACCAACTGACCCCAAAAATTATAGATTCTTCCTCCAAATTCATTCATTCTCACTTCACTTGGATCTCTAAGCATTCAATCGATCTCTTTTTGCATCCTCTAGGCTTTCAACTTTATTTTCTTGGAATTCTCCATTCTCAATAGTAGTTTAGCACTCCACTGTAGCAACAACACTCCATCAACCTAGTTAAGCAAGTGTGAAGCAAGTCATTGCAACAGGCGCTTGGTGGAGGTGGTAATATTTTCACTCCTCTCCTTTACGATTTGGTTGAGTAGCTACATATTGTTTTGTATTGTTATTCATGTACTTCCTTTCTTTACTTCTTTATCATACATTTCTCTATTGTTGTTATTTGGCTGTCCGTGGAGGTGGAAACACCAAAACAAGGGTCTAACTAAGGCAAACCCCTATACATCCCAAACAAATTTCCCCTCTTTCCTTTGTGTAGGTGAATGCGCATTTGGAGATAGCTAGCGAATAGGAACTTTTGTGAGATTGTCTTCATCACCTTGGTTCTAGTTTATTTACTTTATCATTTCAGTATCTACTTTGCATACTTTCTCATTCTTTTTTTAGCATCTAGATTGAATTAGCTAGGCTATTAGTAGGTATTTTTGACAGTTTTACTTTATTCATTGTTATTTGGTTGTACAAACGCCAGGGCACCTAAGAGAGGCCAGTGTGCTGCACTGATGTCCCAAAAATGTGCTACCATCCTCAGACAGAGAACTATCTAAGGCACAAAACTGACTCCAAAAATCTAGCTTTCCTAGGCCAAACTAAAGTTCAAGTTTGTAGAGTGATCTAAGGAATTTATAGTCCTTATCATTCCCGTCCCTCATTTCCAACACCCCTTTAGAGTGAGGTAAGTTAGGTAGCCTTCTACTCTTGGTTCTTCATGACCTGGGGCCTTGACGTTGGTGGTCCCCCTCTCTTACATCATTAAGACTCTTAAATCTAATTTTTTTATCAATCCAAACTATTTTTGTATTATGGCTATTAAGGGAGGAAATTATGAACAAAAAAATGTTTTTATTCTTCTATAAAGAAGTGCCATAATTGGCAATAGTGGAAAAAATGAACATAGAGTCTTTTTGTCTATAAAACCAAAAGGTTTGCATATTGTTTGGGTTGGTTGCTAACTATAGTAGAGGTACAGTGGCTATGTTTTATTGTTCTTAATCTATTAAAGTCTAAATATCAGTTTTAGAATAGTGTTAGTAGCATAATAGAGGTTTGGTAATCATTTCTAAGAAAGAGTAAAATTGTATTGAAAGGGGAGAATAGATCATTGGAAAGCTAGAAGTCTCAAGAAGCATTTATTGCAATCGATAGTTGGAACTACAAGCATGTTTTTTTTGTTTCTAAAAAAGTCATTTTCTTGTTTATAAGTTTGAGAAAATATTGTTATGAATGTTAAAAGAAATAGATTCATATGACTATTTTTTAGAGTGAGCATAGATAGCTTGGAAATAAGAGATTAAATGATGATATCTTAATAATGATATTTCTGAAAATATGAATAGAAGGATATTATTTATGCAATCTAAATGTATTCTATTGTGTATGAGTTTAAAACCAGAAATATGGCTCATTTCCTAGGTTAATAGTATCTTTACTATGTACATCTCTAAAAGAGTTAAATAAGAATTATTAGTATGTCATTTTACTGAGTATGAGAATTTGGGGGTTGAGCACATAAATTAGTTGCTCGTAATCTTGATATTATTACATACCAAAAACCTCATTGTATTTTATGTTGAATTATGAACCCAACCTTATGGCTTGTAAATGAGAGTCTAAAATCATGAGTAAAAGTAATCCTCTTTTTTAGCTCAAATAATGAAATTTCCATGATTGTATGATATGATGTGAATAATATCTGAATGCTCATAATTATGTCAAATTGATGGCATAGTGTCATCATTATCCATTTAAATAGCCTAAGAATAGGTGAATGGTAAAATTTATGGCTTTGATAGAGTTTGAAATAGAGGTAGTAGCCTAGACCCCAAATGTTACAAGAATGTAACAGGGGAATTCATTATCCATGATGTTATAACTACCTAGTTACTTTGACCACCTTAGTGGGTATGATTTTATGAATGTAGACCTTATGGTAGTAGAAAAATTTGGTCTACACTATGGTAAACCATAAGTCAAATAAAGTTTTCCAAGTCGAGTAGGGTGGGTGAACGAATGAATTCAATCCAAGAAAGTAGTGATTGTATATATTACAAACACTTTTACCAAAGTGAGTACAATCATCTCTACTTGTACTTGCCAATCCATTGTGTTTTAGATAATTAATGCAATCAAAGTTGTCATTCATAGTTGGAAGGTCTCCATAGTTTATTGGTGGTATTGGTTAAGTAGGTTACAACACCAAAGCTCGGATGGAAATTACTAGGGGGTTCTTAACCATTCCTTCATTGAAGAGTAGAGCCACTTCTAGTTAGGAAGGTGTACGGAGGACCGTTGGTACATGGTTGGAGGTAAAGAACCTGGGTGATGTTCTCCCTCATGCAGATGACATGTCAATTCTTAGGAGATAGAAAGAAAGATAGTATCCAAATATGGATCTGTGACCTTGTTCCTTAATTTTTTATGTTATTTATTTGAAAATGATCATGTGGAGAATGTTAAAAAGAAAATAAATTTATTTTTTCCATTTTGAAAAGTGAAATTAGTTTATTATGCTATTCTTATGTTATCAATTATGCAAAATAAAATTTCAATTATTGAAAAAAATTATGTCTTATTTTTATGGAATGAGTACTTTTTACTTTTTGGTTAAAATGCCAAGTAAATTCCTTGTTATAAGGTTGTGGTTGTTACAATGAAAGAAGAGAAAGTTGAAGATTCTAAGATCAATCAAGGACATTCAAGGGAATATTTTTGAACATTATTGCAGCAATTAAAGATCCAAGCATCATGTCAAATTGTATGTGAGTTCTTGTTTTCATGTTTTTATGTTTATGAAGGCTAACCCTTTTTATAGGCATCCAAATAATTCAAGCAATCAAGCAAGAAAGATCCAAGACCTTGAGGTGATGTGCATGACTTAAGTCCTTCCAAGAATCCATTTAAGGGTGGTGAGTTGCAACACTTTTTGATTTCATCATTCCTCCCTATCATTTATCATTTTATCATTGACATTGCCATTGTGGAAGTGAAAACACTAACACAAGATTTGACTAAGGCAAGCCAATAAATGGCACAACCATTTTCCCTCTCTTTGAATGTGTAGGTTTCAAGTTTGGAGAGGTTTAAAGGAAGTTTAAAGATCATTTATCCAGTGTTACATTCAAATCCCTACACCTTATCAACTCACAAAATCTCACCTATAAAATTATCCGACAATGATCTGACAAATTTGTAGGTAAGAATTGGAAGCTCCTATCTAGCATTAGAGGACTATGAAAACAAATCTGGGATATCCCTACAAGGATAGAGATTCCCTTGGGTGATTATGTCCTCCTACAATGAGTGAATTCAATTTTTCAAGATAGGTACACAACACTCTACCCTTCCCGGATCTAACTATAAAATTTCGTTATTGCTTATCAGTCATTAGTTTCTTGCATTTTTCATATTAGGGCAGAAAGTCCAATTAGGTGTAGCATCATAAATTATCACCCTTGACAATTTCACACTATGTTTTTCTCCCATTTTAAGTTATTAGACTTAATTAAGTACTCAATTTCCTAAATTATGTATTTTGTGGCCCAGTATAAAACAATTTTTGATGACTTGCAAGCATAAAACAAATGCTCTCATTTAATACTTTGTCCTTGACTCTTTAGAATCCCAAAAATAGGGTTGGGATAGTGGCACCCTAGGCGCCTACGTCCCCCTATTTTTGCTCCAAATTCAAAGATATTGGAGGTGGAATTTTATTATTTGAAATTTAAATATCTAAAGTTGGTCATCAGGATTTTTTTTTGGAAATTAGATTAAATGCCTATAAATACCTAGTTATTGCATTATTTTCAAATCAATCTAGAAAGTTGGAGAATTTATGATCAAGAATTTATCAAGAGCATTATCAAGCAAGTCAAGAGTAGCCATTAAAGGATTTATTGTAGCAATTCAAGATCCAACATCACATGTGTGAGTGTGTTCATGTTTATGTTTTCATATTGTTTGTGAAGGCTAACCCTTTGTAGGTCTCCAAGAAATTCAAGCCAATCAAGCAAGCAATATCCAAGAAATTTAGGTGATGTCTATGAATTCAGTCCTTCAAGGAGGCCACTAAAGGATGGTGAGTTGCAGCATTTTGTGATTTCATCATTCCTTCCCATCATTTATCCATTTATCATTAGCATTTGCAATATGGAAATGGAAACACTAACATGGGGTTTGACTGAGGAAAGCCCCTAAATGGCACAACATTTCTTCTCTCTTTGAATGTGTAGGTTTCAGATCTAAAGAGTATTGAAGGAATTTTGAAGGTCAATTATCCATTATTACATTCAAAACCCTACACTTTGACAACTCACAAAAACTTACAGAAATATTCAACAGTGATCTGACAAGTTTGTAGATGGGAAATGAAAGCTAAAATATGACACTTGAGGACTATGAAAATAGATCTAAAAAAACTAGTAGTACAGTGGCATCCTTGGCTCCAACATCCCAACAAATTTAGATGAAATTTATATCAAAGGTGCATAGTGTCAACTTAGACCTAGTGTCAAATTTTTTGTTACAATTTCATAGTTTACAAAATCTTGCATTTTTAGATTAGGGCATGTTGTTTAATTAGGTTAATATAATAATTATAATTCCAATTCATTTTCAAAACCCTAAAGAATCAAATCAAGGTCTGATTGGCTCACCTTTTTCATCAAAACATTAGGTTAATTAATTTCAATCAATTCCAAGCCATTTCCAAGGCTCAAAAGGATCAGATCCAAGTTTGATTGACTCACCTTCATCATTGAAAGTCAATCTAAACACCTCATTGATTTTCATCCTAATGTGCCCTCAAAAAGGCCACAATTGATCCTAGGTTCTTTACATTGGACCTAGGGTCACCTTTTTCTATGTTACATTTTGGTTAGTTTGACATTTTGATATCATAAACCTTTTGAAATATGAATTAAATCAACCCTAGATCTAGATCTTGCATTGCACTACACTGCATTTCTCATTTAGGGTTTCACTTTGCATCATAAAAGAATCAAAAATAAAAAAGAATTGTATGCAATATTACATAATAAGCTGTATTAGGGTCTATTTTAGTCATTTAGATCAAATCTACACTCAAAATTGCATTCACAATTGTTACTTTTTGTTCAAACATTTTTACACATTTATATTTGAGTTACATTATCTTAAATTGAGAAAATTCTGGAAAGATATTCACTATCACACCTATTTGCACACAGACCCAAAATCCCTAAGTAGTCTTCTAAACATTTAAGCTTTCAATTTTTACCCCCTTGTCTAGGACTGGGATGCCCTTGGGAAACTCTATCCTACTATTGGTGGCTCAAAACAATTATGCACATATCTCTATCTTTATGTCATTAGTCAAGTTTTGCTTGCTAAGTTCTTAATTGAAATTTTCAAA
Organism: Sequoia sempervirens; assembly: GCA_007258455.2. Taxonomy (NCBI): domain Eukaryota; kingdom Viridiplantae; phylum Streptophyta; class Pinopsida; order Cupressales; family Cupressaceae; genus Sequoia; species Sequoia sempervirens. The sequence continues at coordinate 265,541,968 of VDFB02105785.1, forward strand.
AGGTGTTATTGCATGTGAAAGAAAGGTGTCATTTTTCTTAATTTGTTGCATTTTTTAAAAAAAAATTGCATTTCATTGTTGCAAATTATCTATAGTTTTTAGACCTATTTTATTTTAATCATTTGATTCATTAGGAAAATAACATGTTTCCTTCTCGAAGATGTGGTTTTGATATGGTAACACGTGGTTTATATTATTATAATATCCCTACTTATGTGTACTAATAGAGCTTCCAAAATTCCTTCAAAATTTTGAGCAAATCATGACTTGGATCATGATTGTCAACCTTTGGGCCTAAGGATGGATTAAGGGTGTGACTTAGAAACCCTTACCTTACATGTTTACCTAAAACCATTTGGTGTTTTAATTTTCAATTAACATGTTTCAGCCAGTTACTAATCAATTAAGTTATCACTTGAGCCTTTGAATGTGTATACTCATCGCCCCCCTTTGTCTAGGAAAGATGGTCACCTGTGCATTGTCACACGTCAAATTTCCTTGAGGTTTGGAAAAATATTTCACTCCAAAAGAATTATGTTTAAGTCATTTTTTCCTGAGGGTCTAATTTTCATCAGCCTAGTCATGGCCCTGTTCTAAATTAACCTTTTGGGATGTGCAGATATCCCACCTATTGGATTTGAAGATTAGATCCCAGCCATTGATCACACACTGCGCAGGTATTAAAGAATGGTCATGAGAAGATGTGCAAGGTACACAATTGTTTGATGCATGCCCTCACCATGGTGGGGCTTGATCCTTGTCCAAGCACCCGATGATCGATGATTTAGAAATTGACTATTATTAAGTAGTGTGGGAGTTGAATCTTGGTCGTCCATCGCACACCTCATGGAATTTAACTAATGCCCATCAGAAACTTGTGAGGTACACAATTAAAGGACGCATGGATTCCTTGACCACTATGAAGAATATGGTAGATCCCACAGATGGAATGATGTGGCTCCCGGTCAACAAATTTTTCATTGGCTAGAAATTGGCAAGGTACAGTTTTGGGATTTCAAACTCGATTTGACTCAATCCGGGTTGTTCGATCTTCCATCTCATCTAGAGATCAACGACCAACATTCAAAAACCAAAAATAGGCATGTGATAGTCATTTTTTCTTTGTGAGGAGAGAGCACTAATAACATGAGCTCTACAGGAGTAATCAATTTGATCTTGGCACATGTGAGGAATTAATTTCATGTCATCATTGAGAATGATAGATGGATTTTCATGTACCTGGATAATTAATGATGGAGATGTGGACACCAATGGTCAATCACTTGCTCACTCCATGTGGCTTTCACCAAGAATTAATGATTAACACACCTAATTTACTTATTAAATGAAGGTTGATGGCCTTTGTTTTCACCATTGCAATTAAGAGTGTGAATTTCTAAATTCCAAAAGTGCACTTTGTGTTCGTGAAGCTACATTTTTAGAAAAGATGAGTAAGCATGCTACTTTTTTTTCATCAGTGCAAAGGTCCTTGATGTTTAATGTACAAAAATATCACATTAACATTCTAGAATACGAACATAACATACTCACAGCCACTTCAACTCTGAAGGAAGAAGGCAAGGAGAAGGTCTATGGTGAGAAGTCTACACTAGTTGCTACCAAAAGCAGCCATAGGTTAAGAAGTTGAGTTGTGACCGTAGAAACAATGGAGGCTAAAGGTAAGGAGCTTGTAGGATTTTTATGAGGAATGCAAAGAAAGGTAAGATATGGCATGTGGACAATGATTTTGGATCGCCCAACTGCTTTAAGCTCCTTCTAGGGTTTTTCACCTAAAAGGAGAAAGGATGGGGTCCAAAATGCAAATTTCTACACTCAATATTAATGTAAATGAGATTTAATATGCCTAATTATGATGTAATAATGCACTAATCTGAAAATTAAATGATTTAATGATGCAAAACCTAAGCAATGCAAAGTGCTAGAAAACACACTATGATCTACAAAAACACTTAAAAATGCAAGTAAATGATGAAATAACTAAACAAGATTGGAGAGGTGCACCTAGAATCTAAAATCTAATGTGGAGATATTCTGGAATCCTAAAAAATTGTCTAAAAAATGTTGACTGGGAAACTTACACCAAGTTGGGTGACTTAGTCCCATTTTCAGGGAAAACTTATCGGAATAGGAATCTGCCAAATGGGTATCCAAAAATGCAGAAACAACTTTTCAAGCCTGGTAATGGGACTAATTTTCCATTGGTGGTGACAGTCCATATACAAATTTTAGGAATTTTGGGACAAGATCTTATAGCTTCGGGTCTGCACTTGCTTTCTTGACAGGTGTTCGCTCTTGATTCTGTAGAAAATATGATAAAAAGTGTTCTCAAGCTTGAATTAGGGTTATATTGACTTGAATAGCTTTGATGACTTCTTAACCACTTTTCAACACCTATTTCTTTGACAAATCTTCCTACAAAGTCTGCAAACACACATGCAAAGAGGGAAAAAAGATTAAGGGTTAAAGTATAGGGGTTTTCCTTGGTCAAACCCCACTTTGGTAATCAAACCCTATGAAATTAAATGAAATGGAAAGAGATGATAAATAAACAACATGCAATGTCATAAACTTACCAAACCCTTGATGTAGAAATCTAAAGATATGCAATGAAGTGCTCCAATGGATGACTTTATTGTGCTTAGATTACTTGAATGCTTGAAAATGATTAAGTTAATTTCTTGAGTGAATGCTTAAATGAATGGGGGGAGAATGAGAGGAAAGACCCTTACTTATAATTTTTCTTACTAAATTTCCCAAAAATAACACATCACAAGCTGACCTCAAGGGTTAGAGGATGAAATCCCACCAGAAATTTTAAATAATTTTGAGTTTTGTGCCAAAAAGGACTAAGTCGCCCCTATTGGTGACTTAGTCCCACTTAAGAAAATTAAGTGGGTGTCAAAAGTTATAGGGAATTAAATGTTTTCCAATAGGAATATCCTCAAAAATACACTTAAGGGGGGCCATAAGGTGTATTAAGGGGTCACTTAAACATGAGAAAGGGTTTAATTAGTGATGACAAGTATAGAAAAGCATGAAAGTGGGTTACAACACTTTACAACACTTTGAAATAAGACTTGGTAAGTGATAAAAAGGGGTTATTTAGGTGAATTAAGATGAAAGATTCCTAGAAAAGAATGAAATTGAGTTACAACACTTCACAATACCTTTACAAGACATCCTAGAAGTCTTAATGATTCATAAGGGTCTAAGACCTAATTTGAACATGTTGGCCACATTACAACATTAAATCTAAGAAAAATCAAGCCAAAGTCCATAAGAGGGACTCAAGTGAGCATAAAAATGTCAACTATACATTTTTTGGTGACACATTAAGCCCCCACTTTAGTGAGAGGATGAACTTGTTTCATACTTTCGCTAAAGTAGGGCCCAACATGCACATTGAGAGGGATCCTAATGCACACATGTTGGTAAGATGAGACAGCAATAATCAAGAGGGATTACCAAGCCCCCAAGATCATGATCTTAAGACAAACCAAACATAGGCACAAAGGATTTCACAGGAAAATGATGAAAAGGAATGAAAGCTTTGATCATTTTTCAAGCCCGTTATGGATCAAATCTAGGATGTTTGTTAGGAAAAAGAAACATGTACTCACTTTGTGGTGAAAAAACCCATGGTTTTCCACCGGCTGAGAAGTCCCAAGTATAATCACTATAGGACCATAGAACTTTTGGTTGTCCTCGGGGTGAGAAATCCCAAAAGGTGGCTATAGGGAAAGTCGTTCCATGGAAGGGGCTTCTTGCTCAACACTATCAAAGTTATACTTCCTGATAACTTTAATAAGGTGCCACAAAGACAATGTCATTTTGTGCTTCATGAGACAAGTAAAGCTTCGTATGCTTAGAACTCATGAACAAATACAATGGTACCATAGGCATGCAAGCCATGTTATGCAAGGTGTCCATGTAAATGGAAAATGCAACATGCAAAAGAAATGTTCAAATGACTCTTATTCAGATCATGCAAGGAATATAACTTAGGGAAAATTGTGTCTAATGTCTCCAAGAGAGTACCAATCAAAGGATAGAAAATTCACAACTTAGGGGATGTAGTGTGTCACATCAGGCCACCAAGAGGAATTTAATATGCTAAGATAGATCACGCTTATGAAGAACATCACACCCAATGTCATCCATAAAGTGACAAACGCATCATATGTAGTAACAAGGCTGCACTAAGAACCAAGAAAATGAAAAATGAAAAATGAATTATGCCAATGTATTCCCCCACTTTAAAGGAATTTCTACACACTGTTCTATGAGAAAATACTTTAAAGTAGCAAATGAAAAATGCAAAAAGAAACAAGACATGAGAGCCAACTTGGAAAGCCTCTATGCCAAGTCATATGTTTTTGAGTAAGGCTACGTCATGCAAATGAAAATGGAATAAAAGAAAGAGGGGTTTCCCCAAAAAAGGAACACACCAAACACATAAGGGATCTATGGATTTTGGGTTAGTATGTTCGTTCCTGCAATGTTTTTATGAAAGAGCTCAAAACTGTCATCATTCCCCAAATACATAGAACTGGAAGAATGACACAAAGAGAGCAAAAAAAAAAGAAAAATAAAGGCCATTTTGGGTCAACATGGAAGAGATATTGTGGTCTCAACACTTTGCATCATCCCTAAAATGAAAACACAAGTGAAAAGGAAAAGCTTTTGGGTCAACATGAAGGAGACATTTTGGTCTCAATGCCTTGCATCATCCCCAAAAGGAAAAACACAAAACAAAGAAAAAAAATAAAGGGACCTTTTGGGTCAACATGGAAGAGACATAGGGTGTCTCAACCCTATGCATCATCCCCAAAAAGGAAACACAAAAAAAAATCAAAAAGGAAATGTACTATGTATAGAAGAATAGAGGTACAAATAGAGGAAATATACAAAGAGAGAGAACATCAAACATCACATCACCAGGGAATACAATATGCACAAGAAGAAAAATAAAATAAAATAAAAATGAAAAAGGTTGGTGAGGAAAATGCAAATCAACCATCTAACAGGTCATCTTCCTCCCAGTCATGTTTAGTGTATTGTGAGGGTAGTTGACTATCCAAAGGGAGAATTGCAAGTGTCAAACTAGGAGAAGTACCAAGTTCTTCACTTGGTGTAGGGGATTTGTCATGTAAGCTCATGGAAGAGGAAAATAAAGAATTCAGATCATTATGTACCTCTTCATCTATTTTATGTATCTCATCATCATCATCATCCAAATTAATCATGACAGGAAGATGGATGGTAATTTCTAAGGAAGGGTGTATTAAGAGTTGGGGTTGTATCAGATCATTTTGTTGTGATGGTGGTATCATACTATCTTGTGACAGGTCAAAAGGGGGAGGGTGGTTAGATATTGTTTCTGTCAAAGGTGGAGGTTGATTTTCTTTGTTGGCTTCTATTTGTAATTGATGAGCAAGGAGATGACGTCGACACCTACACTCCCTAGCACCACAGTTTCTTTTAATTCTATTTTGAATTTGTGTGGGTGTAAGAGTGGGTTGATCCACCATAGGCTCCTTTTCTCCCTAAGGGGGAAGAACGGAAGGAACTGAAGGAGATGGGTCAATCACTTTCTCTTTTTCTTTATATACTTTTTTTATGCGAGGAGGCATGATGGGGTTGGTTTCATTATCTCATGGATATTTGGAGGAAGAAGGGGAAGTGTTTAGTGTTTGTTGATCTAGGTTTTCTAATTCAGGTTTAGGTTGAAGCATTATCTCATCAATGATTGGGATAACGGAATCGGATGGGGATTGGTTGCAGAGGGACAAGTTGGCAATTTTCTTTGCTTTAAACTTTTGATAAGCAATGAAAAAGAAATCTTTGTGAGGTGTGATGGGCTCCATAGGATCTAGCCAAAAGGATTCTAAGGATAAATTTCCTTTAGAAGACAAAGGGTTAAGGCCACTATGGTGGATAGTGAATATGTCATTGTCATGTGAAAATTTTAAACATTTGTGTGTGACTAAAGGAACAACTTTCATTGAGTGAATCTATGAATATCTTAGCCGTAGAAGAAACTAATCTGATTGTGAGATGATAGAGAATGTAACATTCACTATCTTAGGTACTATTTGTAATGGAAGAGTGATCCATCCAATTGTAGGGCTCACAAAACCATTATGTTTTTTGATCCATGCTCTTGGTCATAATTATCTTGATAAAGTTCATGTAATACCAAAAATTCCTCAGTGACCACATTCTCACCACAGGTGGGATCTATGAGTATCCCATTAGTGGGCTTCTCATAAATACGTCTGACTATGTAGAGAGGACCATCAAGAAGATTCAAAAGAATATCTTTAGAAGATCAAGTAATATCAAGATTCTTCTTAGGTTGGCCCTTATGAGGGATGACATCTATCACTCATACCATTACATCCATAGGATTAATAGAGGGTGTATGTGGAGTAGGATCAAGATGTTCAATCTCTTTATGAACAATCATCACATCATTTTTTTGAGTTTCACTAGCTTTGATGAATGATACATTATGTTTAGGAATTGGATTGGTAAAAATATGCAAATTTTGATTGGGTGGGGCAATGGACATATTTCCTTTTGCATCAAAATTTTAAATGGATAGACAGTCAAAATCGATGAGGTCTTGCACTATGTGTTGAAGACACTTACATTGTTCTATGTCATGACCATTTGGTCTATGATAAGAGCAATAACTGTTAGGTTGGAAAGTTGGAGGCAAAGATTTGGTTGTATTTAATGGTTTAATAGGAGGTAAATAGATCATTTGTTGCTGTATAAGTTGGGAAATGGTGTAAACTATCATTTTGGATCTCCATAACTGTAAGGTATCATGGCTTTAACAATTGCTACTTGGTTGTGGATGGGTTGAGGTGATTGTTGAGGAGGAGGATTGAGTTGTAGAAACCTTTTGTTTGGTTTTCTAAAGTTTTGTGAGTTGTTTTGGTTGTTTTTTCAGATTTCTCAGCTCAGATAGAAGTGGATTTTGCATCATGACTAGTAACCGAGTTGTGATAGTCACAAAGGTTTGTGCATAAATGCATGAAAGAAGGAAATTTCATCATGTTCAATTTATCCTAAATTTGAGTTTACAATTTTTTGATAAACATCTTTTGGAGATGTGAATCAGGAATCTTGACATCTACTTGGGCGTAAAATAACTGATAGCGTGAAATGAAATCAGTTACTTTTTCATCCACATTTTGTTTACATCTCATTAAATCAGCCATTGTCTTTTTGGGAGTCATATGGACTTGGAAATGACTTATAAAGGCATCAACAAGTTCATTAAATGATCAAATTGAAAGATTGGGTAAGTTTGAAAGCCACTCCAGGGTAGTGTCCTTTAAAGTCTTAGGAAACAATTTAGCTAACAGTTTATCATCAAGGACAAAATTGCTACATAAGGTTGTATAGGCATTGACATGATTAGTAGGGTCTCCTTTACCTCTATACTTCTCAAACCTAGGCATCTCAATTCCTTGTGGCATTTGTGCTCTTAAAATTTCCAAAGATAATGGGCTACTATAGACATAGTAGGTGGGTGTTGCGGTTTGGTTTTGGTTTATGGTAGATTTTTTTGTTGCATGGAACAAACAGTTTGGAAGAGTTGTGTAATGAGAGGGTCAGTGTAAGTGGTATGAGGTGGAAGAGAGAATGGTGATGGATTATATGTAATGTTGGGACAAGTGAAGGGGACACTAATAGGGGTGAAGGTGGTGGAGGATGGAACATTCTATACCTCAAAAGAACTAGGAATGCTAGTTGGAATAGCGAAAGGAGTCACATGACTAACTTGCTGCATGATTGTTGTCACTTGAGGAGTGGTATATGTAGGTATGAATGCTATGGTGGAAGGAGAAGGAATGTGAGATCCTCCTTGGCTAACCACAATGTTTTTTGTGCTAGAGGTGGAAGAAGCATGTTTTTGGTATATCTCAACAATTTGTTTTATAACATCTAAGCCCTCATTACTTTCAAGAATTTGATGGATGTTGTCTATAGTAGGAATTGTAGTGGTTGAAATGTTTTCAAGACACAAGTTTTGTTGCCAATGTGCTAAATCCTCATGAATGTTAATGACTTTATCTTGTGGAATGGAATTAGTTTGTGTGTCAACATGCATTGTATGTGAAGGTAAAGGTGTACTAGTGGTAGTATCCATGCCTAATGTTCCATTGTCCATATTTAGAGTAGGAGCTTGAGACAACCCAAGGTTCACAACGAGTGTGTTATCGTAGGATGCCATGAGTCGAGAACTTCTTTTCACTAAAGAATTATCAATAGGGCACCAAACACTCATACAAATACTACAAGAGGTGGGGTGGATTCAAATGCAATGCAATCTAGGACTAATAAAATGAAAATAATAAGAATTATGTAAACAAAAATAGGAATGCAATACCAGAAAATAGAAATGCAGGAAATACCCAGAAAATACCAGAAATTATAGTGCAAAATGTGTAGGAGGACTAAGCCGCCCAGTGTGGTGAATTAGTCCCAGTGATGAATTTTTAGATATTTTTTTAAAAATTTAAATGCAATTTTATGTCTTTTAGATGCACAAATGTAACTACAGTATGAAAAGACAATTTTTTTGTAATTTTTAATGCAAAAATGCAAGCTTTTGAGCTTTTCACTAATGCAATTTTGAAAACCCTGAGATGCAATTTAAACAATGCAATACCTAATGCAATGTTAATGCAAATGGAACCTAGGATGTACTTGATATCAGAAGTAAATATGTTCAAAATTTGGGTTCACCAAAATGTAGACATGATTTTGGATCGTCCAACCGCTTTAAGCTCCTTCGAGGATTTTTAGCCTAAAAGGAGAAAGGATGGGGTCCAAAATGAAAATTTCTACACTCAAGATTAATGTAAATGAGATTTAATGTGCCTAATTATGATGTAATAGTGCACTGATTTGAAAATAAAATGATTTAATGATGCAAAACCTAAGAAATGCAAAGTGCTTGAAAACACACTGTGATATGCAAAAACACCTAAAAATGCAAGTAAATGATGAAATAACTGAACAAGACTGGAGAGGTGCACCTAGAATCTGAAATTTAATGTGGAGAGGTTTTGGAATCTTAAAAATTGACTGAAAATGTTGACTGGGACACTTACGCCAAGCTGGGTGACCTAGTCCCAATTTCAAGGAAAACTTGCCAGAACAAGAATCTACCAAATGGGTATCCAAAAATGTAGAAACCACTTTTTAGGCCTAGAAATTGGACTAATTTGCCACTGGTGGAAACTTAGTCCACTTGTAGGTTTTTGGAATTTTAGGACAAGATCTTATAGCTTCAGGTCTACACTTACTTTTTTGATAGGTGTCTACTCTTGATTCTGTAGAAAATGGGATAAAAAGTGTCTCCAAGCTTGAATTAGGGTTATGTTTACATGAATAACTTTGATGACTTCTTATCCACTTTTCAACACCTATTTCTTTGACAAAACTGCCTACAAATTCTACAAACACACACATGCAAAGAGGAAAAAAGATTAAGGGTTAGAGTATAGGGGTTTTCCTTAGTCAAACCCCACTTTGGTAATCAAACCCTATGAAATGGAATGGAAAGAGAATGATAAATAAACATGTAATGTCATAAACTTACCAAACCATTGATGTATAAATCTAAAGATATGCAATGACATGCTCCAATGGATGACTTGATTGTGCTTAGATTGCTTGAATGTTTGAAAATGATTAAGTTAATTGCTTGAGTGAATGCTCAAATGAATGGGGGGGGAATGAGAGGAAAAGCCCTTATTTATACTAATTCTTACTGAATTTCCCAAAAATAGCACATCACAAGCCAAACTCAAGGGTTAGAGAATGAAATCCCACCAGAAACGAAATAATTTTGAGTTTTATGCTAAAAAGGACTAAGTCACCCCTATTGGCGACTTAGTCCCACTTATGCAAATTAAGTGGGTGTCGGGAATTACAGGGCATTAAATGTTGTCCAATAGGAATATCCTCAAAAACACACTTCAGGGAGGTTGGAAGGTGTATTAAGTGGTCACTTAAACATGAGAAAGGGTTGAATTAGTGATGACAAATCTAAAAAATTGTGAAGGTGGGTTACAACACTTTACAACATTTTGAAATAAGACTTGGTAAGTGATAAAAGGGGTTATTTAGGTGAATTATGATGAAAGAGTCCTAGAAAAGCATGAAAGTGAGTTACAACTCTTCACAACACCTTTACAAGACATCCTAGAAATCTTAATGATTCATAAGGGTCCAAGACCTAATGTGAAAGTGTTGGCCACTTTACAACATGGTGCAGGAGCACCCAAGGCTTTCAAGGAGCACGTCAAGAACCAGGAGAGTGCAAGGGTCAAGAGGACCTTCCAATCATGTCAAAGCATCAATTATGATGTATTGGAGCCTATAATGGCATTTGGGTTGAATGAGTGTAATGAGAATGTTCAAAGTTTCAAGGTTCCTGATAAGTAATTTGGATTAAAAATGCAATGTAAGGGAAAATTAGGTTCTAGGGGTTTTGATTAATGGTATTATGCTTAAATAGGTCAAATAAACTTGGATAGTGAATATCCAATGGTTTTTAGGTGATAGATTTTAATAAATCTCTAGTTTGTAATTTCAAATTTTTAAATTTTAGTTTAGGCAGGAAAAGGAGTTTTAGGTGTTTTAGAGGTAATTATGCATTGTAATCAATTCCAATCAGTTGGATCAGTTTGGGGATGGTTCTATAACCCAAAAATGGTCATTTTTATGGAGGTTGGGCGTTTGGAGAAGTGACTGTATGGACTGCTACAGAAAATAGTGAAAAAACATAGTTTTCTTGCATTTTCTTGAGTCTTTTTGATGATCTATTGATTCATTTTGAATTTCTAATCAATTGGATGGTTCAAGAACCTGTATTTAATTTCAATTAACCTCTTGAATGATTTGATACACGTTTATAATCAGTTCTTTGCATTATATTGCTGACTGTCCTAAAAAAAGTGCAGATTTTTCACTAATTTTGGTGATTTTCATGGATGATTGATCCATTTCAAGGTAGAATGCTGCTGTGACCTATGAAATGGATCATTAATAACATGTATCATACATATTTAACCAACTAATGTGCAGGAAGGAATAATATCAAGGTGTACACCAAGTTGTCAAAGGGAAAAGTGCTTGAAGATGGAGGCTAGGGTGTAGCAGCAGAAGATCTGCCTTAATGAGGGGCATGTTTTTGAGTTTGGATCAACTAAATATGTTTTCCTAATGGTGTAGAGTCAATGAGAAAGTTCTGAAAGTGATTGGAAGGTTAGTTTTCAAGAAGCCCTAGTTTTTGAGGCAAGCTGAGGAGGGGTTTGTGCTGGAGCATGATAGAGGTGTCATAGAGGGATAAAAACTTGGATTCATTGGTTTTGAGTCATTTTAGGAGACTGTTGAAAGTTTCATGGTCAGGGGAAAAATTTAAAGAGGGGTTGCTTTGTAAAATAGGGCTAATTAGGCCTAATTTTAAGGAAACAACAGGGTTTGAAGTGAGGTTGTCTGAAACAATTGATGCCAAGGAGTTGACATGATGTTTTTCATCACAATCCACATCTGAAACCATCATTAGATTGGAGGTTCATTTGCAAAATTTGAGGAAGAAGTCAAAAATCCATTGCCAAAGGCCTAATAGGCTAGATGGCTATGTGAGCAGCAAAAGAGAGTTTTGTATAAAATGGAGGGTTAGGGCTTGAAACCCATTTGAATCAAGTTTGTTCAAGTCTTTTGAGATAATTTCAATGATTAGGAATCACAAGGGAGGTAGATAGGTCTTAAGTGCAAGGTGAAGGCCTTATTTCTAAGTTGGTGTCTAGTTGAGAGATTGAAGAACAAATCTTTGTTAATCTTAAATCTTTGTGTATCTTTTGAGATCCCTGACCCTCTGCATCACAACATTAAATCTAGGAAAAATAACGCCAAATTCCATAAGAGGGACTCAAGTGAGCATAAAAATTTCAACTATACATTTTTTGGTGACACATGGTTAAGCTTCTTTTGGATGATAGAACTCCCCTATTACCGTTATTGATAGCCCCTCAGATAGTGATACCAAGAAAAATTTAGGTTACCAATGATACCTCATGATCATGAATGAATTGGAAGCCCCAGGGTAGGAAGTAATATTAGTTTCCCCTATTTCTATAAAGACTCCGAGCAGACATGATTACTCTATGGCTAGTAAGGATAAAGATGAAGAAGGGGAAGTGGTTTCTCCTCTTCCTTCTACAAAAACATGAAGTGGGAAAGTTTACCATGGCTCTAGCATTAGTGCTTGTTTAGGTTCTAGGTGATGGAGGTGGTGTCTAGGTCTTAATTTTTGTTGTGATGATGATATTGTTGTGGTGGCTTTTCTTGTGTTCTCTGTGTATGTTAGCTTTTTTTCTTCATGCTAACTGTGGATGGTTGGAGTTAATATTATGAAAACTTTTGTTTGACATGGGTGTGGAATGCAGTGCCTCACTGGCAGTTAAAGGTAACTTTTGGTGGCATCAACCTGTCTCTTTTGATGGTGGTTATGAATTGTGTTTCCTTAGTTTAGCAAATGATTATTGGTAACCATTTAGGGAATTTCTGAAATGAATTTGAAATTTGGGTTGAAATGAAATATTTTTGAAATGTAACTAATGAGCATGATGCTTGTTGCTCCCTTGGTCTATAAAATGGATTTCAAAGCTCATTGCAGAGGGTTCAATTTTGAGTCCAATAAATGGTTTGGGTAGAATTTAAGTACAAAAAGGATATACTGTAGAAAGCTAATGAATAGAACAATATAATTATCTTTGGTTTAAGTCTTATATGTAGTAGTCTTAAATTAGTTTTATACAAGTTACAGATATCAAAAAATATCTTATCTTTGGAACACATACTCTCCTTTTGTAATTTTTTAAAATTTATAAATGAAAATATCAAGGGTATTATCGTTTATCTTCAAATGTTCAATTGAATGTGTGTCCTTATTTTGTCTTTAACTTGAGGAGTTAATTAAATGCATGAAGAGGGTCATAGATTTGTGAGAATTTGCATAAGACCTGATAACAAGTTATGTTTTAGATATTGTGAGTTTTCAGATTGCAAGGCATTGTGAAAATAGTCCACCATTATCTGAGTTAAATAGCTTGTATATAATTGATTATTTTATATTTGACTCTGCTACCCAATTGATGAAGCACTGGTTTGTTTACTAGGGACTTTTGCAATTGAATGAGTTGATAATTTTCCCGACCATGGATTTAGAATAAGAACACAATTCACTTAAAAATATTTCAATTATGAGGCATGAGTTTGAAATATCTCCTTGTTCCTAGTAAATAGATAATAATTTACTTAAAGATTGGAAAAATCTTTAGTGAGTTACATTCATTTGGAAAATAATAGGAACTAATTTGTGCATAGAAGTGTTCTCCATCTAATAGATCTTAATGAACATGATAAGGAGCACCCTCCTAGGTCCCATAGAGCCTAAAGTGAAGGAATAAAGACCCTATAGTCCTTTACTCATTATGTTGTCCATTCATCTTGAGGATTCTTGATATAGGGGTTGGCTACCCTTTAGAGAATTCCAAGGGTGTACTATAAAAAACACCAATAGAATGGCAACTCTACTAGGGTAAAGTAGAGAAATACCCATTTGCATAGAGTCAATTGTTTGGAGGATTTGATCATTTTGTCTAGATAATTGAGTTGTTCTTGAACCTGGAAAAGATTGGATTGCAGCAAAGATCAAAGGATTTGAGTGTGACTCCACTAGTGGAAAAGACCCAGAATGAAATTTACTCTTGAAAGAACTTCATGTTGTTAAAGTTCATTCCTCTGTGAAATAAGATAGTGACTTTGTCTAAAGAACCAGTTAAATTGTGAAGAAAATTTCTAGATCATCAGAATTTATGGTCAGGAAGAAGGGTAAACAACTGCTACAAGTTTCCAAGTATTCTCATAAATCTAAAGAAAGCATTATTCTACTTGAAAGAAAATTATGAGATTTCTTTTGTACTTGAGATGTAAATGATTCCCTATTAGGTGAAGTTGCACTAGATGAGAGAATAATAATGGTAATTTAGCATGCTTTTATAATGTGAAAATTTGTGCATTATCATGAAGAAGTATATTACATTTTAGGATCTTAAGAAAAATCTATAAGAGGTTCACATTGTAAAGGCTTGAGGTCATAATTACGAAAGGAATTTGCATTGATAAATGTGTAATTTCAAAAAAAAAATTGTAATCCTTCTTAAAGGTGTGAGAATGCATTATCAAGCTGCACATCCCAGTGTGGAAGTGAATGTAACCATGCATAATGGACAACCCTTGTCATGTCAAGGAAATTTTAGTACCGAGAGATATAGGGCCATTAATTTTGGTAATATTTATGGTTATCCAAATGTTGTACCACCCAATATCAAAAATAAGGTACCAAAGTTTAATGGTGAAAATTTTAAATCAGCAAGCAGGCATCTACAGGAGTTTTCCATTATGATGGGGGATTATGAATTGGATTGCGAGGATGTGGTCATGAAGTTGTTTGTTTAGTATTTGAAAGGAGATGCAAGAGACTAGTTTTCTTTTCTACCAGCATCTTCTATACATTTTTGGGTTGAGTTTAAAATGATATTGATGGAATAATTTGATGAGAGAGTAAAGCCAAATGTAGTAAGGAAAATTTTTATGGAGATCTATAGAATTGGAGATGAGTTGATCCTTGCTTTCAATCTTAGATTAACGAAAGCTATAAGGGATATCCCTAAAAGTATAAGACTAAATGATGTTGAATGTTTGGTCATATACCTTGGTGCATTTGACAACAACATGAGTTACTTGTTAAGGGATAAAGATCCTACCACATTGCATCAAGCATATCAAATTACCATAAATATTGAAAAAACATTGAGGTAGTCAATTATGAAATGATATTTGGTTACCAATGCTGGTCATCCTAGTACATTTCATGAAAATACAACTAGTGGATCAATCAGTAGAAATTCATGCCAAGATAACAAGGCTCCTACTGTTCCAATTTCTCCATCACCACAGTATGAGTATCATGGTAAGCCCCAAGTGAAATGCTCACATGATCAAAGCAAAGTTGATCAGGTGTTTTTAGTTAAGAGATTGTATGAGATGAAAAGGTATCAAGAGGAATCACCTTATGGTATGTTCTCTAGATTTTTGGATACTTTATTGGAAGTACCTAAAAATTCCAGACCAAAAGACTCAATATATATTGATCTATTTTGTGAAATATATCAATCAAGATTGAGTACTTTACCAAAGGAATTGAAGCCTCACAATTTAAGCCAAGTAATTTATTGGATAAGGATTGTAGAGGAGGCTAAGAATGGTTACACACAACATGTATTGCTTCAAAGTGTTAGTGGTGGCTACCTTGTGGAGGAATATTAGAAGACAACACAAACAAGTGGAGAGACTATATTGGAACATGAACATTTATCCTGTTGTGAGGGTGAATATAATGATTGTAATCAGTTTACAAATGATATACCTACAGTTCATTATAGCAGTGATGAAGATGAAGATATACAAAATGAAAATAGAGGGGATATACATGACTTGCGTCCTTGGGATGTATTGGATGGTGAAGAATTGGAATAGGTACAAGATATTTTCTTGTCACATGACAATTTCTTCAATAGTGGTGTTAATGTTGATGATACTCTATCAATAACCAATGATCAATGTTTTGAAGATGAAGGTTCAGACACTCACCTTGAGGAACCTAAGTGCAGTCTTAATATCGATGGGTTATTATGTTGTGGAAGTTATGATGGAATTGATTCGCATCATTATTTTATTGAGTATGACTACCCCTATAAAGTGGAGATTGAGTCCTTGCCTTCAAGGGAAAATGTTGATAACAATGAGAATGCTTGTTTGCTTGGGAGAAGAAAATTTGTTTCATGTGAATAATTCGTAGAATGTAAATCAATACTGCTAGCTAAAAATGAAGAGGATGAGAGTGATTCTATATGCTTTTCAATTTATTATAATGATTTTGATTATGATAATGAGTTACAATATTTGGATAATCATGTTGAGAATACAAGAGCTTCCATGACAACAATGAAGATAATGGATAATCCTTTATTGGATAAGCCCCCATCCCCACCATGTAATAGAAGTAAGGAGCTTTATTGGTGCAGAAATAATCCACTTTATGAAAATTCTAATGATAAATTGTGTGTATGGCTAAGACATAGATGTGAGCAAATAGAGTAATACAGTGACAATTTCTTTAATAGTGGTACCTATAAATCCTTTACATTTGGTATTGATGTTCAAAATGAGACTAAGGATTATGAGGATATTAATTTTTTTGAATATTTCTCCTAAGAATGTAGTTACCCTTACAATAATGATCCAAAAGTGTTGTGGTCATATAAGGGATACAATGGTGTAACTATTTGTAATATTAATTGTTCGCTAGGGGATGAAAAAATTGCACCTAAATGATATGGGAAAGAAGATTTGGGTTTGTCATCAATGAAGCATGTCAATGGAGTCAATGATGAAGAATGTGAAAACAAGAATGTTAATATCAAAAGTGTGGGTTTTGAACCCAATGATGAATGTTGTGAAGGTGATGATAGACATGTTGATATCCTAGCTAACCATGGATGTTTGTTTGAGAAGGAATTGGAATGTTCAGTTACACAAGAGAAGGATAATCTATGCACTAATGAAAAGGGAGGAGCAGTATTGAGTAACCAATTTATGCATCATGATACACACATGGATCATGGATTAATTCTATGGCCCAATAACAATGAAAAAAAAAATTGGTTCATGTGCATGGCAGTCAAATGATGCAAATAGCATGAAGTATGATGTTCATCAATATGAATGTGTAGTAAAATTATTTGTTGATGCCCCTCATCTTCTTGGCATAATTATGGACATGTTCTCATCCAATGAGGATGACACTCATGTAAAGCAAAATAAAGGTGCTCCTGAATTTGTATCTTTTCTTTCTAATACATCAGGGGACTATGGGCCTAACATGCATCAAAGTTCTTATGAAGGGTTTCAATTTTATGTACAAATTGAATGTGGTGTCCAAATTCATGATCAAGTGGAGTATAAATATTTTACTTTTCCAATTCAATTGAATGAGCCTATGGTGGAACAAGTTAGTGAATGGGATAGTGTTATAGTAAGTGGGATTGATGGTGTCAATTATGATGATGTTGATTGTTCATAAATGCTTAATACACATGTTGATCCATTTCAAGTAGAATAGGAAAAAGTTTTTGGCAGAGGAAATAATTAGTCCTAAGTTCTTTTTGGGGGCCATGGGCCTCCATTTTGAGGGTTGAATCCAATTGAATGAAAGAGGATTTTTTGAAGATAAATTGCATTGTATAGTTTTGTAAATAATGTACAAAGTTTTGGTGTGTTTCTTTTTGGTTGTGTCTGCTTGCCTTGTCTAGGTAAGTTCCTCAGTTTTTTGTGCTTCTTCATGGTCTACTTCAACCTGATATCTAGATGCTCACTATACCCTAAGGGGGTATACATCCCCGAGCATGAGCCACTAATAGAGCTTCCAAAATTCCTGCAAAATTTTGATCAAATCATGACTTGGATCATGATTTTCAACCTTTGGGCCTAAGGATGGATTAAGATTGTGACTTAGAAAACCTTACCTTACATGTTTACCTAAAACCCTTTGGCATTTTAATTTTGTATTGACATGTTTCAGCTGGTTACCGATTGATTAAGTTATCACTTGAGCCTTTGAATGTGTATACTCACCAGCCCCCTTTGTCAAGGAAATATGGTCACCCGCACATTGTCCCTGTTGGGAGATTGTTGGATGTTGTGGATGTGTTGCTGATATGTGGTTTTAATTGATGTCACCACTATTAGCATTTGGTGTATCAATTGTTGTATATATCGAGGATATTGAGAAAATTATAAAGAAAAGTGTTCCAGGTTCCCAATGGAATTGTGCAGGTCATGAAAGAATTTTGTTATGTACGTATAAGATTAGCTAATGTGGATTAAAGGGTTTAATGTTGAGTATGTCTAGATCATCTACCAGAAGTTTTAAAGGTCCGCATGAAGTTTTGGGTGAATTGTGGTCTGACAGTGTTTTGATGGTCTTTGTCAGTGTTCTTGAATGAAGATTGTATGACTCTGGTTATCCCAATTGTTGCAGATGTTTCTCTATTTTTTCTTGGTGTTCTTAGATGTCTCTAGTTCATTCTTTATCTTTGTGGTACGTCCACTTCATTTGGTGAGCTCGTGATTGAAGATATTTTCTTGCACATATTCAGTTTCCCATATTCTTGGTCAACATGTTGATGATGGTGTGTTGCAGATGTTTGAGGTGAGATTAATTAAAGTATTCTTAAATTGGAGAAGTCAATATGGGACTCCACTATGTTGTGGCTGACCTTGGTGGGTTTGCATTAAAAAAAATATTGTTAATCTAGGCTGACATTGCAAATAGAATTTATTTTTCTTGGTCGACCATGTTGTGATGGAATCTCCTATGGTGGATATATAAGAGAAATTGTACCATTAGTGAAATGTATGCTTCATGTGCTCCTATGTGCATATATGTGAATATCATTGTAGAGCAGAGTGTGAAGAAGTGTTGAGATTAATTGGAACTGTAATCAGGCTTGGACATAAGCTATTTTCTTAGTTCAAAATCCAGATGGTTGTAATTTGAATCTTACTGTAAGATAGTGTGTCATCCTTTTTAAATTGAGTAGTGAGCTCTAGGCAGTGTGCCTGAATGCATGTGCATTCCCCTTGTTATTTCTCACTATACTTTTAGTAGAGTATAATCTTGTGGACTAACATCCACCGTGGTTTTTCCCCTAACAGGGTTTCCACATAAAAAAATATTGGTGTTCTTTATCTCTCTGATGTGTTAATTGCTTATGGGTAATTGTTTATTCATCAAATATGAGATTAAAGTTGAGTTAAGTTAGAAAAAGTTTAAATTTCTTTGATAATTAATTCACCCACCCTCTCAGTTGTTTGTCCTTTTTTTGCCAACAATTGGTATCAGAGCTAGTTCCTCTAAATAAGTCTAATAGCTTGAGGTGATCTAGGATGGCAACATTCAAGGACAGTCCTATATTTGATGGTACCAACAACTCATTGTGGAAAGTCAGGATGCAATTTCATTTACAATGTATTGGTGATGCTTACTAGAAGATTACAAGACATCAATATACTATTCCTCATAATGGTCCCTCCTCTGCTGATGAGATCAAAGATGCTAAAAGTAATACCATATCTATGGAAGCATTGGTGAGCTCTTTAATAGATTTAGAGATGGAAAATGTGGTAGGTCTGTAGATAGCTCATGAGATCTAGATGAAGTTGGAAACTTTGTATGAAGGAGATACACAGGTGAAGATGGCTAAGCTATAGATATTAAAAGGCAAGTATGAGAATCTAAAGATGGGTGAAGATGAGAATATCACTTCTTTTATGCAGAGAGTAAATGAAATAGTGCTAGGTATTAAATGTGTCAGTGGTTCAGTAAGTGAGGATGAAATTGTGGCTAAGATACTCAGATCCTTGATTCCTTCTTACAAAATGAAGGTTCATGCTATTGAAGAATTTATGTCTGTAAACAAGATGAAGAGAGATACACTAATAGGGAAGATTGCTGCTTTTGAAATAAGTGAATTTGGTGAATCTACGACAAAAACTGAATATGCATTCAAAGCTACTATATCCGGAAGTTACAGGAAAAGATACAGTCTGGGAGAGAGCTCCAAAAAGATATCCAAATATGATGAATTGAAGCAGCTCGAAGACAAAGAAAGAGAAGTACAAGAATTGGAAGAATCGATTGCAAAACAAGAAGGAAGAGGAAAAGGTAAGTATGAAGATGTATTTCCTTTTAAATTTTTTTCATGCAGTAAAATATGTCACTTTGCATCAAGATGTCCTGAAAGAGTTCCTAGGTATAAGCCTAGAAAACCTAGATTCCAAAAGAGATGCTAATTGCTAAAGAGGCAATAACTGATGATGAGTCTGATAAAGATGATGGAAATGAAGATGATTGGGATTTCATTGCTACCATTGAAAATAAACATGTGCCTATTGAATCTACTGAAGATAAGAAAGCTCTTGTAGCCCAAGTTGAGGAGAAAGATAAGTGGGTCATTGATAGTGGATGCTCACATCATATGACTAGTGATAAAAAAAAATTGTGAGCCTAGAAAACTATGATGGTGGGGTTGTAAGATTTGGAGATAACAATGCCTGTGTGATTCATGGTAGAGGCTCTATTAGCCTTGGTGGTAAGGAAAACAGTGATGATTTTCTCTATGTTGAAGGCCTAAAGCACAACTTGTTAAGTGTTGGATAGATGATACACAAGGGATATGATCTACATTTCAAGAATGGAAAATGCAAGATTCGTGGGAGTTCTAGAAATATGATTGCTACTGGTGTGCAAACTAAAGGTAATATTTTTCACTTGAACACTGCTAGTGGAAGTTGCTTAATTGCTCAAGTAGATGAGAGTTGGTTGTGGCATAGGAGATTGTGTCATGTAAACTTTGACAAAATTATAAAGATAAGTTATACTCAAGCAGTAAGAGATCTACCTAGGTTAGTGAAGCCTACTAATGTAATTAGCCAAGAGTGTCAAATGGGTAAACAAACTAGTCTCCTTCTAGAGCAAACAATTTCATTCAAAAGAATGTGCTAGAACTGCTACATATTGATCTTTTTGCTCCCTCTAGAGTTAAGAGTATTCATGGAGAAAGGTACTTTATGCTTGTTATTGATGACTACTCTAGAATGATTTGGGTTTCCTTTTTAAGAGAAAAGTGTGAAGCATTGGACAAGTTCAAAAGTTTCAAGGCCATGGCAGAAAATGAAAAAGGCTTGAAAATCAAATTTCTGAGATCTGACGGAGGTGGAGAATTCATTTCAAAGGATTTCAATTCTTATTGTGAAGAACATGGAATTAAAAGATAGTTATCTGCTCCCTGAAACCCTCAACAAAATGGAGTTGCATAAAGAAAGAATATAACAATTTTGGATGCTGCCAGAACAATGACGATGGAAGGGAATGTGTCTTAGATGTACTAGAGTGAAGCGGTAAGCACTGTTGTATATACTTTGAATTAGGTAAATGTGAATGGTAATTTTGGTAAGACCCCTTATGAATTATGATTTGGTCATAAGCCTACTGTTAATTATTTCAAGAGCTCTGGAAGAAAATTCTATATCAAGAGAGATGATGATATAGGCAAGTTTGATGCTAGAAGTGATGAAGGGATCTTCCTAGGTTACTCTACAAAGAGAAAGGCATACCAGTGCTATAAAAAAAGATAGAGAAAGATTGTTGAAAGTGAAAATGTCAGAGTTGATGAAGATTCTGCCAAATCATCCAGAAGATGTAGCTATGATTCAAATGAAGACAACAAAAATCAAGGGAAGAACGCTTAGACACTGAATTTACTTCAGATTATTCCATATTTTCCAGTGAAGCAACTACAAGTTACTCCAACAATTCAAGTAAGCCAGGAAGCACAAACAAGTGCAATTGTACAAGAAAGTTCAAAAGACACAAAAGTCCAAGAAATTCCCAAGACTCCAAGGTATGTAAAGTTGAATCATTCTAAAATTAAAATCATAGGAGATAAGAGCAAAGGAGTGCAAACTAGAAGAAAAATTGTAGAAGATTATTGTCTAATTTCCAAGATTGAACCTAAGAGTGTCACTGAAGCCTGTCAAGATGAACACTAGCTGGAAGCCATGAATGAAGAACTAACACAAATTGAAAAGAATGACACATGGACACTAGTTCCTAAGCCCAAAGACAAGAATGTGATTGGTACTAAGTGGGTATTTAGAAACAAGCTAAATAAAGAAGGTGAAGTGGTCTAGAATAAGGTAAGACTAGTATGTAAAGGTTATTCTCAAATGGAAGGTATTGATTTTGAAGAAACCTTTGCCTTTGTTGATAGAATTGAAGCAGTTATACTATTTCTTGCTTATGCTACTTATAAGAACTATAAATTTTATCAAATGGATGTAAATTATGCATTTTTGAATGGGGAACTTGAAGAAGCGTACATTAAACAGTGAAATGGATTTCAGCTAACAGATAAGGAAGATATGGTTTGCAGATTGAAGAAAGTTTTGTATGGACTCAAACAAGCCCCCAAAGCCTAGTACGCCAGATTGGACATATATCTATTGAAGCTTGGATTCACTAAAGGTACCGTTGATAGTAATTTATACTTCAAGATAGATCATGATAAGGAGTTAATCATAGAATTTTTTGTTGATGACATCATTTTTGGTGGAGATGATAATTTATGTATGAAGTTTGTTGTTGAGATGAAGAGTGAATTTGAGATGAGCATGATTGGTGAAATGAAGTTCTTTATGGGATTGTAAATTACACAGTTGGACCAGGGGATTTTCATATCTTGGTTCAAATATGTAAGAGAACTATTGAAGAAGTTTGGAATGGAAGAATCCAAACCTATTGGTACACCCATGGTGACCAGATGCAAGTTGACACAAAATGATGATTCTCCTAAGGAAAATCAAACTAGATATAGGTCAATGATCAGTGGATTGCTCTACTTGACATAGAAAAGACCAAATATTATGAATGTTGTATGCATGGTTGCTAGATTTCAAGCTAATCCAAAAGAATCACATGTGACTTCTATCAAAAGAATCTTTAGATACTTGAAAGGAATGGTTGACTTTGGACTTTGGTATCCAAAGGATGATGATCTTACATTGTGTGCATGCACTAATGCTAATTGGGCTGGTGATGTGGATGACAAAAGAAGTACTAGTTGTGGTGCTTTCTTCCTAGGGAAGAAGCTAGTATCTTGGTTAAGTAAAAAGAAAAACTCAATTTCTCTATCTACTACTAAAGAAGAATATATTGTTGCTACCAATAACTATACTCAACTGATATGGATGAAACAAATGCTAAGAGATATCAGAGTAATATATGAATAGCCTATTGCCATATACTATGAAAATTCAAGTGAAATTATATCAAGGAATTCGGTGCTACACTCTAATACTAAACATATATCAATCAAGTTCCATTTCCTAAGGGAGACATGAATGAGAAAGAAGTTAGATTGAAGTATGTTCCTACCAAAAACAGATTGCAAATATATTTACCAAGCCATTTCTGAAAGATACTTTTGAGTATTTTAGAGGAATGCTAGGGTTAATTACCCCTCCTAATAAGAATTAAATGATGCATTTACTTGCATCAATTCGTGAGCCTCATTGCTATATTATGATCCAGATTGATGTTTCCATGGTTGCTACTTAGGGAGATTAGTCAGATGTGCAAATATGTGGTTCAAAGTATGTGTATGGAAAGGTCATGGTTACCTTTTCCATTGATGTCAAAGGGGGAGAAGAGCAATGTGAAAAATATCTCAAGGGGAGAAGTGCAATATGAAAAATCTTTCCAAGGAGAAGAGCAATTGTACAATGTGTTGGGTTGATGGTATTTTTCACATCATGTGTTTCCATCAATGCCAAAGGGGGAGATTGTTGGGAGATTGTTGGATGTTGTGGATGTGTTGCTAATATGTGGTTGTCATTGATGTCAAAACTATTAGCATCTAGTATATCAATTGTTGTATATGTCGAGGATATTGAGAAAATTATAAAGAAAAGTGTTCCAGGTTCCCAGTGGAACTGTGCAGGTCATGAAATAATTTTGTTATGTACGTATAAGATTAGCTGATGTGGATTAAAGGGTTTAATGTTGAGTATGTCTAGATCATCTACCAGAAGTTTCATAGGTCTGCATGAATTTTTGGGTGAATTGTGGTTTGACAGTTTTTTGATGGTCTCTATTAGTGTTCCTAAATGAAGATTGTATGATTATGGTTATCTCAATTGTTATGGATGTTTCTCTATTGTTTCTTGGTGTTCTCAAATGTCTCTTGTTCATTCTCTATCTTTGTGGTACGTCCACTTCATTTGGTGAGCTCATGATTAAAGATATTTTCTTGTGCATATTTGGTTTCTCATGTTCTTGGACGACATGTTGATGATAGCATGTTGTGGATGTTCGAGGTGAGATTAATTAAAGTATTCTTATGTTGGAGAAGTCAATTTGGATCTCCCCTATGCTGTGGAAAACCTTGGTGGGTTTGCATTAAAAATTTTGTTGTTAATTTGGGCCGACATTGCAAATAGAATTTATTTTTCTTGGTCAACCATGTGATGGAATCTCCTATGGTGGATATATAAGAGCAATTGTTCCATTGGTGAAATGCATGCTTCATGTGCTCCTATGTGCTCCTATGTGAATATCATTGTAGAGTAGAGTGTGAAGAAGATTGTGTGAAGTGTGAAGAAATGTTGAGCTTAATTGGAACTATAATCAGGCTTGGACAGAAGCTATTTTCTCAGTTCAAAATCTGGATAGTTGTAATCTGAATCTTTTTGTAAGATAGTGTGACTTCCTTTTGTAATTGTGCAGTGAGCTCTAGGCAGTGTGCCTAAATGCATGTGCATTCCCCTTGTTATTTCTCATTATACTTTTAGAAAAGTATAATCTTGTGGACTAATGTCCACCGTGGTTTTTCCCCTAATAGGGTTTCCATGTAAAAAATCTAGTTGTTATTTGTCTCTCTGATGTGTTAATTGACTATGGTTAATTGTTTATTCATCAGATCTGAGATTAAAGTTAAGTTAGAAAAAGTTTAAATTTCTATAAAAACTTATTCACCTCCCTCTCAATTTTTTGTCCTTGTTTTTCCAACAATCCCATGTCAAATGTCCTTTAAGTTTTGAAAAATATTTCACTCCAAAATACTTATGTTTAAGTCATTTTTTCCTAAGGGTTTAATTTTCATTGGCCTAGTCATGGCCATGTTTTAAATTAACCTTTTGGGATGTGCAGAAATCTCGCTCTTTAGATTTGAAGATTAGTGATGAGCCCAATTTTTGGTCTATTTTTGGGTAAAATCTATAGTCTATTTGCTAATAGATGTCATAGACTTTGATGCTTAAGTATTGATATTGGCATAATGTTTCTCTCAAACCATTAATATTTGGCAATATCCTATTTTTGCAAGCTTTAATGACATTTGGAATAATATGTGGGTTATCTATATTGATTTTACATGTGATTAATGGATGTTTCTTAGAGTGGTTATAGATGTGTGGTTATTATGTGTATTGACTCTATCATGCAGATTTAATGAGCTAAGTTGAGGAAGACACCACTAGCTAGGCATGTACCACAATGTCCAGTTGAGTAATCGCTCCAAGTCAAAGGTAATAGGTAGAAAATATTCTTCATGCAACTAAGCATAACTACCTTGTAGTGGACCTTAATGATTGAGCATGCATGGGCGTTACTGTTGTGTTGAATCTACAGTTGACTTGCATGTCTAGCCAAATTCCTTGCATTTGCTGTGCAGTTTTTGCACACACGCCCCACTTGGAGTGGGGACCCCCCTTTTTTTTGGTGTCTTTGACCTTCGATTTTATTAGATTTATCATTTTAGGGTCTTGATATGTTGGTCTTGCTGGTTTTGCCCTTGCTTTGAGGCCGGAATTGATTGAAATTGAGTTTTGGGCCAAATCCTGGTTTTCATCTAGATCCGGATTTTCCTCATGGATTTTTCCGCCCTCGCTCTTGTCCGCTCCGCAGGATTGGGATTCCGCTTTTACCCACTTTTTCTTCCAACCCAATGATTTTCCTGATTCCGCCAGTCCCCCATCCTCCGATTTTCAGTTTACGATTTCCACGGATCCAGAGCGCATGCGATTCGAAACCTTGGGGTCTGGTTCGGATTTTCGAGGGTATTTCACATTAATGGTTGAGGTACCTTTAAGCAAGACGTATAAGGGAACGAAGGCATTTTGATTCATTCCAACTTTGATTGCTCCCTGGATTTGCTCTGGCGATTTAAAACTTTCATTTGAACTTTGAGGATTGGTCTTGGTCTGTTTGCGCGAGGATTGCTTGAGCGTGCTGCCGACATCTCTTTGCTTGAACGTGTTTGCCGCTCAATTTCCTGAGCTGATTTCTACCCGTTTGATCCATGGTATGTATTCGTTGCCCTTCCATTTGCTTGCATGGTGATTTGAGGTTTTCTTGTACTGGGCATTGTTGAATTTGGGGTCGGCCCTTGTCTTGGTTTTGGGTTTCGTATTTATTCAGTCGGGTTGATCCGTTTTTTTTATTGAGGCCCATCTCTCGTGCCCTATGAGTTCCGTTTGTCCGTTTGATTGCATATTTACACGTTAGACGGAATTCTGGGTCATATTGCTTGTTTGTTTTGGGCGGGATGTGTTACCATGCGAATTTAGGGTTTCCTTGGTGTTTCGATTAGCGCGATGATTTGATCTTGTGTTTGAATGACTTTCGCCCCGTTTCGTATTGGCTTCCCCGTCCTGTGAGGATTAGAGGGCTTCTGGGTAAATCTTGAACTGATATTTTTTAACCCTGAAAGCTTGCTCTGGTTTTAATGGCGGATATGTGGTTATTCGATTTAGGGCATCATCGTTTTAGCGCGAGGATCCTCCCTTTGAGCGCTTTTAAGAGTTGGAATCCTTTGCATATTCGAGTCTGGTGATTGTCATCAGTTTTTGGATCATTTGAGCTCAGGTATTGAAATCTTGTGGTCGCTCCAGTTTTGGTGCACGATTTGCCGTTTTTCAGGTTTCCGAGGCTGTCACAGAATTTCCTGGCTCCCGGATTTTCCCGGTTTCCTTTTATTCCGCGGACAGGGTTAATTTTCGGTACATTTTATGCTGTCCGCGAAAGTCTGTCCCATCCGGATTTTTTCGGATTTCCTGTCCGATGGCGTTCTTTTGTATATTTCAATGATAGGATTGATGGAATGATTGTTTATGCTTATTTCTTGTTGCCAATGAGTAAATTTAATGATTATCCTTTGATTTTCCGAGTGGATCAATGATTTATGTGACTAATAGTGCTTTGGCAGCAGGAATCCATCTGGGTCGGATTTCTCCGAAATTCTGCCCCGACGGTATTTTCCCGGTTTATATGATTTCCCGGATTATTTGATTTCTCCGGATCTCGAAAGATTGGCAATTAGCAATGAATTTCAGTGGATTTTTATGATGTGTGCTAACCTTTTGGATTGACATGAACTCAATAATTGCATTCTAATGACAATTTTGGATGTGCAGGCTGAATCAAGCAAAGCTACTGCTGGGAAGTCCAAAGGTGGTGCTGGGGCATCTTCAGTTTTCGAGACAGAAAGGTTAAGATTAGACATGAAAAGTTAGGTTCCAGAGAGTAAGATATCCTCCGTGTGGGCGGATGTGTCCGATACCAATGTTGGCGCATGGCGGTATGAAGAGTTTAAGCAGAGAACAGCTAAGAAAGACCAGTCGGCATTGAGGCAGGGGATGATGAACTCAGGGTTGGTACATGTGGCAGGGTTCCCTCCAGCAGTCCAGTGCTACGAGCTGATTTTGGAGTGTGCTAGACAGTACGCTTTTGACACACAGATGGTAGTTAGCACTGAGGGACGAGTGTTGGCAAACTTCAGTCCAGCCTCCATTGCCCGGGCCTTCAGCATGCCGGATCTCCCCTCGGTCTGTGCCTTAAACATTGACACTGCTCGCACATATTATGAGAATGAGCCAGTTAAAGCTCAACAGCTTATCAACTCATGGCTTGAGAAGCCCAAGTCTCACCACTCCAAATTGCCCAAACAGTTGCACAGGGTGAAGTTCAGGCCGGATATCTATGACGCCATTACACTGTTGAGCAGGGTGGCCGGACTTAAAACTGCCGGGGTATTGGAAAATTGGATGGTCCATGTGATCACCAAGATAGGCCAAGGAATGAATTATCACTGGGCCGGTCTAATCAGTGCAGAAATAGATAAGCAACTGAGGAATGTTTTGGAGGGAAAGAAGTTTACCATGTCCTCTTACATCGTGTATATACTGGCCATCTCCTACCCCTACAAGGGACTGACTCGGGCGGGAACCATTGGACAGGATATTATCTATGAAGTCTATCCGGAATTGCACCTCGGACACGGAGATTATAGGAGGGCCAATGATGCCTTCACCATGCACATTACCCGGACCCTTCAGAATGCGGAGCACATCAGATTGTCCGATGGGGCCAAAGGATTGATTAAGAATTACGGGGCCTGGTTCATTCAGTTCCCCACCTTCACTTATCTCCGGATCGATGGATGCCCCGTTGCTCCCTACAGATTGCCCAGGTATCCCACTGACCACATTGTGCTGCTAGAGGTCGTGAGACAAATTTGTGAGTTTGATGCAGTGGTCAAGAGGGAGAAACATAAAATGGTTTTGGAGGTGACTTTCCCCTTGGGATTGGCGTGGGGGAGATGTGCCCTTCCATCCAATCAGCCCACACTGCAGGTGAGGAATTGGCCGCCTATGGATTCTCTTTCCATTCAAAGAGAATGAATTTTGACATCACCGGGGAGGCACAGAAAAGGGCTACCCGGGAATACAGGCACAAAGAGGATTTGGAAGATTACTGGGTCAACATCAAGGATGACCTTGATGCGAGGAAGAAGAGGTATTCCCGGCTGCCTGTAGAGGTCATTAGACAGTACAATGTGAAGCTGATTCCGGACCAGCTGGAAGATGATGGAAAACTGGTCCAGGACCACGTTTATGAGCCCATCAAGGACAGGTCAGTTGCAGATATTGATTGGAATGAGCCTGAGGTGACAGAGTTGGAAGATTTGATGGCTCCCGTGCTAAGATTTACTTTGTCTTGGATAAAGCATGAAGTCTGGGTGTTAGAGAGTGCCAAGGTACCTTGTACCTTCGATTTGATGGGGAATCTCAACCCCATGTCCACTTCTGAAGAATCCGGGGAAGAGGACCCCAAAGGGAAAACAACCAAAGCCTCCCCCTTCAAAATTAAAGCCAAAGGTCCTAAAGGGACAGAACCGGCAACAAAAAGGAAACCAATTGGTAAACGCAGGTGGAATACTTTGACCATCAGCAAGTCCTCGGACGAGGAGGAAGCAGAAAAGGCTGAAGAGGAGGATGCTCCTCCACCACCCAAGAAAGCTAGAACTACAAGGGTTGCTAAGAAGAAAGGCCAAACTACTTCGGAGGATGAACCTCCAGTTGTGGATGTGGAAAGCTCTGGGGGCGAGAAGACAAAAGTATACACCAGAAAATCTAGAACTCCTTCCCCAAAGGATGCCGCACAGCCAAAGGATTCCTCCCCAGTATTGCCAGCCACTGAACAGGACAAACCTGTCTCGCCTCCACAGAGTATATCAGAACCGGAGAATCCGGGTGGACAGGAAATCAGCGGAGAGGCAGAATCTTTCAAAGAGGGAACATTATTCAGTGAGGCTGCCGAGCTCGATGTGGAAACAGAGGAAAGGCACACTTCTCCCTTGGTGCAATACGAGGACTCTCCGGAGAGTGAGAAAGGCCGCGGATCGCCAGAGCCGGAGGAAAGCCTGCCTGCTCAGACTCCATCACCAGTGTTTCCAGAGTTGGGAATTGAGGAGGCTGTTCAGAGCGAGAAGACTCCCGAGAAGGAAGAGGATGACAAGGCCACAGCCGAGGATGAGCCTGAGGTGACAGCTGAGGAAGAAGAGAGTCACAGAGGACCCGGGGAAAACTGACACAGAAGGAATCCGCATGGACCCCGTAGCCCCGGACTGGTTAGAAAAAGAAATAGCAAAGAAGAAACAGGTGATAGTAGAGGATACTCCTCTTGACTGGGATGCAATGTTATCTCAGATTGGTAAGGGGAAGAAGAAGAAGGCTGCCAGGGTAATTTCCCGGGTAGAGAGGGATGAAGTGCACAACCGTGTAGTTCACATCGCCACCCCTGCTGCAGATAAAAAAAGAGATGAGGTAACAGGCCAGAATTACAGTGTCCAAACCATTAACGTTGGGCCGGCCTCCCTAGAGCAAGACATCGAGGAATTTGAGGGGTCAAGTGCTGTAATTGTGGATAGATTGAAGAAGGAGACCCGGACAAAGCGAGAACTGAAAAGAGAAAATGAAAGGCTGAGGAAGAGTTTAGAAGAGGTCATGAAGCCTCTACAATCCCTCCATCCGTCCTCCTCCTCTACTCCTGGATTTCTGCCGAAGGAAACAATTTCTGGCATAGAGAAGATGAAGGCCTCCACACAAGCTGCCACCGACTGGTTGATGAGTGTTCAGGCACAAGGAGATGAAGCTATTAAGGAAATCCTGTCTGTTGGCAAGGATGCAGTCTGAGGTAAAGAGCTGATAGAAAGCATCCTTTCTCAGGATAAGAATGATGTCGACCTCCTGTTGCAGAAGACAAAGATTATTCTTGGGCATGGAAAGGAACAATTGGGCAAGGATGGAATTCTTCCCTCCGCTAGATTGGATGAACCATGGGAATGGTTCGAGGCATTGCAGATCAGGCAGGGAGGACTGAAAAAGATACAGAAATGAAGAAAAACCATTGATGCCGACCTTACTGCAATCTATGATGGTTGCATTGCATTTTTTGAAGTGATGACAGGGAGGAATAAGATAGCTCCTAAGTACCTGAGTTTAGATCAATTGAAGGAATGGTGGCATGAGGTTTATGCCCTGGATTCTGATGAGGTTGTCACTGGCCATATGCTTGATGATGCAGCTACATACTTGGCAGTGATAGATAGGTACCTGGCCAGCAAGGAGGAATGGAAGAAAACCATTGGGCGATCCAATGAAGGAATTGATTCAATTAAATGTCGGCTCAAAGTTTTTCCATCGCCACCCGTTGCTGAGCTGGAGGGAGTTTTCTCGAAGGTCCAAGGGTCACCAGCGCGGAGGAAAGACAAAGGAAGCAGCGGTTAATGTTTATCTCGAGATTTGTGCTTCCCTATTATCATAGGGCATGCATTGGACCGGACTTCCTTGGGGACTGTGCCTTGGCCGACTTGGATGATGGCATTAAATGTGTGCCTTAGTTTGTTTCCTTGGCCGACCTGTTCTGGCGGTTTTATTTATTTTGTAAAATGTTTGGCTGGGCCGACATGTTTTGAGGGGAATTTTGGTATAAGTTGGCATTTTTGCCTCATTGTAAGGGTTCAGTTCAGAAATTTGTGGTAGACATTAGCAAGACTGTAATAGAGATTAGCAGGAGCAATAGTTAGAGTATTTTAGAATTTCTTGAAGCAAATACCATATTCAGAACAGTTGAATTGTTGCAGCATTTGGTGATTAATACAATTGAAGGCATTGTGGTTATTCCTGGTGAAATCCTTTGTGTTATCTCATCTTGCATGGTTCTTTTGTTCTATTTATTACATTGCTTGAAGATTTAGGGTTTAGTATTCAGAAATAAATTAGTTTATCTGGATAAATGGTGTATGTGATTTCATATTTGGAATGTTGGTAGCTATCTCTGGTCTATACTCCCAGTAACTATCTGATTGTAGTAGGCTGGTAAAGTCAACCTGGACCATATTTTCAGATGTGTTTAAGTTCGGTTGTAGATGCAAGTCTATGATTTGAAAATCTGTATTCCTCAGAAGATTGCACTGTTCTTGTAAGATTGCCTTGTGGGTCGAACAGGAATTGGTTATTTGAGATAGGTCCATTCCAGATATTTGTCATTTGCATTGCTTGTCCTTGCATTAGTTTAGATTTTGTTACTTCCTTGCATCCCTATCTTTTGCAATTTCTTTATTATTTGGTTAGATGTAGGATTTAAGATCATCATATTGACAGATCTGATAAATTGAGAGGGTTCAGTTTGCTTGTAGTAAGGTCCGATTGTGATTACCAGCAATTCCACATTTCATCTGAGTTGTTTTATGCATTGTTATGACCTAACACCCTAGAGACCTTGGGGTGATTTTCATTAATTCATTGTTGAAGATTACCTTTCAAGAGAGATAGGATATCGTATTCTGTCTGAGTTGTTGCTGTGCAGAAAACACCATCAACAGATTGGCGCTAGAAGGAGGGCCTGAATGAGCACACTGGATCGTTTCTTGAATGCCATCTCTCCAGAGAGATATAGGAGAAATACCAGATCCAACACAAGAGAGGAGGATCTAGAAGAGCTACAGTTCTCCAATAGGTCAAGGAGGACTAGAGTGGGGGGAGAATCATCATCACCCATTCCTTCACCCACATCATCCATATCTTCTCATCCTGAGGTTGAAGCCATACCCATCCCTGAAGAGGTTCCTCTTCAACAGCCTCAGCCTGCCATTGACCAACCACAACCTCCACCCTCGCTCTTACCAATGGCTTTCCTTGCCAATAATCCATCACCTTTGTCCTTCGGTGCTTATAATGTAATGCCTAAAAACCCTGAGCATTTCTGCTAGAAATTCCATATAAATGACCCGAACAGAACTGCAGGAGAACACATAAGGATTTTCCAAACTTGCCTTAAAGACAGAGGAATTGTCCATGAGGATGTTGCTTGTAGGTTATTCCCTTATTCCCTGGGTGAGGAAGCCTTTTATTGGTACAACCATCTCCCTGCCGGCTCAATTCAGAATTGGAATGACCTTGAAAAAACTTTTTTGCAAAAGTTTTGAATACCCATCAGTGCTAATGAGTTGTACCTGCAATTTATCAAAGTCAAGAGAGAGGTTAATGAACCCATAGCCAGTTTCAATAATAGATTCCATCCTGCGTTCACCAGATTACAAGACCCATATGTCCTGGATGATGGTACTGCCCTAGGAGTATATTACGAAGCTTTGGATAGTCTAACGGTAACCTTTCTTAAATGGAGACCTAACCCCCCAGGTACCTTGATAGATGCTTATACAGAGGCTGTCAAGCTTAGCACAGACTTGAGACAGCACTTGACAGGGCCATTGCCTTCTCTAGGACCAGTTGCACATCCCAACCAGATTCAGGCAGTAAATCAGGCTCTCACCAATCATACCCCTATTCTGAATCCGGTTCCCCAGTTATCGATGGTGCCACACCCTAGTCATCCTATGAACCAGATTTCCCCTATGGCGAACTTCCCTCAACAACAAGTTAATCAGCCCGTGTACCAGTCACAGTCAAATAACTTCCCTGCTTATCTGCAGAACTCTGAAGTGTTACATCAGTCTTTGGGATCTGCCCCAGTGCCTGTCCCACTTCTGAGTAATCCAAACCAGCCTCCCCACCGATACCCGAATAAGGAAAGGATTGACAAAATGGCTGAACAAATAAAGAAGCTAAATCTGGAGGTGACTTACTTGAGGAACCAGAATAGCCAATTACAAGCTGCTCAAAGGGGAATGCAATCTAATCAGAACAGAGAGTTCCCACAAGGGCAGAATTTTGACAGGGGACAACGCAACGACAGAGGATTCTACAATGACAGGGGGTATAACCAGGATAGAGGTTTCAATAATGATAGGAGGCAAAACTTTGATAGAGGCCAAGGAAGTGGGTCAGGATTTGACAAAAGGCCATCACAGGGACAGAACAGAACTTGGAATACAGGGCCTAATAATGGAGGAGTTCCTACTCCATTGGATCAGTCCGCCAATCATATTGTTAATCAATCTGCAAACCAGCCAGTCAGCCAGGATAAACCTCCCATTGGTGTGTATCTCGCAGAAGCAGCCCTGTCAGGATGGTACAGGCTCCACAAAACAAGTCAGCATTCAGAACTGGAATGTCCCGAGTTCCAGACTGCGGCTTCCATCTTTCAGTATGAGGTAGAAAACAACGTGAGTGGGCAGGAGATTGTTCCTTCCAGCTCGTATGATTCTTCTGTGCTGGTATTGAACCATGCTCCTTTTCCCGCCAGTAACGAAAATGCACCGGAAGAACTTGATTCCCAGAAAGATGAAACAGATCAGATTTGTAATGGAGATGAAGTATCTCAGCTGTTTAACAAAGGGGAGATGAATGACAATGGCCCCTTGGATCAGGAGGAAGCCTATGTTGAAGAAGTACAGATGTTCCAGAGACAGGGATTGAGGGATATGCCTCACAGGCGCCCACAACCCGGGGGACCTTTCACTACTTCCATTCCTCCCAACAACTTCAGTACTCCTCCAGACCCTAATGCGAGTAACAATCCGTCTTATCCACAGGTCTCCAAGCAATACCTTTCGAAAGATAGAAAAGTTCAAGCAGAACCACAGAAGGAAAGAACTATTCAAGTAAGGATAAGGTAGAGGAACCATCTAAGGAGGCCTCCACTGACATGAGTGAAGAACAGATGGCTTCGTACGTCGCAGAGGAATTCAAGAAATTAAAGGTAAACCTTTCTGCTTTTGAATTGTTGAGGTTTCCTGCAATTAGGAAAGTCGTCTTAGGTACTTATGACGCAAGTTCAAAGATATTGGATAAGCCTTCTGGTGAGCATGTCAGCCATACTTTTAGTTCGCAGTCTATGAACACGCAGAATCAGACACAGAATAGGACTAATCCACCTCCTGGAGATAGAGGAAAAGAAAGGGACAGAACTCAAGTGGCCCAGATGGATACTCAGCCCACTTTGTTTCAAGGGAAGACGGAGACTCCTCCGTTCCTGATCTCTGTCAGAATCTTTGGTAAGAACCTCCACAATTGTCTGTTGGATTCTGGTGCTTCCACTAATGTGATGCCCCTTGGAGTTTGTAGGGCTCTAGGAATTACACCTGCTGACTCCCAGAAGAAGGTTACTCAGTTGGACAGGACCGAAGTAAGTGTGGTAGGGGAACTGAACATGATTCATATGCAGATAGCTTCTGATCCTAGGATCCAACAGGTTATTAATATTCAGGTAGCTGACATTCCTGATGCATACGGTTTAATTTTGGGAAGGGATTTCACCAAGGCCCTGAATGGGTATGTGTCTACTGACCACTCTCATATGTGGCTTCCCTGGAAGGGAGTACCTAATCAGATAAGGATTGAGAGGGAGCCTAGAATGAAGTACATGATAACAGAATACCAAAAGACTTCGACTGAGGTTCTCATATCAGAAGCTGGAATGAGAAACTACTTGCTATCTGCCCCATATGAAGAATCAGATGTAGAAGAAGTGCTGATGTTGCATACGATGCCAGTTGATGCTGAAACAGGGTCCAGTCTTGTTGAGGTCCTGACAGAATCAGTTGGGAAAGAAGAAGAACCTGAAGATAGACAGATTAGCTTACTGGATAGTTTCCAGGATTTCATTAAGCAATGCGTGGAGAATCAAACTCACCTAGGAAAGAAGACCAACTTCAAGGAGTTACTCTTGCCAAATTGGTGCAGAGTTCACGATGCCTCTCACTCAGAGTTGGAGTGTTGCTTGTGTCAGATAGCAGTGAAAGAAGTACACAAAAATATGAATCCATCTCAGGCGGTTAGCACAGATGAGCAGAATCTGCAAGCAAAGTGTGAAAGTTAGAAACCTGTTGTAGCTGAGGAAGCCTCTATCACTGATAAGCCAGAAGACAGAATGAAGAAGACCACCACTACAGAATACTGGACTCTCAAGTTTGATGGATCCAAATCCAAGCAAGGGGCTGGAGCTGGATTTGAGTTGATCAGTCCAAAAGGTAAGAGTTTCTTTGCAGCCCATAGGCTCCAATTTCATTGAACGAATAATGTGGCTGAATATGAAGCGTTAATTCATGGACTCCTTATGGCACTCAAGAAAAAGATCAAGGTCCTGCAAGTATTTGGTGACTCAGAATTAGTGATCAAACAAGTAAGAAAGCAGTATGCCTGTCACGACCGAAGGATGACCAACTATAGGCATAAAGTGTGGGACCTCATCGAGGGATTCGACGCTTTTAATATCCAATTGATCCCAAGGAAAAAGAATCAAACTGCTGATTCTCTAGCTCAAGCTGCCAGTACTTTGCAGCCCCTGTCCCTATTAGGATTGAAGAAGTTTACTGTTGAATTAACTCCTGTCCCATCAGTCCCTGACAATGTGACTAATTTTCAGGTGTTTGAGGATGATAAACATATCCTTGACTTTATCACAAACACGGATGTCTTTGCTTCACAGATCATTGACGAAACAGAACCTCAAGAAGCAGAATTGGATCTGGAAGGTGTGCTAAATTTGAAGTCCAATACTATTCCAAGGGGAATGGTACAGCTGGAGAGGATTTTTGATATGGACAAAATCAGAGACCAGGAACAGGAATCTAAGAAAGAGTCTATCAGTGGGCAGTGTGACACTCACAATGTGGGCACTGAAGATGATGTGAAGAATGTTTTAATTGGTAAGGTTTGTACTCCTGAAGAAAGACAGGGAATAATCAGAGCCCTATACGACTTTCCAGACATAGTGGCCTGGGGTTATGAAGACTTGAAGACGTATGATACATCCATCATAACTCACACTATACCTCTCAAGCCAGGTGCTAAGCCTTTTAGACAGAGGCAGAGACCTATCAATGCACTGCTGGAGCCCCTCATACAGAAGGAAGTTCAGAAATTGTTGTCTGCCAGGATTATATTCCCTGTCAGGCATTCAACATGGGTGGCAAATCTAGTGCCAGTAAGAAAGAAGAATGGTGAAATCAGGCTCTGTGTGGACTTCAGAAATCTGAACAGGTCATCTGAAAAGGATAATTATCCAGTTCCCTCTTTAGATGAAGTGTTACAAGTGGTTAATGGATCGCAGATGATGTCCTTTTTGGACGGCTATTCAGGATATAATGAGGTGATAGTCTAGTATGAGGACAGACATAAGACCGCTTTTACAACCAAGTGGGGAACCTTCGACTACAGAAGGATGCCATTTGGGCTTATTAATGTGGGAGCTACGTTCCAACGAGCTATGGACATTGCTTTCAAGGACATCATAGGAAAGTGCATTATCATTTACATGGATGATCTGACCGTTTTCTCCAAAAACAGAGGGGATCATATCTCAGATCTGCGTAAAGTGTTCCAGAAGTGCAGAGAATTCGACATCTCCTTGAATCCCAAGAAGTGTATTTTCGGGGTTACAGAAGGCAAATTGTTAGGACATGTGATATCAGAGAAAGACATTGCTATAGATCCAGAGAGAGTGGAAGCCATCCTAAAAATTTAGCCGCCTGCCAGCAAGAAAGAGATGAAATATTTCTTTGGTAAGATTAATTTTGTCAGGAAATTCATCACTGGGTTTGCTGAGATTGTCAAGCCACTAAATGCTATGTTAAAACAAGATGCCAAGGTCGAGTGGACCACAGAAGCGAAGGAGTCCTTTGTAGAGATTAAAAGAGCTATTGCTGATGCTCCAGTATTGGTCAGTCCAGATTATAGTAAACCGTTCTATATCTATTCCTTTGCTTCAGACCACTCATGTGCTGGAATGCTGACACAAAAGTCTGATGAGGGGAATGAGCATCCCATCACTTTCATGAGCACGCCATTGAAGGATATTGAGCTGAAATACCCATGTGTAGAGAAGCAAGCATATGCCCTTGTCCGAGCAGTAAAAAAATTTAGGCACTATATCCTCAGAAACAAGGTGTTTGCAATTGTTCCTGATTCTACAGTTAAGTTATTGCTGATGTAGAATGAATTAGGGGAGCACAGAGCTAAATGGGTGACCATGCTTCAGGAGTATGACATTGAGATCCAGCCCATGAAGCTGGTAAGAGGACAGGGACTCACCCAGACCATGGCAGAGATAGGCCCTGAATTGTCTGTTTGTAACTATGATGTTGAAGCGGTTTCCCCAAATGGCTGGTACGATGATATAGTTTATTATTTGCTGAATCAGTGGGCTCCTGGTCGTTTAAATGCAGTACAGAGGTGAGCCTTGAGACTGAAAAGTGATGGTTTCATGCTGAAAGGGGCCGTCCTATACAAGAAGAATCACGAAGGCATTTACTTGAGGTGCCTTGAAAAATAGGAGGCCGAAAGGGTAATAAATGAGTTTCATGAGAAATATGGCACTGCTCATGGTTCTGCCATTGCTACTATAAACCAGATTTTGAGGGCAGGGTATTACTGGCCTACACTATTCAAGGATGTTCATCATCATGTCCGGACCTGTCACACTTGCCAGACGACAGCAACGAGAGAAAGGTGTGCAGCACTTCCGCTCCAGTCTGTGATTGAGGTAAAACCTTTTGCTCAATGGGGTATGGATTTCATCGGCCCCATCAATCCACCATCTTCTGCTGGACACAGGTATATCCTTACCATAACTGATTACTTTACAAGGTGGACTGAAGCATTTGCTTGTAGGCAGTGTACATCAGAAGTAGTAATTGATTCCTTAGAATCTGTCATTCTCAATCAGTTTGGATGTCCTGTTGCTGTTGTGTGTGATAACGGTCCTGCCTTTGCATCTTTGAAATTCTCAAACTGGGCTTTTGATCATGGCATTGTTGTTAAGTTTGCATCTAATTATTATCCCCATGGGAATGGTCTAGGTGAATCCTCTAATAAAAACCTGTTGACTGTTATCCGAAAGCTGTTAGAGAGGAACCCAAAGGACTGGCATACCCAGCTTAGGTTTGCTCTTTGGGCAGATCGTACTCGGGTTAAGTCCTCCATTGGTACCTCTCCTTATCATTTAGTGTATGGTCTGGAACCAGTTTTCCCTATCCAGCTTAAAATCCCAACTCTGCAGTTTATCAATCAGTTTTATGATGAAGGGGATAGAAGGGAAGCAAGATTAGCTGAACTATTGCATCTTGAAGAAAAACGAGATAATGCCCTTGAAAAATTGGCCAAACATCAGGGGGTAGTCAAGCGATGGTTTGACAGGAAAGCTAAGGTCAAGGCCTTTAGGATTTCTGACCTTGTCCTGTATTGGGATAAGCCGCATGATCAGAAAGGAAGCCATGGTAAGTTTGATAGATTGTGGCTTGGTCCTTACCAGATTGCTAAAATTCTGGGAGATAATGCCTTCCGCTTGAGGACTCTCACGGGAGAGGACATACCACTGCCTGTTAATGGGCAGTATCTTAAACATTATTTCCAGTCTTGAGCTGTTCTCAGCTCTTTGCCCTGTAAATAGTTAGTTAGGTTGCTTTCTTTGTTTGTTTTGCTTGCCTTGGTTAGGGTAGGTTTCCCTTTCTGCTTTGCTGGTTTTGTTTGGTTAGAGTAGGTTTGCTTTGGTTTGTTTATTTTGTTTTGCGTTGCTCTTGCTTTTGGTCCAATCTCCTTTTGGGATTGTGGGTGCATTTGTATGATAGTGGTGGCATTGCAGGTCCGATGTTCCTGATATTTCCCTTACAAACTTTGATCATTTTTCTAGAATGTTATGGTATGGATTCTATTGCCTATGTCATTTGTCCTTGAGGTAAGGCGAAGGTTTTCTGGTCCGTCTGAACAGGAATATATTGGGGTCTCATACCTTTAATCTTTAAGCATTCCTGAAGTTGTAAAAGGTCGTTACAAGGTCTGGATAGGTAAAAAAAAAAAATTCTGCTCTAGTGCCACTGTGGTTCTCAGCCCTGAGTGTGGACTTCCCTGTTCACAGGTTGAACAAGTTGAGTAAAAAGGAAATATCAAAAGAAAAAAAAAGAGAAACAAAATATACTGAAAATCCTGAGGATTGAATTCAACTCATCAGGGGGATCTGAATATCTCTACCGGGGCTATAGACGCCTGGCTGACAGTAGAGCTATGTTCAGGAGGATCACAATGATAACCTCGTCGGGGCTATGGACGCCTGACTAGTAGTGAGGCTCTATCCAGGTTACTTTTAGGGTCAGAATCTTTACGTAGCCTATTCATACCAAGTTTGGTTCTTTTGCAACTGAAGGTAGGTAATATATGCACATGCACTCACTTAGACCCTGGTATAGGAATGTCTGCACGGCTGGGAGTTTCTTTGCTTTAACTTCAGGTGGTGGCTAGGTACTTGAGTTGAAACCAGAGTTCTGGGTTCTTGATTCCAGTTTGTCATCGAAATGCTCAGGAGCATTTCCCCAGTAGAGTCACCATTTGTTGTGCAGTTTTTGCACACACGCCCCACTTGGAGTGGGGACCCCCCTTTTTTTTGGTGTCTTTGACCTTCGATTTTATTGGATTTATCATTTTAGGGTCTTGATATATTGGTCTTGCTGGGTTTTCCCTTGCTTTGAGGCCGGAATTGATTGAAATTGAGTTTTGGGCCAAATTCGGGTTTTCATCTAGATCCGGGATTTTTTGCCTCTGGCGGATTTTTCCGGCCCTGGCTCCTTGTCCGTCTCTGGCAGGATTCTCCGATTCCGGGTTTTTGCCTGACTTCGGGATTTTCCGGTCCTATCAGATTTTCTTGGATTCCGTCAAAGTCCCGATCCTCCTGATTTTCCTGGTTTCTGCATTTCTGCGGGATCCGTGACTCCGCGTATTCTGGGATTCTCCGAACTTCCGCTTGGGGCTCGGGTTTCTGGATTTGTCAGAGGGGTCTTATCGCGCATTAATGGCTGAGGTACCTTGGTTCAGATGGGTATAAGGGTGAATTTAGGGCACTTTTTTGATTCATTCCAACTTTGATTGCTCCCTGGATTTGCTCTGGCGATTTAAAACTTTCATTTGAACTTTGAGGATTGGTCTTGGTCTGTTTGCGCGAGGATTGCTTGAGCGTGCTGCCGACATCTCTTTGCTTGAACGTGTTTGCCGCTCGATTTCCTGAGATCGATTTCTACCCGTTTGATCCATGGTATGTATTCGTTGCCCTTCCGTTTGCTTGCATGGTGATTTGAGGTTTTCTTGTACTGGGCATTGTTGAATTTGGGGTCGGCCCTTGTCTTGGTTTTGGGTTTCATATTTATTCAGTCGGGTTGATCCATTTTTTTTTATTGAGGCCCATCTCTCGTACCCTATGAGTTCCATTTGTCCGTTTGATTGCATATTTACACGTTAGACAGAATTCTGGGTCATATTGCTTGTTTGTTTTGGGCGCGGGATGTGTTACCATGCGAATTTAGGGTTTCCTTGG
This sequence comes from Sequoia sempervirens, assembly GCA_007258455.2. Taxonomy (NCBI): domain Eukaryota; kingdom Viridiplantae; phylum Streptophyta; class Pinopsida; order Cupressales; family Cupressaceae; genus Sequoia; species Sequoia sempervirens. Next base: position 265,582,808 of record VDFB02105785.1, read on the forward strand.
TGTTTCGGTTAGCGCGATGATTTGATCTTGTGTTTGAATGACTTTCGCCCCGTTTCGTATTGGCTTCCCCGTCCCGTGAGGATTAGAGGGCTTCTGGGTAAATCTTGAACCAATATTTTTTAACCCTGAAAGCTTGCTCTGGTTTTAATGGCGGATATGTGGTTATTCGATTTAGGGCATCGTCGTTTTAGCGCAAGGATCCTCCCTTTGAGCGCTTTTGAGAGTTGGAATCCTTTGCATATTCGAGTCCAGTGATTGTCGTCGGTTTTTGGATCATTTGAGCTCAGGTATTGAAATCTTGTGGTCGCTCCAGTTTTGGTGCACGATTTGCCGTTTTTCGGGTTTCCGAGGCTGTTGCGGAATTTCCTGGCTCCCGGATTTTCCCGGTTTCCTTTTATTCCGCAGACAGGGTTAATTTCCGGTACATTTTATGCTGTCCGCGAAAGTCCGTCCCATCCGGATTTTTCCGGATTTCCTATCCGATGGCGTTCTTTTGTATATTTCGATGATAGGATTGATGGAATGATTGTTTATGTTTATTTCTTGTTGCCAATGAGTAAATTTAATGATTATCCTTTGATTTTCCGAGCGGATCAATGATTTATGTGACTAATAGTGCTTTGGCAGCAGGAATCCGTCTGGGTCGGATTTCTCTAAAATTCTGCCCCGACGGTATTTTCCCGGTTTACATGATTTTCCGGATTATTTGATTTCTCCGGATCTCGAAAGATTGGCAATTAGCAATGAATTTCAGTGGATTTTTATGATGTGTGCTAACCTTTTGGATTGACATGAACTCAATAATTGCATTCTAATGACAATTTTGGATGTGCAGGCTGAATCAAGCAAAGCTACTGCTGGGAAGTCCAAAGGTGGTGTTGGGGCATCTTCAGTTTCCGAGACAGAAAGGTTAAGATTAGACATGAAAAGTCAAGTTCCAGAGAGTAAGATATCCTCCGTGTGGGCGGATGTGTCCGATACCAATGTTGGCGCATGGTGGTATGAAGAGTTTAAGCAGAGAACAGCTAAGAAAGACCAGTCGGCATTGAGGCAGGGGATGATGAACTCAGGGTTGGTACATGTGGCAGGGTTCCCTCCAGCAGTCCAGTGCTACGAGCTAATTTTGGAGTGTGCTAGACAGTACGATTTTGACACACAGATGGTAGTTAGCACTGAGGGATGAGTGTTGGCAAACTTCAGTCCAGCCTCCATTGCCCAGGCCTTCAGCATGCCGGATCTCCCCTCGGTCTATGCCTTAAACATTGACACTGCTCGCACATATTATGAGAATGAGCCAGTTAAAGCTCAACAACTTATCAACTCATGGCTTGAGAAGCCCAAGTCTCACCACTCCAAATTTCCCAAACAGTTGCACAGGGTGAAGTTCAGGCCGGATATCTATGATGCCATCACACTGTTGAGCAGGGTGGCCGGACTTAAAACTGTCGGGGTATTGGAAAATTGGATGGTCTATGTGATCACCAAGATAGGCCAAGGAATGAATTATCACTGGGCCGATCTAATCAGTGCAGAAATAGATAAGCAACTAAGGAATGTTTTGGAGGGAAAGAAGTTTACCATGTCCTCTTACATCGTGTATATACTGGCCATCTCCTACCCCTACAAGGGACTGACTCAGGCAGGAACCATTGGACAGGATATCATCTATGAAGTCTATCCGGAATTGCACCTCGGGCACAGAGATTATAGGATGGCCAATGATGCCTTCACCATGCACATTACCCGGACCCTTCAGAATGCGGAGCACATCAGATTGTCCGATGGGGCCAAAGGATTGATTAAGAATTACGGGGCCTGGTTCATTCAGTTCCCCACCTTCACTTATCTCTGGATCGATGGATGCCCCGTTGCTCCCTACAGATTGCCCAGGTATCCCACTGACCACATTGTGCTGCTAGAGGTCGTGAGACAAATTTGTGAGTTTGATGCAGTAGTCAAGAGGGAGAAACATAAAACTGGTTTTGGAGGTGACTTTCCCCTTGGGATTGGCGTGGGGGAGATGTGCCCTTCCATCCAATCAGCCCACACTGCAGGTGAGGAATTGGCCGCCTATGGATTCTCTTTCCATTCAAAGAGAATGAATTTTGACATCACCGGGGAGGCACAGAAAAGGGCTACCCAGGAATACAGGCACAAAGAGGATTTGGAAGATTACTGGGTCAACGTCAAGGATGACCTTGATGCGAGGAAGAAGAGGTATTCCCGGCTGCCTGTAGAGGTCATTAGACAGTACAATGTGAAGCTGATCCCGGACCAGCTGGAAGATGATGGAAACCTGGTTCAGGACCACGTTTATGAGCCCATCAAGGACAGGTCAGTTGCAGATATTGATTAGAATGAGCCTGAGGTGACAGAGTTGGAAGATTTGATGGCTCCCGTGTTAAGATTTACTTTGTCTTGGATAAAGCATGAAGTCTGGGTGTTAGAGAATGCCAAGGTACCTTGTACCTTCAATTTGATGGGGAATCTCAACCCCATGTCCACTTCTGAAGAATCCGGGGAAGAGGACCCCAAAGGGAAAACAACCAAAGCCTCCCCCTTCAAAATTAAAGCCAGAGGTCCTAAAGGGACAGAATCGGCAACAAAAAGGAAACCAATTGGTAAACGCAGGTGGAATACTTTGACCATCAGCAAGTCCTCGGACAAGGAGGAAGCAGAAAAGGCTGAAGAGGAGGATGCTCCTCCACCACCCAAGAAAGCTAGAACTACAAGGGTTGCTAAGAAGAAAGGCCAAACTACTTCGGAGGATGAACCTCCAGTTGTGGATGTGGAAAGCTCCGGGGGCGAGAAGACCAAAGTATACACCAGAAAATCTAGAACTCCTTCCCCAAAGGATGCCGCACAGCCAAAGGATTCCTCCCCAGTATTGCCAGCCACTGAATAGGACAAACCTGTCTCACCTCCACAGAGTATATCAGAACCGGAGAATCCGGGTGGACAGGAAATCAGCGGAGAGGCAGAATCTTTCAAAGAGGGAACATTATTCAGTGAGGCTGCCGAGCTCGATGTGGAAACAGAGGAAAGGCACACTTCTCCCTTGGTGCAATACGAGGAGGAGAGTGAGAAAGGCGGCCAGAGCCGGAGGAAAGCCTGCCTGCTCGGACTCCATCACCAGTGTTTCCAGAGTTGGGAATTGAGGAGGCTGTTCAGAGCGAGAAGACTCCCGAGAAGGAAGAGGATGACAAGGCCACAGCCGAGGATGAGCCTGAGGTGACAGCTGAGGAAGAAGAGAAAGTCACAGAGGACCCGGGGAAAACTGACACAGAAGGAATCCGGACGGACCCCGTAGCCCCGGACTGGTTAGAAAAAGAAATAGCAAAGAAGAAACAGGTGATAGTAGAGGATACTCCTCTTGACTGGGATGCAATGTTATCTCAGATTGGTAAGGGGAAGAAGAAGAAGGCTGCCAGGGTAATTTCCCGGGTAGAGAGGGATGAAGTGCACAACCGTGTAGTTCACATCGCCACCCCTGCTGCAGATAAAACAAGAGATGAGGTAACAGGCCAGGATTACAGTGTCCAAACCATTAACCTTGGGCCGGCCTCCCTAGAGCAAGACATCGAGGAATTCGAGGGGTCAAGTGCTGTAATTGTGGATAGATTGAAGAAGGAGACCCAGACAAAGCGAGAACTGAAAAGAGAAAATGAAAGGCTGAGGAAGAGTTTAGAAGAGGTCATGAAGCCTCTACAATCCCTCCATCCGTCCTCCTCCTCTACTCCCGGATTTCTGCCGAAGGAAACAATTTCTGGCATAGAGAAGATGAAGGCCTCCACACAAGCTGCCACCGACTGGTTGATGAGTGTTCAGGCACAAGGAGATGAAGCTATTAAGGAAATCCTGTCTGTTGGCAAGGATGCAGTCCGAGGTAAAGAGCTGATAGAAAGCATCCTTTCTCAGGATAAGAATGATGTCGACCTCCTGCTGCAGAAGACAAAGATTATTCTTGGGCATGGCAAGGAACAATTGGGCAAGGATGGAATTCTTCCCTCCGCTAGATTGGATGAACCATGGGAATGGTTCGAGGCATTGCAGATCAGGCAGGGAGGCCTGAAAAAGATACAGAAACGAAGAAAAACCATTGATGCGACCTTACTGCAATCTATGATGGTTGCATTGCATTTTTTGAAGTGATGACAGGGAGGAATAAGATAGCTCCTAAGTACCTGAGTTTAGATCAATTGAAGGAATGGTGGCATGAGATTTATGCCCCGGATTCTGATGAGGTTGTCACTGGCCATATGCTTGATGATGCAGCTACATACTTGGCAGTGATAGATAGGTACCTGGCCAGCAAGGAGGAATGGAAGAAAACCATTGGGCGATCCAATGAAGGAATTGATTCAATTAAATGTCGGCTCAAAGTTTTGCCATCGCCACCCGTTGCTGAGCTGGAGGGAGTTTTCTCGAAGGTCCAAGGGTCACCAGCGCGGAGGAAAGACAAAGGAAGCAGCGGTTAATGTTTATCTCGAGATTTGTGCTTCCCTATTATCATAGGGCATGCATTGGACCGGACTTCCTTGGGGACTGTGCCTTGGCCGACTTGGATGATGGCATTAAATGTGTGCCTTAGTTTGTTTCCTTGGCCGACCTGTTCTGGCGGTTTTATTTATTTTGTAAAATGTTTGGCTGGGCCGACATGTTTTGAGGGGAATTTTGGTATAAGTTGGCATTTTTGCCTCATTGTAAGAGGTCAGTTTAGAAATTTGTGGTAGACATTAGCAAGACTGTAATAGAGATTAGCAGGAGCAATAGTTAGAGTATTTTAGAATTTCTTGAAGCAAATACCATATTTAGAACAGTTGAATTGTTGCAGCATTTGGTGATTAATACAATTGAAGGCATTGTGGTTATTCTTGGTGAAATCCTTTGTGTTATCTCATCTTGCATGGTTCTTTTGTTCTATCTATTACATTGCTTGAAGATCTAGGGTTTAGTATTCATAAATAAATTAGTTTATCTGGATAAATGGTGTATGTGATTTCATATTTGGAATGTTGGTAGCTATCTCTGGTCTATACTCCCAGTAACTATCTGATTGTAGTAGGCTGGTAAAGTCAACCTGGACCATATATTCAGATGTGCTTAAGTTCGGTTGTAGATGCAAGTCTATGATTGGAAAATCTGTATTCCTCAGAAGATTGCACTGTTCTTGTAAGATTGCCTTGTGGGTCGAACAGGAATTGGTTATTTGAGATAGGTCCATTCCAGATATTTGTCATTTGCATTGCTTGTCCTTGCAATAGTTTAGATTTTGTTACTTCCTTGCATCCCTATCTTTTACAATTTCTTTATTATTTGGTTAGATGTAGGATTTAAGATCATCATATTGACAGATCTGATAAATTGAGAGGGTTCAGTTTGCTTGTAGTAAGGTCCGATTGTGATTACCAGCAATTCCACATTTCATCTGAGTTGTTTTATGCATTGTTATGACCTAACACCCGAGAGACCTTGGGGTGATTTTCATTAATTCATTGTTGAAGATTACCTTTCAAGAGAGATAGGATATCGTATTCTGTCTGAGTTGTTGCTGTGCAGAAAACACCATCAACAACATTCATAACCACCATCGCTGCACTTTCCCCTATTTTCCCTAAATGGCATCCTCCCAGTCGTGGAGTTGACTGCCCTATTTAGCTATAGTATAAATAATAATTTGATGCTCCTTCCTCAAGAGTCACACAATTTTATATTGTACTTGCATTCTCCAGTTTTCACAATATAGATACATTACTCTTTGTATGCATGTTTTATAGTGAATGAAATAAAGTTTTTAGTTCAAGCATTTGAGTTCTTATTAGTTTAGAGGATACTTATCTAAGGGGGTCCACTTTGTAAGTAATCTATCTTCTTAGTTTAGCATTAGCTTAGTATCGCTTACTTTTTAGTGTTTAGTTAGACATCTGGCATCAACTGTTCCTGTAGTCACTAGAATTTCATCCTGTGACTGTTCCTGTAGCCAAAGCAGACAAAGCAGTTTGTTGTTTGTTGTTTAGATTTCCATTCTTGTTTTGCATTTCAGCTTAGCATAGTTGTCGGTTGATGTTCAACATTTGTTTCATTTCTTTCCAACAATTTACTTTCAGTATTGGGTTTCTTAGCCTTAGAATGCAATGGCTACTTGAGCCCCTAGTGCACATATTGTGCTGACCCATTTCAAGTTCACGTCCTTGGGTTGACAAGTTAAATGTACCTTCCTGATGATTGAATAGCTATTTAGGTTAGATGTCTAGTCTCTAAATCATGGCTGTAAAGGCTTATTTATTAAATCATTGTAGCAGGCCAACATTTTTGGTGTCGTTGTCAGGGATGGTGTCAAGCTAGGAAGTCTTTTGGATTCATTGGTAGTTTTTCTTGTTGTAGTGTTTTTGGAAGTTGTTTTTAGCATATCCTAATTTAGGAAGTAATGACCCCAGTTGTTCTTTACCAATTCTTTGTGTGAGATGATTGATAGTGGGTGATACTGTATGCATAGAGGAAGGAGAAGGGATGCTTATGGGAGATTTCTTCCTAACAATCCATGTCCATTCTAGCTAGTTGAGTACCAACACCTATTGGAAGAAGAAGAAGATCCACACCCCTTTGCTGATGCATATCCTGATCTGACTAGCTCTGAAGTCTCCTCTGAGGATCAAAACTAGCTTGAGAATCCCTTTGTTTTGGAACCACATCAAGCAGGAATGGGTGATGCAAATAGGAATAGATAGAACCAACCGGCTTTTCCTTTCCCCATTTCCCATCAAAATGAAGTTGGCAATGTCAAGAACATTCCTACCTTAGCACTCCCCAATTTTTATGGACTTGTGACAAAATATCCTGATACATTCTTATTTGAGTTTGACATACTTTGTAGGAGTTATGATTATACCACTAATGACCACAGGCTTAAGTTATTTCCCACCACCTTTAAAGAGGTTGCATTAAGATGGTCCATCAGACTAGGAAAAGATACCGTAGAAACTTGGGAAGACATGAAGACAAAATTCCTTAAGAAATACAAGGAATATTGCAGGGGTAGTGACATGAGAGGAGGTGACATTTTTAAGATGTGGCAAAAGGAAGATGAGAGCTTGGAAGATTATATTGCAAGGTTTCTATTTTTCTTACAAAAATCTCCACACCATGCACTTAATGAGGACTCACAAAAGTTTCTTTTCCTGAGAGGAATTAATGATAGCTACACTGATGCCTTGTACCTCATGGCAGGAGGAGATATCTCTGAAGTCCCTTGGGAGGATATCAAGAAAATATGCCAGAATTACTCTAGGATAGCTTCAAAGAAAGGGAGAGCTTATCAATCTTTCATGGGTAAGTCAACTACCAGTGGAGTTTCAAGAATGGAGATCACTAATTTGTTGGTTGACTTCAAGTAAGACATTATCAACAATCTATCTACTCAGTTGGATACACTTTAGGCCAAGAAGAAGCAAGAGGAGTCAGAGACAATGTTGGTTGAATATTTCCCTCACTATAGACAAAAGGACTGTAGATGCAAGATGGTAGCTAATCTTGAAAGCAAGTAGATCCCACCTGAGTTCAAGCCAATTTAGACTGAGGAAGACCAAGTCTGCTATGTTTTACAAAGGAAGCCTTGGGCTCCCAAACAAGGTATGCCACTGGATCCACTATCTTATGTTGGGCCATATTTTAACTCTTATTCATCTGGTAATCAATGGTAGCCTCCATATCCACCTAGTTATGGAGGATATCCACCACAACCTTGGAGTAACCCTCAAAATTCTTTGCCTAGTCATCAGAATTCTCCACCCCAGTGGTAACAACCTCAGGGAAATTGGCAGCAATTTCAAGGGCACTGGAAACCCCCTCCAAGAAATTGGAAGCAAACAAATCAATGGAGAGGAGGACAACAATGGCCTACCTAGACAACCAGCTACATGCAACCACCTTCTCAGCCCCAACAACCTGATATAATGCCTCCACCTACTAATCCAAGCTCAAATGCACCTAAACCCACTCAACTACTAGCTTGGCCCACACTCAATCCAAATAACAAACCACGACAGCAGCCTACATACTCTGCTGATTCAAATTAATTCCTTGTATATGTTGTGAGGGTAAGTGACATCCAATTGCTTCAGGAACTACTCTATCATCCCCTTCCAATCCCACTATCACTGAACTTCCTATGGAAGAGGAAGAGGAGCCTCTGAATGATCCCATTCAACCAAATGCACCTAAAAATCTTGAACCAATTCAAATCAAGCAAACTAAACAAGAACCACCATTCCCTTAGAGGTTGGAAATTTCCAAGAAGAAAGAAGAAAAGGAGGATACCATTTTGACATCTTGGATCAGCTCAAGCATATATGTGTTCAGATACCCCTATTTCAGGCCATAAAGTATGTTCCAATTTACAACAAAGCTATCAAGGAATCTTGTCTCAAGAAGCGAGGAAGAAAGAAGAAAGACCTAACTACAGTCCATGTGGTAGGTTAGTTAGTTGACATCATGTTGGGAAAAGTGACTATTCCCAAGTATAACGACCTAGGTAGTCCTGTGGTAGCAATTGTCATAAACAGGATTCAGGTAAAGAATGCTCTGATTGATTTAGGGGCAGTAATAAATGTAATGACCAAGGACATCCTACAACAACTAAATATTGCAAGCATGAGATATACTCCTATCCTACAACTTTTTGATATCTCTACTATTAAGCCTGATGGTATAGTGGAGGATTTGGTGGTAGTTCTAGACTCCTAGGAGTACCCAACTGATTTTATGATTCTTTCTCCCAAGGCTACACTAGGCGAGTATCCCATTATTCTTGGAAGGCCTTGGTTGGAAATTGCAGATGCATACATTGGATTTCAATCAGGTGACATGACCATTTAAGATGGTAGGAGTATTAAAAAGTTTGTTCTTTATCCACCTACTCAACCATCTCATAATGAAGATGATTATGTCTGGCCACAAGTTGGTGAAGAGGCCGAGGAATTTTATTCTGTGGCACAACTTATGATGCTAGGAAGAAGCTCTTTCATGCAACTCCAAGATGAGGATGAAGTATTGGCTAACATCATTTAGAATCATTGTGAAGTGGAGAAAGCATCATCCTCTCATCCTGCTACTTCGATCAAAACACTTTTGCATGCTCTTCCTGCAACCACTAATCCTACAGACATTCTTCCTGCACACATTCTTCCTACAGCCACTGTCTCTATAGACAAATTTCTTGCAGCAACAGGTATGTCCCATACATTGCTACCATATGAACTAAAGGTACCATGTGTTAATGAAGTATCTATGATAGAATTAACTACACAAGTGCAGGTTTCATAAGGAAGATATCTTAATGTTAATAGAAAATTGAATGAAGAGCAGTAACTATTATTGGAAAATCTATTGAAGACCCATCAACATGCATTTGCATGGGATTATAATGATATAAAGGGATTGGATCCTAAACTTTGTACCCACAGAATTTATATCAAAGATGACTGCACTCCAGTAAGACATCCACAAAGAAGGATTAACCCCGCACTAAGAGAAATTGTGAAAGGAGAACTGCAAAAATTACTAGATGCATGATTTATTTACCCCATTTCAAATAGTCTGTGGGTATCTCCAATAGTGATTGTGCCCAAGAAAGGAGGAAAATGGTAAGTTTGTGTTGATTATAAGGAACTCAATGCTACCACCAAGAAAGATCACTTTCCTTTGCCCTTCATTGATCAAGTTCTGGATACACTTGTAGGGAAGCAATATTTCTCTTTTCTAGATGGATTCAGTGGCTATAACTAGATCCAAATTTCAACAGAAGACCAGGAGAAGACCACTTTTACTTGTCCCTATGGGACCTATGCTTATTCGGTGCTCCCATTTGGCTTGTCCAATGCACCTACAACTTTCCAGAGGACAAAAATTAGCATATTATCAGACATTTCTCATGACTACATGGAGATTTACATGGATGACTTCACCACTTATGGTGTTGATTTTAATCAAGCATTGGAGAATATCAAGAGAGTCCTACAAAGATGTGAAGACTAGAACTTGTCCTTAAATAGTGAAAAGTGTTTCATGATGATGCAAGAGGGTGTAGTTCTTGGCCACTACATCTCCCACAAGGGAATCCAAGTTGATCCTGCAAAGATTGAGGTAATCACAAATCTTCCTACACCTGTAAAACAGAAGGATGTTAGAAGTTTCTTGGGTCATGTAGGATATTATAGGCGATTCATCAAGGATTTCAGCAAGGTAGCAACACAATTGTATACCCTTCTCACTAAAGATGTTGAATTTCAGTGGACTAAAACTTGTGACAAAGCCTTTTCTGACTTGAAGGTAGCTTTAACTCATCCTCCTATACTCAAGGGACCCAATTGGGAACTCCCTTTCCACATCCACATTGATGTATCAGATTATGCCATAGGAGTGATCTTAGAATAGAAAGAGGGAGTTGTTGAACATGTTATTTACTTTGTTAGCAAAAATTTGCAAGGAGCTAAATTCAATTATAAAGTGACAGAGAAAGAGATGTTGGCACTAATCTATGCACTAAACAAATTCAAACATTACATAACGGGCTACCAAATCTTTGTCCACATTGATCATGCATCCATTAGATACCTTATGAATAAACCTTTGATCATAGGTAGATTTCCAAGATGGTTATTGTTGATGCAGGAGTTTCATATAACCATTGTGGATAAGCTAGGGAAAGCTAATGTTGTTGTAGATTTTCTTTCAAGGATAACTACATCAACAGGAAATCAGCCCATAGATGACTCTTTCCCTGATGAGCATTTATTCTCTCTCAATGTACAAACGCCTCGGTATGCTAATATAGCCAATTACTTGGTCATAGGTAGACTTCCTTCTCACTTCTCCCCAAAAGAGAAAAGGGCACTTATTGAAAAATATTTTCCTTTCTCTTGGATTGCTGGATGTTTATTTTATACTGGACCAGACCATGTCATGAGAATGTGTAAGAGAAGATGAGACTGTGTAATGTTTATTAATGATTAATCTAATTGAAAACAAAAACACCAAATGAAACATTAATCTAAAGAAAACTAACTAAAATTAAGCAAACCAGTATTCTTCAGAGCCGTCCCATTTTCTCTATCTACAGTGATTCTTTTGAAGCTATTGCTCTCAGATTATGTAAGCTAGGCTTCCTTCAAATGGCAACTTGTAGAATGAGTATGCAAATGAGAATGCTTTACTATTCTATATACTGATGAAGATGAGATTGATGATACGGATATGGACAGGGGCTGTGGATTATGCACAGGGTCTGTGAATAAGAGATATCATGATTCTATTGCTGTTGCTATGATTCTATGCTATTTATGCTATGAAAGTACTCTATGAATGCTATGGATGCTATGAAATTTGCCTATAGTTTACTTGCTTAAACTTCTATATGATTTGGAGCTCCCGACAGTTGTATTTATAGATTTTTGCAGGCTCAATCCCGGCTGGCAAGAATCTACGGCTGTGAGATTGTCTGGTAAGTTTGAATGGTGAGAGATGGAAGGTTGAGAAGAAAATGGGGGAAGTTGAGAGGTTGGAGAGAAGGATGGATTCCTGTCTTCAACCCACGGGAACAAGCCTGCACAGAAATAGAGAAATTTAATTTTCTGTTTTAACCGTTTGCTTCCTGAGAGTTGAAGATAAATCCCAAATTAAATAAATAAATTTATTTAATTTTATTTATTGCATTTTGATTTTTGATTTTTATACTATGGAAGATTTAATTAAATATTTTGTAATATTTAATTATGATGTGACTTTAGAAGAATATGAAATATTTAAAAGATTTAATTAAATATTTTTTTGGAAATATTTAATTATGGATAGATTTTTGAATCGAATTGAGGAATTTTGAAATGATTTTAAGAATGAATATCTAAATTGGATTAGAGGAAATAATTAAATATTTTGGAATATTTAATTGTAAATGATATTTAGAAGAAGAATAATATTTTAATCTTTATTTGAATAAGATATTCAAACAAAGATTATTGATAATTAATATAAATAAATCGTAATGTTTATTTAATTAATTAAGAAATGAATATGAAAAGATGATTAAATAAACTTATTTATTTAATCAAAATGAAAGAATGAAGAAATATAAATAAATTATTTATATTTATTTATACGCAGATAGAATTCAAAGATTTTAATTAATTACCAGACAATATGATGTGACCATTTTAAGGTGTATACATTTTACCCCTCTTTGAAGTGATGTGTTTTACGCATTGCTTCAAAGAATTTTGAAATTTGCCCCAAATGTTGACTGTCGAAATAATGATATGTATATGCCCCCGCGAACGATGAATCGATAAAATTTTGAGTTTTTGTGATTTTTTTTTATTTTTTATGATTTTTAAGATTTTTCGATTTTTATGATTTTGAAGATGTCGATTCATCGTTCGAAACTAATGATTTGAAGAAATTGATCTGAAAAGATATGAAATGAAAATTTGATGAAGAAATTGCCCCTGCTATGTGAAAATATGATAAAAATGCCCCAATTTTATCATTATATAGGTTAAAAATGTCATTTTCCATGTCATTTTCAATTTTAACCTAGTAAAATTTGCAAATATTGAGCTCTGAGTTGATAATCATGGCACTTCCAATTCACCTGCACCGTTTCGAGCGTATCAGATGTCATCAGAGGCCAGCGCACTACGGACCTCCGGTATGTGTCCCGTAAATCCCTGTCTCTCAAAAATTTTATTTTTGCGCACGTTTTTAATGTTTAAATTCAAAAAATTGAGTTTTAGCGCTCTTAACGTTTTTCGTAGCGTATACAATAATTTTCGTAGCACATTTAATATTGTAGCACTGTTAAGGTGTATCGTAGCGCACTTAACATGTTTCATAGCGCAATTGATATCGTAGCGCCTGTGATAGATTTCGTAGCGCATATGATCATTTTCGTAGCGCATATGATTTCCTAGCGCACTTGAGATTTATTGCAGTGCTATTGACGAATTTTGTAGCGCAAAATATTTCATAGCACATATGATAGATTTTGTAGCGCTATTAATATGTTTTGTAGCGCAATTGATTCTATAGCACTCATGATGAATTGTATAGCGTATTTAATCAATTTTGTAGCGCCTTTGATTTTATGTTGTTCCAAATGATAAATTTGTTTCCCAAGTTGTTGGAGAACAAATAGTAGCTGATAAATTTGCTTTTAAAGTTGTTAAAAACAAATAGGATGGATAAGTTTTCTCCTAAAATTGTTAGAAAGAAACTTGATGTTGATTATTTGTGTTCCATGATGATGAAAAACAAATAGTTGGATTGATTCGTTTGCTTCTAAGGTTGTTAAAAACAAACATGATTTTGATATTATTCGCATTTCATAATGATAATGAAAAACAAATAGTTTGATATTCAATTTTGGATTGATACGTTAGAATTATTTGATATTGATGTTGTTTTGATGATGTATATGAACAGGAGAGACTAGGTGTCCTGCAGTTACGAGAGACTTTCCCGAGCACATGGTCATTGATTCCGCATTTGTTACAGTCAGATAGAGATGTGATTGATGCTTGCGGCTTGACTTCATTACTTGATATGCCCGACGTTCGCCTCAACAGGGCCCTATTGACAGCACTTGCAGAGCGGTGGCATAGCGACACCAACACTTTTCATTTACAGACAGGCGAGATTATAGTGACCCCCGAGGACGTATATCGCATCTTACAGATCCCAGTGATGGGAGAGATAGTTGTTTTTGACAGATGAGAGGTTGGAGGTACTCTTTCCTTGAGACGGATATTCAGAGATGATCAGATTGCCGGATACTTCATCCCATGGGGTGAGATTACAGATACCTATCCACCGCTACCAGCTGTACTTGCAGGATTCATTGGAAGTGTGTTGTGCCCCAACCATAGGTCGAAGGGGTTTGCGATCGGATGGGGTCATGTTTTGGAGAGTATGGTGATGCAGGGGACACGGTATGCATGGGGTACATGTATGCTAGCCCACCTATATGACGAGCTACATCATATCGTATATGGTAGAGGCCGTAGTTTTGCTGTTGGGTGCTCATTACTACAAATATGGGCATGGGAGCATTTTGCAGTTTTACGTCCATTGACCCGAGGACATCGACCAGCTGGTCGAGCATATAGATGGAGATATGCACATATCATTGCTCAGCCTAGACTGGGCAAACTAGTGTATTGGCAGCAACTTTTAGATAGTTTGGATACAGTATGCTGGAGGCCATATTTGGATTGTGAGCCATGGCCAGAGGATGCGAGGGAGATTCCTTTTGTATGCACTTCCAGATTTTTGATTGGACGGACTACATGGATCCTGGAGAGATTTCTTGCTGGGCGAGTATTGCGACAGTTTGGTCAAATTCAGGGTATGCCCGTTGGTTCAGCTATTTATGTGCGGCGACAGCCAGAGCTTGCAGTGTGGGGCCCACGGATCTCTTATGATGCAGCGGTGGCAGAGTTCACCAGTTTAGGAGCACAGATGTGGGATTACCGGGTGGATGTTCTTGATGCAAGGGCGACACCAGAGTATGTACAGTATGTCTTAGAGCATCCACCACCACGTATGTTTGATCCTGATGAGGCTGTTGCACCTATTATTGCTTAGAGATGTCGACAGAGGGACTTGGAGTCAGGAGATGATGACTCAGAGGACAGTGATGATGAGGAGAGCAGTGGAGATGATGACTCAGATGGAGATGATGGTGGTGATGATAGGGGTGGAGATAGAGGTGGCAGGAGAGTTGGCAGAGGAGGTAGAGGAGGCAGAGGTGGACCACGGATGAGGCACACTGACCCATCCCCTTCCGTAGATCCGACAGTAGTAGGTCATATATCATCTCTGCAGAGTACCGTATAGAGCTTGCAGGCTCAGCTATCACAGGCACAGGCCTTGATTTCACAGTTGCAGGGTCAAGTGACTTTGATTACTACTGAGAGAGACGCAGCTAGACAACGGGGTGAGCAGGCCATTGCCTTAGCAGATAGCCTACAGAGAGTAGCAGGTAGCACTTTTCCAGGTGACATGATGAGGGAGGTTACCAGAGCCACACGAGAGGCAGAGTTCTATCGGACTAGATATCATGATTCAGTTGCACCTGAGCAAAGAGAGAGCTACACTCAGTCACGGTCTACTCATGGTCGCTCTCGTACTACTAGCAGGGGTGTGACACAGCCATTACCTCCTAGAGGGCCACCAGGGACAGGCAGAGCAGGTCCATCAGGGGCAGGTTGTACAGGTCCTAGGCCAACTCCATCAGAGGATAGCTCTGCCTAGTGCATTGTATATGATTCTTTTAGGATATTCTGTTGAGACATTTTGTATACACCGTGAAATGATCACATTTTTGATGATATTTTGACATCCTTGTACATTTTGACATTCATTTTTGAGATATATGAAATGCAGCGATGATTTTACATGATATATGATGTGTATCCATATGATGTGTACTATATGATGGTTTCATGATTTATAATATTTATATACATGATTGTATGAGATGAAATTTATTTGATGAATGAATGTATATGGTAACGATGTATGCAATGTATGCTTTTTATGATTTTCTAATGCAAAAATGTATGAAATGATGTTTTTATGAATGTCAAAATATACTCAGTCATGTATTTGAAAAGATATAAACGTTTGATTCTTTGCCAGATTTTTAGAAATCTATAAATGCAAAATGCAGATTCTAACATGAATGAAATCTATACTAACCATGCAGTACATTCATACAATATTGCCATTTGGAGAGCTTATACATGCTTTTTGTATCATCATAGAGCTTTGAAATGTTAAAAGTTAATACAAGCATCAAAGGGTATGTTAGCACCAGTGATGTCCTGAGTATTGCTTTCATAATTTTTGATATAGCAAGTTAATACAAGCATCTAGGTATAATTGAACCGAGATGACCTGAGTATTGCTTGCATAAATAGACAAGAGTTAATCCTTTTCCTATGCAAATTCTGAAATGTCATCCATGATACATAGTAGAGCATGTCTCGCGACCAATTTGCATAGTACTAATAATTTCCTCGCAAACAGCAGACAAAGAAAAATCATACTCCTTCCTTGCTTTTCTAGTTCAGTACATCATTGAATTGCTCCAGAGATATGATAGAAAATCAAACAACCATTCAAATCCTGCTTAAAGTATTTCAAACATTTATTCAGATTAAGATCATCCAATTTTTAGTTATCATCATTGATATTCTCATTTCGATAGTTGTTTGGATCATTTTGCTTTGATGTCAATTGGCATTGAATAAACATGTTGTGATTGATTTGATACGACAATGTTTGTTGTGTTTTGGCAAACCATCTTGTGTCTGTTTGTGATGCTCAAAAAGCTTGTTGTCCCTCTCTTGTTCAGTCTGTGTTTCTGCATTTTTGCCCCCAGTGTAAACACAACCTAAGGAATATGGATATGTACAAATTTCATCAAGCCATGATGAAACATAAGGATTCCCATCATATGATATGGATATGAAAGATATGTATAGATGATAGATATGGATAAATGAAATATATTGTATGAAAGATATGGATAAGATATATGATGTTCAAGAAGATCCTTAACCTTGTCAAGATCAAAGGTGGAAATGTAAGGAATGGGCATAGAGAGGATAATGACCATGAATGATAAGATGGATGAAAATTGTCCCTAAGTGTAGAGTACAAGAGGAATATGGAAGATAAGATATGCATGATAGGGAGATAGAGGAAGGACTTAAGCATCAAGTTTCACAACCAAATATCCCTCTAATAAACCATGGCAATGGGAATTAAAATCCTAAATGTTGGAAGATTAATGATATGAGAATCTAAGGACTTATGCAAAAGTTTGGATTAAAGGAGAATGATGGAGGATGAATGTTGGATAATGGATAGGAGGTTGGAAAACCTGTTGATGGATAGATGGAAAGGATGGAAAGATCAACATTGGCACACACCTTGAAGGGCGGTGGAGTGATGGAGGAAAAATGGATTTGGAAGGTGATAGGTTATTAGATGGAAAATTGGAGGAAGCTTTTGGATTAGCAAATTTGGATGCCAATTTAGAGTTTATTGCTTCTATGAGACTTTTAGGAATCCACATGACTTTTGATTTTGATATTTGCTTTGTGGACCTTTGTGGCCGTTGCCATTTTTCTTTTTGATTTATGGACCTTTGTGGTCTTTGAAAATTTCCTTTTTGCTTTGATGGGCCTTTGTGGCCTTTGAAAATTGCCTTTGCTTTGATGGGCCTTTGTGGCCTTTGAAAATTGCTTTTTCTTTGATGGGCCTTTGTGGCCTTTGAAAATTGCTTTTTGATTTTTTTGGATCAAATTTTCTTTTATTTTTGCATGACTCTTCGAGGAGACATGTTGATCCTTTGATACATGTAGATTTTGAAATAGAATCTTTTCATATTTGGCATCCAAATTGCTTCCAAGAGCAATGGGAGGGGTAGATTGAGATGAATGATATGGAGGTATGATGGATGAGTTAATGAAGGAAGAATTTTGAAAGTGGATCAAGGATGTGTGTTTTTGTTGTTCTTGAAGAATAGGAGATGGAGAAATGTGGGACCCTAATATGGATGAAAGAGTTGATGAGCTAAGGTTGGAATGATAAGGACCAAGGATAGATGAATGGTTTGATGAACTAGGATAAGGACCTAGGATAGATGAATGGTTTGATGAACTAGGATAAGGACCTAGGATGGATGGAGAGTTTGATGGACTAGGATAAGGACCTAGGATGGATGGAGAGTTTGATGGACTAGGATACCTAGGTTGAGTATGAGGTGTATAACCAAGGCCATGAGAATATGGATGTGCTTGGACAGAAAGGGGTTCTAGCATACCTTGCTCATGAAGACCTAAACCTTTTCCTTTGTAATTCATAATTTCACACATTCGTTTACCAATGGGATATGTATTGTTTGTGAAACAAGATGTGAGTCCATTGTGAAGAGGATATGATATGGATGAGAAGATAGGTTTTGGAAGTAAACTAGAATGGATAAAGGAGGAGGATCCCAATTTATAGGTGTGGGGTTCATGGATAACATGAATAGGTGTAATAGGCTCTTGACATGGGGATGATGGGGTGTTTTGATCTTGACTTGGAAAAGGATTATGAAATGGTATGAAAGGAATATCTTGATCATGAGGAGGATAATCATCTTCATGGGATAAAAGGGTATCCTTGAATAGAAGATTATATTGATCTTGATGAGGAAGGGAATCATGAAATTTTGTAGAAATCATATCTTGATCATCAATTGGTAAGACATCATTAGATAGGATGGAAGAAATATCATGCTCTTGTAATGCAATAGAATCATGGGATGGTATGGATTGATTAGATGATGACGAAGAAGAACTTTGAAGAACGTTTGTCTCTTGAGATGGAAGAGGATTATCATGGGTGAATAATGAAAGGAGGGGATCATCATATGGTCCTTGAGAGATGGGATCTTGATCAAAGATAGGAAGGGTTTGTAGAATGTTTTGATCAAGATGTGTAGATTGAAATGAATCATTGGATGTAAAGGATATGATAGAAGAAGGTGATTGAATGGAATCGTTATCTTGAGTGAAAGAATCATGAGGTTCATTTGGAATTTTGGGGGATGAAGATAAATGCATGACATGATAGGATTGGTCAATTTTATTTGAGGGCTTAGATTTGGGCTTCTTATGTAACCTTTGCAAAAATTCAAAAACATTGAATTTGGATGATGTTGCTTTTGGAGGAGAAGAGGTTACATTCATATTTCCGTCAAAGGACTTCATAGTTGTGCCCCCTTGTATTTCCTTGATTTTCCTTTGGAGTGCTCTTGTTTGTTGGGGAAAACTACTAAGATCATTTAATGGAGTTTTAGTCTTTTCAGGATCTTCCTTAATTTTCTCCATATTGTAGTTAGAGGGCAATTTGGCACCTTGGTTTGCTAAGAAAAGAAAGTATCCTTCTTTATCTCGCTCTAACATCTTGTCCAAAATTATGTGAAACTGTGGATCCTGTTCAACTTCTTGAATCATTTCATCGGTTATCTCATTATTTGAACTATTCCCAGTATGAAACCTATGAAAAAGATTTTGTTCCCTATCACCCATGTTGTAAAGTGGACAATAGGCATATACTTTTGAAATGTTCTTCTAGACTTAGATCATAGGTTTATAAGTGCAAAAATGATAATGTCTTGATCTGATAAGATGAAAATCTTATGATATGATCAAATGACGTTTCTAACTCTTGATTGTGGCTTCCAAGATGAAAGGATATCAAAATCTTGTTGGGGAAGTTGAATAAATAATCAAAAACTTGTTTGAAAAGATGCACTATTTTGAGATTTGATCCTAGTCTTGAAAAATGATAAGTGTGATCAATGTAATTGTGAGTTTTAGATGATCTTTACTGAATTAATGTATTGAAAACACATCAAGAAAGTTGTAGAATAGTTGTTTTAAGCCCTATGCTAAACAAGAAGTGTATGACCAAAATGTTTTTCAAAAAGTGTTTTAACGGGTTTTACACATAAGCACTTCAAACAGACTCACTCTTAGTTCTCAAGTAGGTCATCATAGTAATCAACAGCCCACATCTTAGAACTGCGTCGACTCACACAGACATGTCACCCCAAAAAGGGCGCCCGTGTTTTTGTCTTTTCCAGGTGCATACTCAGAGTGACGGAAGTGGATACTGGATCCCCTGAGCAAACAGTCCTTGGCAGTTATATGGTGAGTATCTTGGGGGTAGATTCTTCCCTCCCCTGCACTGTGATTAAAATGATGTTCAGAAACTGACTCGGTAAGTTACTATACTAGGTTCGTAGTAAGAGTTTCCGTTCGGTGCGGAAAATGATAGACTCCCTCGAGAGACCTCCCTACCTTTAGAACAAAGGCTTTGGGGATGGTTATCAATTCACACTACCGTCAAAAGAGGGTTTCCCCAATTTTGCTTTAAATTTTAGAGTGGGGTGGAATAGCCTGGCTTTGGCTTGAACCCACTTGAGTCATTCCTCTTGGGTGAGTACTTTTTCCCACAAGAGCAGGCTCTCTACAAGGTTTTAACAAATCTGTAAAATGCATAAAAAGAAAAAGGTGAGTTTGACATTTTGATCACCCAGTTAAGGGGAGAGCATAGGCCTATCACCGAAGACAAAGCAAACAAAGGTTCAATTGTTAAGCACCAAATGAAAATTTTCTAAACTAAGTGAAGATGTTGCTTCACATAAACAGAAAATTCATTTTAAGCCTAAATTGAAAAATGAAGTGTCTATCCTAGGATTGCTTCATTTTACCTTAGATGACTACCCTAGGATTGGTTCATTTTATGCTTAAATGACTACCCTAGGATTGGTTAATTTTATGCATTTAAATGACTACCCTAGGATTGGTTCTTTTTATCCTTTTAGATTATTAACTGTCCGCGGCTACGTCGGAATCAGTTAGATTTTTTTACAATTACAAATTACAAAGCCGCCTTTTAAAAGTTACGCTGCAACAGACATTATAGGCGCTGCAAAAATAGTTAAGGGCACTGCAAAAACAATTAAGGGCGCTGCAAAAACATTTAAGGGCACTGCAAAAATAGTTAAGGGCGCTGCAAAAATAGTTAAGGGCGCTGCAAAAACAGTTAAGGGCGCTGCAACAGTCTTCAAATGCGCTAATCTGGAGGTGACCTTCCCGAAACATGTTGTTTGTGCTATTCCACTATTTTTTTCCTGTAATCAGTCAAAAGAAGCTACAAAAAGATGTTAAAAAGGGGGCAAGAGCCCCACGGTGGGCACCAAAAATGTGTAATGTTTATTAATGATTAATCTAATTGAAAACAAAAACACCAAATGAAACATTAATCTAAAGAAAACTAACTAAAATTAAGCAAACCAGTATTCTTCAGAGCCGTCCCATTTTCTCTATCTACAGTGATTCTTTTGAAGCTATTGCTCTCAGATTATGTAAGCTAGGCTTCCTTCAAATGGCAACTTGTAGAATGAGTATGCAAATGAGAATGCTTTACTATTCTATATACTGATGAAGATGAGATTGATGATACGGATATGGACAGGGGCTGTGGATTATGCACAGGGTCTGTGAATAAGAGATATCATGATTCTATTGCTGTTGCTATGATTCTATGCTATTTATGCTATGAAAGTACTCTATGAATGCTATGGATGCTATGAAATTTGCCTATAGTTTACTTGCTTAAACTTCTATATGATTTGGAGCTCCCGACAGTTGTATTTATAGATTTTTGCAGGCTCAATCCCGGCTGGCAAGAATCTACGGCTGTGAGATTGTCTGGTAAGTTTGAATGGTGAGAGATGGAGAGGTTGAGAAGAAAATGGGGGAAGTTGAGAGGTTGGAGAGAAGGATGGATTCCTGTCTTCAACCCACGGGAACAAGCCTGCACAGAAATAGAGAAATTTAATTTTCTGTTTTAACCGTTTGCTTCCTGAGAGTTGAAGATAAATCCCAAATTAAATAAATAAATTTATTTAATTTTATTTATTGCATTTTGATTTTTGATTTTTATACTATGGAAGATTTAATTAAATATTTTGTAATATTTAATTATGATGTGACTTTAGAAGAATATGAAATATTTAAAAGATTTAATTAAATATTTTTTTGGAAATATTTAATTATGGATAGATTTTTGAATCGAATTAGAGGAATTTTGAAATGATTTTAAGAATGAATATCTAAATTGGATTAGAGGAAATAATTAAATATTTTGGAATATTTAATTGTAAATGATATTTAGAAGAAGAATAATATTTTAATCTTTATTTGAATAAGATATTCAAACAAAGATTATTGATAATTAATATAAATAAATCGTAATGTTTATTTAATTAATTAAGAAATGAATATGAAAAGATGATTAAATAAACTTATTTATTTAATCGAAATGAAAGAATGAAGAAATATAAATAAATTATTTATATTTATTTATACGCAGCTAGAATTCGAAGATTTTAATTAAATATTAAAAATATTTAATTAATTACCAGACAATATGATGTGACCATTTTAAGGTGTATACAGAGACATGAAATTTTTCATGCATGTCACAATGAACCATGTGGAGGACAATTTCCAGCCAAGAGGATAGCAATGAAGGTTTTGAACACAGGGTATTACTGGCCAACATTCCACAAGGATGTAGGAAGGTATACCAGAAAATGTGATAGGTTTCAAAGAATGGGCAGACCAACCAGATCAGATGAGATTTCGCTGTGCCCTCAGGTAGTAATCACTCCCTGTGACAAGTGGGGATTGGATTTTGTAGGACCAATTGACCCTCCATCTAATGGTAAGTCTTCCATATTATTATGCACTGATTATGTAACAAAATGGGTAGAGGTTAATGCCATGAAGCATGCAAGAGATAACAAGGTTACATAATTTCTTTATGAAGAGATTTTCACAAGATATAGAGTCCCCACAAAGATAGTAATTGATCAAAGAGCTCAATTCACTTCAACTCTTGTTGCAGAACTAGCTAATGAGTACAACATAAGGCACAGGAAGTCTACCCCTTATCACCCCCAGGCTAATGGCCAAGTTGAAGTGACAAACAAAGAAATTGAAGCCATTCTGACCAAAACAGTAGCCATCCATAGGAAGGATTGGGCAAACAGATTACCAAAAGTTGTTTAGGCCTATAAGACAACATGGAAAACAAATACAGGCTTCACTCCATTTGAGTTGTTATATGGAAAGATAGCTATGATACCTGTTGAATTTGAATATAAGACTCTGCGAACTGTAGTAGATTTGGGGATGGATTATTTTGAAGCACATAATGAAAGAATCATGCAGCTCAATGCTTTGGATGAAATAAGAAGAGAATCCCTCAAGCATACAGAAGTAGTGTAGAATCAGAGAATCAAATGGCATGACAAATTTATCAAGGAAAAGAAATTCAAACTAGGAGATTGGTCCTTGCTCTATGATTCCAGCTACCAGAACAATGTATGAAAATTATAGACAAGGTGGCTAGGACCATATGAATTTGCTGAGGTCTTTCCCAATGGAGCTGTCTAGCTCACCACCATTGACCCTATCAGGTTCCAATTACTTGTCAATGGTCATCACCTTAGATTATACCACAAACCAACCTCTAAAGAAGAGTTCCTACAGCAATTCACTTAGCATTTAGCACTTGAGCTTCTTGCAGTCGAAGGTAGGGGACCTAGTGTCCCTCCTTCTACCTAACTGAGGTACATACTTTTCATAATAAAGACTTTCACTTGTGTGGAAGTCCATTTCTTCATCATCTGCCCATCCACCCATCCATCACCACATTTCTCTCTCTTCGATCACTTCATTCCACCTCACCTCATTTCACTTCATCTTCATGTATTGCTCAATTCATTTTCCAACAAGGTGAGTGTTACTTTATCTGTGATCTTTGCAACAAATCTTCCACACATTCAGGTATGTGCGCATTAATTGTTATCTTTAATCATCTTTTAGGAGTGTCCATTTAATCACTGTACATTAGTTTAGATGTTCACATAGATGCCATCATTACCTATCAATCACCACTCCCATCTCACATGTGCAAACACATGTCCAAATTTAGGTTGTGGGGAGGGGAACAAAAAAGATGCAAATATTTTGTGAATTTATTTCCCATGTGTCCATTCATACTAGGCTATGTCAAAAAATTGAAATGAGCTGATTTGAAATCCAAGTGAGGATGGCTTTCATGTGTGAAGTGATAGTAACTACAACCACCATTTCTTCCTATCATGATTCTCTATTATCACCCCTTTTTCTTGTCATTATTGACCCTGTCAAAATCTTGAGTTCAAGAGCCACAGTTGCAAAAAAAAAGAAAAAAGAAAGTCAATTGGTAGTAGTGCTAGAAATTTAGTAGGGTGGTACTAGGAAGAAGGGGAATTGCAGGAAAATAAGTTGTAGATTATTTTTTTGATTGTAGACAATGGGAGGTGGGTTAATTTGAAATGAACTCATGGTGCATGGTATTTTACTACAGGAAGCGCAATGCTTGGTTGAATTTCAAAACTGTGGATGGATAGATTACTTTTTGAAGTTGGATGGTTTTGATGAAGGCATTGCCCTTGAATTTGCTCAGACATTTTCAGAGGGAAAAGCCACAGTAAAAGGATTGGAAGTTGTGGAAATAGAGGAAATAATTGTAGAGGTTACAGGGTTACCTATTGATGGTGAAAATTACCCTACTTCCAAAGATGTCAAGTCAGTTAGGGCTGAATTTACAGAGCCAAATGATCCCCCATTGAGCATAGACAAATACGACACAAAGAGAATATCTATGCCCGAGCTATGGAAGTAGATAGCAGTGTATGTCATCAAATACATCACCTGTGAGGGTCACCAATCAAACTTGCACTATGTCCACTTCAAGCTTTTGAATCATATGAGGCATGAAAGAAGGATGAATGTGCCTAACGTGTTGTACAATCTTCTCTCAATCATGGTAGTTGAAACTCAAAAAGGTAGGGATAATTCTATTTCCCACCATTGCCTAATTAAATTGCTAGTTGAAAAATCTTTGTGTAATGTATCTGGAATGACTTGGGAAGAGTTTATCAAAGTTGATCATTTTCCACCTAGGGCTATACCTCAATCCCATAGGTCTAGCAAGAGGGTAAGCACGACTGAAGCCATTCCTAGTGCTTCAACCTCTGGTGTTGGACCTAGTGTGAATCTTCTTGCAGCAGAAGAAGCTATAGAAATCAGTTCTTCTGAAACAAAGCATATAGAAAAAGAAATCCTTTCCTCAGGTTCTGACGATGAAATTCTACTTGAAACCCTCATGAAAACAAGGGCACAACAAAGAGAAGTAGAAACAAGAAAAGGGAAGGCTAAAACGCAACCTGCAAAAAGAGTGGTGCCAAGTTCTAAGAAGAGGAAGGTTGATATTTTTTATCTTGCAACCAAAGGAAAACATGAGATATCTCCAAGGAAATCAAGACTAGTTGGACCTGCATTTGGTACGCCTCCACAAGAAAGCCCTAAACCTAGTGACACCTCACATGAGGACCTTGAAGCTCTAATGGAGTAGGAGAAGAATACATATTTAAGAGAGCAACAAATATAACACTGGTTGATCTTGCTAACATTGCAAAAGAATTGGAGGAAATCAGAACTCCCTGCAACATGAGCAAGAAGTCCTACAACAACAACCAGAACTAGAGTAGGAGTTCCTGCAGCCACTGCAAGAGCAAGAACAGTAGTCCCTACAGCAAAAGAAAGAAGAAATAGTACATTGTAGCCCAAGATAACTAGATAGCCTGAGTCCATGCAGATAGTATCATATGAGGAGCCACCACCAAAAATACTAGTAGGAATCCATAAACCTCCTGATTTTACAATGCATGTAGTTCTTTTGAATTTATGGCAAGAAATACAAAGAAGAGAGGGAGAATGGAAAAAGGAAAAAGAAAAATTAAAGAAGGAAATTCAAAAGAGGGATGAAGAAATTGAGGATAAAAGTGCATAAATTTCCACCCTGAAGCAAAGGGTAGATGATATGGCAGCCTTGGCACCAAAGATTCTAGAATGTAGAGATCCTCCAAGAGTCTATGCTCTACTCCTAAAGGAGAGGTATCTCTCTTTTAAGATGTCAAGAATTGCCTCAGGTTTGAATCCTTCTATTGACACCCCCATGGAATTCTTCAATGCTTATAGGATTGCCTCACCTGAAATGAAAAATTTGCTAAGTGAATTTTATTTACATAATTATGTTGTCACAAAAGACCATGAATGGAATCTACTGCTATATGTTGGAGATATTCAATTAAGAGCATTCATGTCTTGCATACAAAATGAGATTAGTTGGGGACAGCAACATAGTGCTTATAAGCAATTGGAATCTAATATTCCCCTGCATGTTAGAGTTGGATCAAGCAACCCAAAGGACATTTACAAAGAATGGCACAGAATGTTGCTCAAACCAAGTTATGCCAATAGAATTATGCCTTGGATTGAGGCAATTTACAGTGAGTATGAGGTAAAGATAGTAGCAAAGGAAGATGCCATGAGGAGATGTTTATCCTAGAGATGGAATAGTTTGACTAAGGAGCTAAAACTGGTTGAGCCTCATTCCATCCACAATTATGTTGCAACTTTAAAAAGAATTGAGAGGCATATTGAGATTGGGAGAACATAGGGGTGAGACTGGTTTCCCCTAACTTTCCAGCCACCCATGCTCATGTGGCCCATGCCAAATTTTAGTTTTACCAGTTTGATGTTGTTGTAGAGAGGTAGAGATGGAACAGGTTTGACAGATTGGAGGATTCTATTAGGACCCAGACTCACGCACTGCAGCCACTGATGTTGGACAAGTCTCTGTTGCAAATTTAAGAGCTTTGACCAAGTAGAAGAATAACCCTTCCCTTGTTGGAGGACCAACAAAATGTTAGGTTGGGGGGAGTGATGAGCCTAGTTTTTGGTCTAATTTTGGGTAAAATATATAGTTTATTTCCTAATAGATGTCACAGAATTTTATGCTTAAGTATTGGTATTGGCATAATGTTTCCCTCAAACCATTAACATTTGACAATATCCTATCTTTGCAAGCTTTAATGACATTTGGCATAATATGTGGGTTCTCTATATTACTTTTGCATGTGATTAATGGATGTTTCTTAGAGTGGTTATAGATGTGTGGCTATTATGCATACTGACTCTATCATGTAGATTTAATGAGCTAAGTTGAGGAAGACACTGCCAGCTGGGCATGCACCACAATGTCCAACTAAGGAATCGCTCCAAGTCAAAGGTAGTCGGCAACGAAGATTCTTTATGAAACTGAGTGTAACCACCTTGTAGTGGACCTTAATGATTGAGCATGCATGGGCATTATTGTTGTGTTGAATATGCACTTGACTTGCATGTCTAGCTAGATTCCTTGCATGTGTAACCACCATCACTCCACTTTCCCCTGTTTTCCCTAAATGGCATCCTCTTAGTCATGGAGTTGAATGCCTTGTTTATTTGTAGTATGAATAATAATTTTATGCTCCTTCCTCAAGATTTGCACGATTTGATATTGTACTTGCATTCTCCAGTTTTAGAAATACAGATACATTACTCTATGTATGCATGTTTTACAGTGAATGAAATAAAGTTTTGAGTTCAAGCATTTGAGTTCTTGTTAGTTTAGAGGATACTTATCGAAGGGGGCCCACTTGGTAAGTAGTTTGTCTTCTTAGTTTAGCATTAGCTTGGTATTGCTTAATGTTTAGTGTTTAGTTAGACATCTGGCATCGACTGTTCTTGTAGCCACTAGAATTTCATCTTGTGACTGTTCCTGCAGCCAAAGCAGATAGAGTAGTTTCCTTTTGTTGTTCAAATTTTCATTCTTGTTCTGCATTTCAGATTAGCATAGTTGTCATTTTATGTTCAACATTTGTTTCATTTCTTTCCAGCAATTTGCTTTCAGTATTGTGTTTCTTAGCCATAGAATGCAATGGCTACTTGAGCCCCTAGTGCACATATTGTGCTAACCCATTTCAAGTTCACATCCCTGGGTTGACAAGTTAAATGCACCTTCATGATGATTGAATAGCTATTCAGGTTACATGTCCAGTCTCTGAATCATGGTTGTAAAGGCTTAGCTATTAAATCATTGTAGGAGGCCAACAATTAGATCCCAATCGTTGATCGCACACCATGCATGTCTTAAGTAATGTTCGTTAGAAGATGTGTGAGGTACGGGATTGTTTCACGCATGTACTTTCCATGGTGGGGCTCAATCCTTGTCCAAGCAACCATTGATCGATGATTTAGAAATGGACGGTTATTATGTAGCATGGGAGTTGAATCTTAGCCATCCATCACACACCTCACGGAATTTAGTTAATGTGCACTAGAAACTTGTGAGGTACATGATTAAAGTATGCATGGATTCTTCGACCACTGTGTAGAATATGGTAGAGCCTTTGGATGAAATGATGTGGCTCCCAATCAACAAAGTTTTCATTGGCTAGAAATTGGCAAGCTACGGTTTCAAGAATTCAAACTCGATTTGACTCAATCTGGGTTGTTTGATTTTCCATCTCATCTGGAGATTGACAAACAACATTCAAAAACCAGAAATAGGCATGTGATAGCCATTTTTTCTCTATGAGGAGAGAGCATTAATAACATGAGCTCTACAGGAGTGATCAATTTGATCCCGGTGTGAGTGAGGAATTAATTCCATGGCATCATTGAGAATGATAGATGGGTTTTCATGTACTTGGATAATTAACGATGGAGATGTGGATGCCAGTGGTCAATGGCTTGCTTGCTCGTGAGACTTTCACCAAGCATTGATGATTAGCACGCCTAATTTACATATTAAATGAAGGTTGATGGCCTTTGTTTTCATCATTGCAATTGAGAGTGAATTTTTGAATTCCATAAGTGTAGTCTATGTTCATGAAGTTACATTTTCAGAGAAGAAGAGTAAGCATGCTACTTTTGTGTCATTGGTGTGGAGGTCCCCAAGGTTCAATGCACAAAAATCTCACAATAATGTTCTAGAATATGAATAGAACATACCCATAGCACTTCAACTCTTAAGGAAGAAGGCAAGGAGAAGGTATGTGGTGTAGATTGCTACCAAAAGTAGCCATAGATTGAGAAGAAAAGTTGTGACTGCAGAAATGATGGAGGCTAAAGGTAAGGAGCCCATAGGATTTGTGCAAGGAATGCAAAGAAAGGTTAGATATGGTCATGCTTCTTTTGGATGGTAGAACTCCCCTATTGTCATTACTGATAGCCCCTCGGATAGTGATATTGAGATAGATTCAGGTTACCAATGATACCTCATGATCCCAAATCAATTGGTAGACCCAGGGGAGGAAGTAATATCAATTACCCTAGTTTCTGTAAAGACTCTAAGCAAGTGTGATTACTTTGTGGTTGGTAAGGATAAAGATGAAGAACAGGCAATGATTTCTCCTCTTCCTTTTGCAAAAACACGAAGTGGGCAGGTCTATCGTGGCTCTGGTATTGGTTCTTGTTCTAGTTTTGGGTGATGGAAGTGGTGTCTTGGTCTTAATTTTTATTGTGATGATGATATTGCTATGGTGGCTTTTCTATGTTCATTGCATATGTTATTGTTTTGTATTCATGCTAACTGTGGATGGCTGGAGTTAATATTATGAATACTTTTGTTCAATGTGGGTGTGGAATGTAGTTCCTCACTGGAGATTAAAGGTAACTTTTGGTGGCATTAGTTTGTCTCTTTTGATGGTGGTTATGAATTTTGTTTCCCCAGTTCAGCAATGATTACTAGCAACCATTCGGGGAATTTTTGAAATGAAATTGAAATTTGGGTTGTAATGAAATATTTTTAAAATGTAACTGTAATGAGCCTGATGCTTGTTCCTCCCTTGTTCTATAAAATTTATTTCAAAGCTCATTATAGGGGGTTCGATTTTGAGTCCAATAAATAGTTTGGGTAGAAGTTAAGTACATAAAGGATATACTATATAAATCTAATGAATAGAACAATAGAATTGTCTTGGGTTTAAGTCTTATATGTAGTAATCTTAAATTAGTTTTATACAAGTTATAGATATCGAAATAAATATTATCTATGGAATGCATACTCTCCTTTTGTAAATTTTTGCATGTTATAAACGAAAATATCAAGGGTATTATTGTTTATCTTTAAATGTTCAATTGACTATGTGTCTTAATTTCTGATTTAACTTGAGGAGTTAATTAAATGCTTGAAGAGGGTCATAGATTTGTGAGAATTTGCATAGGATCTGATAAGAAGTTATGTTTTAGACATTGTGAGTTTTTAGATTGCAAGGCATTGTAAAAATAGTCCACCATTATCTAAGTTAAATAGCTTGTGTATAACTAGTTATTGCATATTCGACTTTGTTTCCCAATTGATGAAGCATTGGTCTGTTTGCTAGGGATTTTTACAATTGAATGAATTGATGATTTACCTGACCATGGATTTAGAATAAGAACATAACTCACTTAAAAAATATTTCAATTATGAGGCATGAGTTTGAAATATCTCCTTGTTCCTAGTAAATAGATAATAATTTACTTAAAGTTCAGCCAAATCTTTAGTGAGTTACATTCATTTACAAAATAATAGGAACTAATTTGTGCATAGAAGTGTTCTCCATTTAATAGATCATAATAAACATGATAAGGAACACCCTCCAAGGTCCCACTGAGACTAAAGTGAAGGAGTAAAGACCCTGGAGTCCTTTACTCATTATGTTGGCCATTCATCTTGAGGATTCTTGATTATAGGGGTTGGCTAACCTTTAGAGAATTCCAAGAGTGTACTGGAAAAACACCAACAAGTACAATCTAAGGAAATGAAATGATTTCATTTACAAGCATGTCATTCATTCTCCCAATATCTCTCTTAATGGTGAGAGTATCTTCACACAAAATAATGAAACCATTGACACATTCATTAATATCACTTTGCCTAATCTACATTCATCTCCAAAAATATCTCCCACTTGTGAGAATGTTTTGGTGCAAGAAGATACAATCATGGAAAATCATGACAATCATAGTTTTTCTTCTCCCAATACCTCACATACTTGTAAAGAAGGTATCTTGGTGATAGAGGATTCAATCATTGTGTCATGAGAATCTTGTTTGTTTCTCTCCTAATACTTCTCATAATTGGGAAGATATTATGGTGCAAGAGGATGAAATCATTAATACATTTCTTTTAAGAGATAGTAAGATGCATAGATGAAGATGCTAAGGTGACATTAGATCCCCCTTGATAGAAGACCATCAACAAGAAGTTAAATCCATTGAGGTTATGAATGCACAATTGGCTATTAGATCTCCTCTAATTATTGGACCTCCTAATTCACCTCTCATTATAGGACCTCCTAAATCTCATGGAAACATCCTAAAATTTTCAAAACAACTCACTAATAATCATGTGTCATAGCAACCAAGTTATCACATAGTTTCTCACAAATATAATGTTGGAATTTTAGAAGCTTGAGGTGTTTTTCAATTTCTTGGGTGTTGTCATTTATATCAACCCCTTGTATGAAGAGAGTTTTGGAATGCTACTGGTGTTGATGATGTCAACCCCTAGCATTAGATTTTTTGGAAGCCTGGAGTTGTTGGTATTAATGTCAACACATGTTGGTATTGTCATTAGTGTCCTACTTCAATATAGTTGCAAAGGTTGTTGGCCTAACTTGTGTTTGGGGAGATTATTGTAGTTGGAGTGTTGCATGTTGTAGATGTGTTATAGAGATGTTAGTAATGTTGTCGATGAAATTGGTTCACTTGGTTTCTAAGTGATTTAGAGAAAATTTGAATAAAAAAGATTTCAATGTGACAGAGTGGTGTTCAATGTTTTGATCCAAATTTCTTCATGGTTGAATATATTCCCATGTTGTTTGGATGTAATGATCAAAGGTGTTATATCCATTGTAGACACTTAAAAATGACCTAGGCCTACAAGCTCTATTTTTACCACTTTCGTCCTAACATAATTATGACATTTAATTATGTCCTTGGTCCACGTTCGACTATTAATTCAATAATTCATTATTGTTTAATTAATTCATGTCTTTTTATTCTTCATAATTATTAAATAAATAAATTCTATTTATTTATTCAATACCTCTTTAATCATCTAAAGTCTTCCTTTAATGAAATAAATTTTGTAATTTGTTTAATTACCTTAATTTGTTAATTCTTCCTCATTTAAATGAATTATGTCTATTTATTTAAATGCCACCCACTTGCACAAATAAATCAATTTATTGATTTATTAAAATCCTTATTTTCTTTCAACATGGCATCTTTGAGGGATATTCTCCACTCAACATTTTTAGAATTTTAAATTCTGACATGTCCCCCATTCAAAATTTTAAATTTTGACATATCCCCCACTCGGAATTTTAAATTTTGACATATTCCCCACTCAAAATTTTTAGAATTTTTAATTCTGACATGACCCCCATTCAGAATTTTAAATTCTGACATGTCCCCCACTCAGAATTTTAAATTCTGACATGTCCCCCATTTAGAATTTTAAATTTTGGTATATCCCCCACTCAGAATTTTAAATTCTTACATCCCCCACTCAAATTTTAAATTCTTTGGCACATTGACCAAAATGTGCTCATCCTCAACCACTCACAAGTTGACAAGTGGCCTCATCTCATTGGCCATTTTCTCATCAAAATAGTCTATAAATTGAGGGCCTCATTCTTCATCAAAGGGAGGAGGACTCTTGGATCTAGGATAGGCATTATAGTCAAATTTGCATAGGCATAGGCATTTAAGATTTAAATCCTTCAAAGCTTGTTTAGGACATTGGCATAGTCAAAGATTGCTCACACACTCGATCTGAGGGCATACATCAACCACAAGCTAGAAGGTATTACAAAAGTGAAGCATGGAAGTCTCGATGTTTTCTGGTATAATCGTTCTTTTGTTTACTTCCCTTGTGTTTTGTAATTGCTATGGGTTTATTGTCTTCATTGATTTGCTAACCTTGAACCTAATCTTAAAATTAACCCTTAGTTACATCCATATTTTCAGGTTCTAGATCATTCTATAGTAGATGTGTTTGATAGTATGTTTGGCTTGTAAAATAGGGTGTCTAGGAGAAATGATATTGCTCTACATTTCTCCATAGTGAAGGTTAGTGTTGTGGATCTGGGAAAATTCTTATATTGACTATATCTACCCTTCCTTGGATTTTAGGTGTTGTGGTGCTCTGCAAAGTTGTTTAGTGTGTTGTATGTCAGTGGCAGTATGTTTGGTTGCACAGAATGAAGGTGTTATTGAGTTTTAGGTGATTGCAATAGTTGTGCAAAATATTCTAATGATGTTGGAATATTTTGAGATGTATGATATTTTGGAATGTTTTTATTTGGTTTGTGAAGTTATTTTCATACCTAGTTAAGCATGAACTTAATTGTTAAGGACATTAATATAGGTTTGGTTGAACTGGTGTGTTAGTGCTAATTACAAAAGATAATTGTTGTTTAAGGAAGTGTTAAGAAGTGTGTCAAAGTAGGTTTGGGTCCCAATTAAGAATTGGTGTGGTTTGGCTTTACTTTATATTATGGAAGTGTTTGGTGTTGCCCTATTTGGTGTTGCATAGTTGAGGTGTATATGTTTCCTTAAGGATGACCTATTTGAGATTTTTTTAGGTTGTGGAGGCTATAAATGCAAGGAGAATTATTGTGTGGATTAAGTACAGAGTGTGTGATGTGAAATATGTGAATGTGATCAAGTGTAATTATTTGATTGTGAGCCTTAATGCCTATGACTTCTAGATGCAATGAGTAGAAGGTGTCTACATTTCAATCTATTTGATGAGTTATTTTTGCTTCAATGGAACTGTACCTTTGACATATGAGAGATGCATTGTTGGTTGTTCAAATTGGAAATGATCCACTCCTTCTATTCTTCTTTCTTTTGGACAGTGATTCCATTAGCAGTGAGCCACTAGTAGTGAGCCTTTCTTTATCTTTCTGGGTAGTGAGTCCTTGGCGGTGAGCCTTATTGTATTCAATATTACAATTCATATGTTAGTGAGCTAATCCTCACCATGGTTTTTCCCTTCTTGGTTTTTCATGTAAATATAGTGCTCTTAATTTTTTGGATGCATTTTCATTACTATTTCATATGTTTACATTCTTCTAATGTATGATAAGGGTTTAATGGTTGTTAAGGGTTTACGGGCTAATGCAGATTTGAATCTTAATGATATTTTTTTATGTTTTAAAAGTATACAAGTAATTAATCCTTCCCCCTCAATTTTATTATGCATATAACATATAACACTAGGAATAATAAGCAAAAAAAACAAACTCTAACATCCATTCCATTGTGTCAACCATACCTTCCACCCACACCTAATATTTCTCATGGTAGTGGTAAAGAATATGATCTTGTTGACCAACTTCATAATACTTCAGATAAGATTTCCCTTTGGTATTTGATTCAAACATCACCTACATACCACAAGATGCTCTAAGAGGCTTTGTAGAGTGTTGATATCCCATCTTTTGTTAAATTCAATGATGTAGCAGCCTTGTTTGATTATATGCAAGTGAAAATTTTGGATATTACATTCCCTCAACATGAATTACCCTCACTTGAGATCCAAAATAAAAATGAATATTTAATGATAGTAATGGTTTTTAATAATATTAGAATTAGGTGTACCCTTGTAAACAATGGATTGGGTTTTAATATTTGTAGCATTGATCTTCTAGATAAGATTGGTGTGGATAAGAACCTTATAGAACTTAATGACCTTTCAATTCATGGCTTTGATAATATTAACAAGCAACCATTAGGATTGATCACATTTCCCATCAAGGTAGGACATGTGACTTTACAAACACCTATGTATATTGTGCCAAGACCTATTTTATACAATCTACTCCTAGTTAGACCATGGATTCATGCCATGAAGGGAGTCTTGTCTACTCTTCACCATGAGATGAAGTGTGAATATAATAACAAGATATACATGGTCAAAGAAAATGGAGAAAGTTGTAAGTTACAAGCCAAAGCCAAAAATAATACTTCCAACTCTCTTAATTAATTGATTTTCCAACTTCAAAATTATAACCCATGATGAAATCTTTGGATGATGATTAGGGATCATTAGATATTACACCTTGTTTCAAATAGGAGTCCAAAATCTCACCATCAAATTCCAAAGAACTTATACAAATTCATGATAATCCTGAATGCATGTCATCTATAACAAAACTCTTAGATGATGATTGGGGTTCATTACATTTTACATCCTCCTTTATGGGAGGATACAAAATCTCACAATCTAAACATAAAGAGCCTTGTGTTGTATCTAGTTCTATATCAACAAATCCAAAATTATCAACCCATTATGGTGATGAGGGCTCTTTAACTTCTGTCCATCATGAGTGTAAGATGCCTAATTTTAAAAAACTTAAAAAGGATTTACATGCTCAAGAAATATAATTCTTCTCAAGAGCATGTAGACATGCTCTCTTCATCTAATTTGGAAGAATGTTATGGCCTTGGTTACAAAATTCTTTGTAAACATGGATATAATACAAACATGGAACAAAAGGATAGGAATCAAGTGAATTTTATGTTGTACTTTTCCAAGCAACGTCTAGGTTTCCAACCTCCACCTCCATATTCATCTAATGCTTTATCATCTTATGTATGTATGGCATCTTGTGGTAATAAAGAAAACTTTTCTTCATGAGAGAAAGAAATGTCTCCTACTTCTGATAAAGAGCATATTTTTTTGAGGCTTCTCAAATTCTACTTGATATCTCTCCCTCTGAAAACATGAAATAAATTTTATAAAAAAACTCATTTTGTGCATATCATCAAGTGCATGGTCATTCTACCAATGAATATCAGGTCTTGAACAATAAAATTCAAAAACTTAAAAATCTTTGTGCTCTTACAGGTTTTGATGTGCTTAATTCCTCTAAAAAATAATGATCTTCATCCTATGGTGTTACTCCTCACTATGTGCCATTTGTATCTTTATGCATTTTCTCATTTCCATTCATGGTGGTACAATCGTAAGAAATCATATTTTTCATGGTAAAAACATGATAGTATCTTACATGGTTGTCTTTGCCTCTATACTTTTGGGGAAAGGATAACTAGTTTTCAAGGTGTGCTTTTTTTTCTCCTTAAAATACCAACATAGCAAGTATTTTGACATTTTAACGAGGGACATATATTACCCCTATCCATTTCTTCTTTTCATATTTGACCTATTGACATATCCCCTTGGCGATGGTGTTGTTTGTATTTCCCCCTAAGGTGTGGTTATTAATTTTTCTCCTTCAACATATTTGCACCTTCTTAAGCAAGTTTGGCATTATTTTTTCTTTACTTTGTTCACATGCATTGAACTTAGTGTTGAATTGGCATAGCATCTTGATCATTTTATGGCACCTTATCAGGGTTATCAAGGAGTATAACTCTTGGTATGGTTTTTAATGGGTACACACCTATTGAATATCATACTTCACTAGACCTAGTGTGTTTCTCATTTTGATACCTTGTCTTGGGGGTTCACCTAGTGAATATCGGACTTCACTAGCCCGTGTTTCCTTTGGTTTATGATTCACCTAGAAAATATCAGATTTTTCTATTGTGTGAGTCATGAACACCTTAACATGGTCACATAACATAAGAAAACTTGTTTGCCAGTAGAGCTATGGTTCCATGAGTGTTTAGCATAACACAACTTGCTAGCCTTGTGGTACCTATCATATTGCATGGACACCTAGCATAACACTTATTGCTAGCTAGTAGATCCATGTGGTTCACAAGTGAATTTACATCCTTGTGAGAGTATCATTTTTTTAGACAATGCATTCAATGGATGATGTTTTCTATTTGAGACAATTTAAGACTAAGGTCTCTTTTCCTTATCAACTTGAATCCCTTTAGCACTAACTTTGTGTTTTGTTGTGTGTTTTGTGTGTCTTATTCATGTTTACATTGTGTTTATGTTCATTTTTTTGTCATCTATATGATATTTTATTTCATGTGTGTTTTATGTTCTCAACATGTATGTTTTTGTGTGTTGTCTTGTTGCATTTCACTTCACATGTGTGTGTTCCTTTGTTCCTATGTTTATTTTTTATAGGATCTTGATCTTGGGGGATTACACACTTCCCCTAGATTCATAGTCACCCTATCTCTTAAACATTTGAATAATTGAACCCCTCTTGACATATTCTTCCTTTAGTGCATGTTCGAGTGCAAGTTCATACTATCACTAAAGCGGGGGCTAAATGTAGCATTGAAAATTGTCACCCTTGACAATTTCACACTACCTTGACACCTTATTTTTTTCATAAATTTAATTATAATAACAATTTACCAATTTTACAACCAAATTAATAAAATATATTTAATTCTTCATCGCCCCTATAAATTTAGGCTAAAAATTAGGTCTAGGACACACGCCATTTTGGGACACTTTGTGACATTAAATGGCATCATTTTCCTCGAGGAAATTTTTTGAATGTTTGATATTTCAATTGGTGGGCTTTTATGATTTGAAAATGACCCCAAGTCAACCCCTACCCAAAATGATTAATTAAAATGGATATAAAAGCATGTTTTCCTCTCATTTTGAGCAATTAAAAAGCAATTTTATGATGAAGGAAGCAATTTATGAAAGTAGAGAAAGTTGAAAATTCTAAGATCAATCAAAGGCATATTTTTTAACATTAATATAGAAATTCAAGATCCAAGCATCATGTCAAAGTGTATATGAGTTCATTTTTTCATGTTTGTGAAGGCTAACCCTATTTTGTAGGTCTCCAAGCAATCAAGCAAGCAAGGTCCAAGACCTTGAGGTGATGTGCATGTCTTTAGTCCTTCAAGGAAGCCATTGAAGGGTGGTAAGTTGTAGCACTTTGTGTTTTCATCATTCCTTCCTATCATTTATAATTCTATCATTGACATTGCCATTGTGTAAGTGGAAACACTAACACGAGGTTTAATTAAGGCAAGCCCCTAAATGGCACAACCCTTTTCCCTCTCTTTGAATGTGTAATTTTGGTTCCCAAATCCACATAACATTGAACCATAAAGGTGTTCCATGTCTTATGCTCAAGTTCAAAGAGAAATTTTTCTAATGAATGGGAGAATGATCTCACACTTTTCTGCCCTACACTTTAGGCTATGCAAAACCTAGGTGGGTTTCCCTATATGGTACTAATTATAGATATGAAATAAATTTTTATTGCAGCACCTAGTAGATAACCTTCATACAAATAATAGGGGTTTATGTATTTGCAAAATGGAAGGAACCATCCTTGTTGTCTTCAAAACCTAGGTATGAAGTATGCAAATATTTAGAAATAAATATTGTAGAAAGTAAATCTCAGTTTCATATTTGAAGAGTGTTTATGAGATTGAAGGAAAACCATTCAAAATAAATTGGTGTTTATCCAAGGCTACAGATTCACCATGCATGTGCACATCCTTCACCACATTATAAACATATTTTTATGATTATTAAGTCATTAACACCTTGTATTAATGAGATAAATTAATGACTAATAGTGTAAACTCTATTTATAAATCCAATATGCAATAAAATATTCTTATTATTTTCATTGAAAGAAATTGCATTACTCCTTGAGGAAAAACTAACCATGAAGATATCCTAGATGTAGAAAATGTGAATGGAAAGCTTTACAATCCTTGATTGTATTACTAAAAGAAATATCTATTGGAAGCTTTACAACATGAGCATGAAGTATGGATGGTTATGTTGGTTGTTCCTATGTTGTCATTGATGTCAATGTGGTAATAACTACATGGTGATACCTATATGGGAAGTTTTCTTGGTTTACTGGAAGTTGTTCTCTATCAATAATACTCCTTTGTGATGGATTTGTGTGTCATTATTTGAGTCAGAAACTCATCACGAGATCTACTATGACTCTAATCTTTTAACCATGTATTATTGACTCATTTAGACTACTTTTTCCTAGATCTTGAAACATCATTTTGCTATGGAAAGAAAGTTATCTCTAACAAAGTTTAACTCTGTATCCTACTATTGTTCTGTGTGAGGTATGTTGTGTGAGAGACTCTACATTTTACTAAGGTGAACATTGTGCTGACAGTCTCTTTACTGGTAGTATGATGGGAAATTAGTGTGTTCTCAGATCTGGAAGGTATTTGCTTTAAGGATTATTTGTTCATTTGGAGAATTGTGTTTTATTCTTGATCAACTCAGTGAATGAAAGATATTATGAAGACTAATAGTCAACTTGGGATAATGCACTACATGGATAAAAATTTTAAATCTTATATAGTGTCGATGAAGAAAGGTTTTGATTATTTTTTATTCATCTAATTAGGCAGACCTAATTGATGAATACGATATACTTGTATATATATATAAGATGCTTTGAGGAATGAAATATATAGAAGAGAGTGAGAAGGAAAAAGTGTGTGTGTGTAAGCAAAGGAGAAGATCAACGCCTAAGTGCTTTATCAGCAATACAGGTTTGTTAAGTGATTATGAGCTTCAATGGTACTGACCCCAAATCCATAGATCCCTTATGTGTTTGGTTTTCTCTTTTCTAGGGGGAAACTCCCTTTTCTTTTGTTTACATGAAGTAGCCTAACTCAGAAACATATGACTTGGAATAGGGCTTTCTCAGTTGGATATCCATTCTTGTTTTTTTTCCTTTTTCTATTTTCCTTCCTTCGCTACTTTAAAGTAATTTCTCACAAAACGGTGTGTAGCAATTCCTTTAAAGTGGGGGGCATACATTACCATTATCTCATTTTGTATTCTTGGTTCTTACTGCAACCTTGTCATTCCATATGATGTGTTTTCTCACTTTTTGGATGACATTCGGTATGATGTCCTTCATAAATGTGATCTATCTTAGCATATTACATTCTTTTTAGTGGCCTGATGTGACACACTGTATCCCCTAAGTTGTGAATATTTTATTCTTTGATGGGTCCTCTCTTGGATACATTAGACACAATTTTGCCTAAGTGGTAGACCTCGCATAAACTTAACAAGACTCCTTTGAACATCCTTTCCACTTTTACATTTTACACTTTTCACTTTTTACCACCTTGCATAATGTAACCTGCATGCCTATGGTACCTTGCTTTTTTGTTCATGAGTTCTAAGCATATGAATCTTTTCTTGTCTCTTGAAGCACGAACCAACTTTTTTCTTTGTGGCACCTTTTTAAAGTTATCAGGAGGTATAACTTTGATATGGTTGAGTGGGAAGCCCATTCAACGACATGACTTTCCCCATAGCCACCTTTGTGTTTGTGAGTGCATACCAACTAGCGTATGTATCTTACCTTTTTGGTCCCTCTCACCTGGTGGACCGCTGTGAGTTCTTTCACCCCAAAGTGAGTATGCATTCTCTTTTTCAAAAAAAAAAGCCTAGATCTAATCCACAACTAGTTGGACAAATGATTGAAGCTTAATGTGACTTCTCTCCTTTCATTTCAACATTTGTGTGTTCCTTTGTTCTTATGTTTAGTTTTCCATGGGATCTTCATTCTGGGTGCTTGATCATCCCTCTTGATTGTTGTTATTACATCTTGCTAGCATAAGTGCACTTGGATCCTTCTCGATATTCATGGCTACTTTAGTGTAAGTTTGAAGCAATTTCATCCTCTTACTAAAGTGGGGGCTAAATGTACCATAGAAAAATGGTCCCTTGACATTTTCATGGAATTTTAGGCCTTTCTTCATGATACTTGGTCCATTTTGCTTTGATTTATTGATGTAACGTGGCTTGAACATGCACATTTAGGTCCTAAAATTTAAATAATGGCATCTTGTGAAGATGTTGTGAAGTGTTGTAAAACATTTCTACACTTTTCTAGACTCTATTCATTACAATTCACCTAAAAATCACCTTTTCACCACTTATCAAGTCTTATTTTAAAGTTTTTTAAAGTCTTCTAACAAGATTTCATGCTTTTCTAGGCATAATTTCACTATTTACACCTTTCTTATGCTTTATTTGACCCCTTTATGCCCTTATAAGGCTTAATTAAGTGTATTTTTTAATGTAAACCTAACAAATAACATTAAATGCGACTTAATTCCCAACACCCACTTTCAAGTCCAAGGTGGGACCCATTCACCATGGGTGGCGAATGAGTCCCTCTTGGCTCCAAATTCATTTTTTTTTAAATTTCCTTTTGGGTTTTTATTCAAAATTACTTGATGTCAGCCAATGATGAGGTATCAATGGGTTACTAAGGCACAAGAATGCATAAATAATTATTTTTCTCCTCATTTTACATCTCTTACAATCTCCTAACTCATTCAAGCATTCAATTAGCATTTGAGCACTTTGTATCCTATAATCAAGAATTAATCAAGCATTTTGGAGCATCCATTGATATATCTTCATATTTTCTTCAACAAGAGTTTGGTATGTTAATAGCATTTTCATGTTCTTTGTTTATCATTCTCTTTCATTCCATTATTTCATTAAGGGTTTGATTACCAAAGTGAGGTTTGACCAAGGCAAACCCCTATTCTCTAACCCTAAAGCATTTTTCCCCTCTTGCATGTGTGTTTGCATACTTGTGTATGCAGATTTGACAAGCATTTAGGTGTTGAAAAGTGGACAAGAAGTCAACAAAGCATTTCAAGTCAACTACATCCTATTTTAAGCTTGGAGAAGGTATTATGTCCATTTTTTGTAAATTTGACTTCGGCAACCTGACAAGCAGATAGCCTCAGATCCGGTACTACAGATTTTTCCCCTGATTTCTCATAATTTTGGGAGAGGAATGATTCACCATCAGTGGCGAATGAGTCCCCCTTAAGGTTGGAAATATAGATTTTGTCAGATTTTGAATCCCGACACTCAAAAACTAATTTTTGACAATTTTCATCAAAAGTAGGACTAATTCACCACCAATGGCGAATGATTCCCACTGGTGATTTTTTGTGATCTCAGAAAACATTCAGAAGATTCTAGATTATCCACT
Source organism: Sequoia sempervirens (assembly GCA_007258455.2). NCBI lineage: Eukaryota > Viridiplantae > Streptophyta > Pinopsida > Cupressales > Cupressaceae > Sequoia > Sequoia sempervirens. Next base: position 265,624,344 of record VDFB02105785.1, read on the forward strand.
CTTTTCCCAGGGGCACTCTGATTCAGCCCTTTTCTTTTCTATTTTACATTTGTTCATTATTTGCATATCACATTATGTTTTCAAACATTGCCTAAATCTTAGGTTGTTCAAACATAATTAGTCAATCAATTCATATAACTGCATTTAGATCATTCCATTTAGTTCAAATAACATCATACATTGTATAATTTGAGTGAACCTAACTAGAATTTTGGCTCTACTTTCTCCTTTTAGGTGAAAAACCCTAGAAGTGCTAGAAAGGATTAGGGTGCCAAAAATCTATGGTTCAGTAACATATGTTTTGATGAATCCACACTTCTCTGTAGATTGTAATTTTTCTTTATAGTTTTGTGGAGATGTTGGCAGGTGTCAATTGATTGTGTATTCTAGGTGGCATAGAGTTTGGAGGCCTACATGTCTAAATGTGGGTGTACAGTTGGAAAATTTTGTAATTAGGTCATTACCAGTACTGACCTAATGAATTGGGTGTATTATGGAGGTTGAACAAGTTATGATTCATTATGTGGGTGCTATTTTAGGTTTGTTCAGACCTATCTCAAATTGTTATGAGTTTTGAATATTGGCACAAAGTTTGTATGAATGGATCTTGAGTTGATAAGTTACATTTTTCTTATTACATCTAATTAGGCCAACCTAATTGATGTTGTAGGTGAAGTGGATATATATGAAGGATCATTTTCAGTATTTTATGAGGAGTGACATGTGATAAGAGTGTGTGGATTTGAATTGTGTGAATGCATAGCATAGCAAAGTATTAAGTTAGATCAATATGACATGTGTAAAGTATATATTCTGAGCTTCATTAGAACTATAATTCATGCACATGTTAGTGAACCATGGGGAAAAATGAACAGGGAAAAGAGACTCATAATACAAGAAAGGAATCCCTAATCCTATATTTTTCCTATAGGGGGATGGTTCATTCAAGGAGACCTAGGATCCCAAATTGGATTGACTATCAAGACAAAGCTGAGTCAATTCTCAAAAAGGGAGACCTAGGAAGATTCCTTAGGATTTGAAGAGTTCACCACCAAGCAAAATCTTGGAAAAAGACAATTTGATATTCAGCTCACAATACCTAGTAATGCAAGCCAAATAATGAGTACAAATGACATAATTATATAACAGAAAGTTAGGATGTATGTACCTAGGAATTTTGGAAATGTGATAAGGATTCTAGAAATGCAAAAATGTTGTCAAAATATGCTAGAGAGGACTAAGACTCCCTTACTGTCTTCTTAGTCTCGTTATTTTTTGGGGAAAACACAAAATATTTAGATTTCAGAACTGGATCTAAAGGAATCTCTAAAAAATACCTCCAGGAGGACTAAGAGGCCCCTACTATCTTCTTAGTCCTACTCTAAATTTTTTCAATTTTGAAATGTGATCCTAAGGTCCAAGGTATGTACTTCCTAAGGTGAATTTTTGTGAAGATGACAACTTTGCAATGCAACTTTGCAACTTTGCACTCCAAATGATCTTCAACTTAATTCAAACCCTTGTTATGAAATATACAAAATTGTGTGAATTGGCTAGCTTGAATTTAGATCTTGAATTGGAAGTAATGCTTGATAGATCTTGACTTGAATTGCTTGTTTGAATCAAAACCCTACATCATAAATGTTAGCTCAAAAACACACATGATGCAAGAATATCTTTGACATGATGCTTGAATCTTGATGATGGCTCCAAATTCTTGATGAATTGCTTTGAATTATCTTGTGAACTCAATTATGCTATTAGGAATGCTCTCACAAAAGTCTTATATGAAAATGAGTGAAAGAACCTTGTATTTATACTTAGCCATGCTTAATATCCCAAAATTACACCACACCAAGCTGACATATGAATTCATTAATTAAAGGAGGCTAAATCTTGCCAAGATTTGAAATTAAATCCCAAAAATAATTTGAGGAGGACTAAGATGCCCTAGGTGGCATCTTAGTCCTAAGGGTTGAAACTCACGACACAAACTCCAAAAAGGGACCCCTTAAGGTGCCTTTAAAATCAGGGTCCCAAGACCTTTTGAGGAAAAAGACACCCTATGCAGCATTTTATTCCCAATCCAAAAATCGAGGACACAGCCAAAATCAGTAAATTATCATTTATACTTTGATGTTTGTTGGGATTAGCCATAAAAAAATATAATTTATTAGGCTTTTGGATGCAAAATAGGACTAATTAAGACATAAATAAGAATAAATAAAGAAAGGAAGGCCCAAACAAGTGTGAAAATTCAAGGGTATGCATTTCCTACATTACATTTAGCCCCCACTTTAGTGAGAGGATGAACTTGCTTCAAACTCACACTAAAGTAGCCAACCACACAATCAAGAGGGGTTAAAATGTACAAATGCTAGTAAGATAGGATGACAATAACCAAGAGGGTGGCCAAGCCCCTAGGATCAAAATCCTATGAAAAACCAACATAAGCATAATGGAACACACTTGCAGATGATATATGAAGCCATGAACTAAAAGCCATCATATGCCATCAAAGATAAAAAAAAAAGGAAAAATAAAGAAAAAAGAAAATACAACGAATCAAACTTCGACTGGTCATCCAATGCACTATGGACCGGGTCTAGGCTATTTGTCCAAAAAATGTTTACAAGTGGAACGCGTTGTCCACTATGCAAATAAAATGTATGATCACAAGGGCTAGTGAAGCTAGTTGTCCACTAGGTGAGCCCCAAGAGATCCATATCAAAGTCATACCCCCATGACTACGATAAGGACAAAAAGAAAATGCACACTCACAAGGGATAGTGAAGCTATTTGTCCACTAGGTAAGCCCCAAGGAACCATATCAAAGCCATACCTCCATGACTTTAATAAGGACAAAAATAAAATGCACACTCACAAGGGCTAGTGAAGTTAGTTGTCCACTAGGTGAGCCCCAAGGAACCATATCAAAGCCATATCTCCATGACTTTAATAAGGTACAAATGATGCAATGAAACAAGAGGGATGTTCAAAGGGATTTTGCTTAGTTCATGTGAGGTCTTAATCTTAGGGGACATTGTTCCTAATGTCTCCAAGAGAGGATCGATCAAAGGATAAAAGATTCACAACTTAGGGAATGCAGTGTGTTGCATCACCACTAAGAGAAATGTAATATGCTAAGATAGACCAAGCTCTTGAAGGACATTACTCGCAATGTCACCACAAAGATAAAAACACATTGCATGAAATAAGAAAACCACATTAAGGAACATGAAAAAAATGCCAATGAAAAAATACCAAAATAATGCCAAGATAATGCCAATGTATGCCCCCACTTTAAAGAAATTGCTAAAAACCATGTTACGAGCAATTACTTTAAAGTAGCCAAACATGAAAGAGGAAAAAGAGAGTTGTCCCCCTAGAAACACATAAGGGATCTATGGATTCAGGGTCAGTATTTGTCTTCGTGTAACATTTGGATCTCCTACACACCATTTTCTTGTTGCAAACAATCTTCACACCTATCCATTTCATTTTGACAGGGAAAACATTTTAAGTCATTTCCCAAACACCCCCTTTACAAACAAAAAAAATTGTGCAGATATTGTTGTCCAAGCATGATAAAACTTGCAAAGGTATTCATAGATATCACTTTTTCCATAAAAATGGATTGTTGGTCGTTTTTGGTGCTATTGACAACATAAAATCATTCATACACCTTTTAAATTTCTTCCCAAACATTGAAATGGCTTCAACCAATTTGAGAACATTGGAACAACATTCTTTACCCATTAGTTAGCTAGAAAACCACACCCAAATCACCTGCAAGCCCATTTCCTTCTTCCCCATACCCCCACTCTTCTACCAGCAGTGTAGGATTGTAGGGAAATACTAAAGAGCTTTATAAAACACTTTCTAAAGTTTCAACAAAGTATTTAATGAAATATGTAAGTCATTAAAATATTTAAAACATTGAAAATGTTTTAAATGCATCATATTAAAACATTAGAAAATAGTTAAATTTTCAATTTTTCATGTTGACAAAACTAGATGAAAATTTAATGTGCACAAATTGGAACTCCTAGAGTCGTGATTTTTTGTCAGTGGGCCTAATCAATTAAATAAACCATGGGTTTTTATCATATCTCACCCAACAATCCAATATTTGGTACCTCCTTTATAAACAGACCTATGGAGGTGTTCATCACACTTGAGAGATATTAAAATAATGCATCAATTGACCTCATTTTTTGATGAAACTGGAAATGAAGATGTTTTAGGCTAAAATAAGAAATGGGTTTCCTCATAATTTTAAATTTTTTGACTTTCTAGAACACCAAATCTAGCCTGATTACAATCAAAAACAAATTAAATAGTGTACCAGAACCCAACTTAAAAGAACGAAACTAAGCAAGCACACTACCATTTGTACCTAGAACTTTCTACAATACAAATTTGCAAGATGACCTCTAAGTTACAAAATTTTAATCGTAAAAGATGGGCTCAAGGGTAGATTTAGCAAGAAGCAAACCTAACCTGTCACCAACTTGAAAGTGCATAGGCACTTCAAATTTACAAAATTTGAAGGTGCCACCATTGGCTCATGTTTGGAAACGCATGCCCCTTACGAGCATGGTGAGATACCAAACCTTTAGGGAGTAGACCATGTTCCAAATCCATTGGGTGCTTTATAACTACTCGTCTATACTACATTGAGAACCATTCTTCAAACTTCATTTGGCAGCCCCAGGCCCCCAAAAATATAGAACCAATATTTACCCCTATCAAACACTCTATTTTCCACTATCTATACTATGCCAAGTCTAAAATCATTTTCTTGTATACCTCAAAATCAACATCACTACTGTCATACTGAACCTTATAATTGCACTTTTCAATGTCACCATTAACTCTGTCAAACTACATTTTGCAAACATGTGCCAACTACTTCCCTCCCTATGGAAGAAAATGAAGGTGGTACCTCCATCATCGTACGCTGAAGACTACAATTGTGCAATGGACATCAAGAGTGAGAATAAGGCATCCTCTCGGGGGAAGAAGAAAAATAATGACGATGATAGTATGGAGGAGAGTAGCAAAGACAAGTCAAAGACTGTACAAGCTCTCTGACAGGATATGATGATGATGAAGGAGTTGAAGGCTAACAAGGGGAGTTCGACGGAGTCCAAGGAATTCTAGTGTATCGAGTGCAAAACAGGTCATACCAAGGCGAACTGCCTAAAGAAATTATTCTATGATATCTGCCAAGTATGGGACACTCCATCAAGGAGTTCCCATACAATCTAAAGGCAAGAAGTTCACAAGTGTTCTTCGCACAAGGGAAATAGTCAACCCTTCCTACTACACCAAAGCCTCTAAATAACAATGCATCCTCTAGAGGTTACCATAACAACCGGAGAAACAATAATAATACACTGAGAAGCAAGATCTAGTATAACAATAAGGGAAAACCCATGATACAATTTTGAAAGTGTAATGAAAGGGGTCACTTCCCAGGGAGTGCCAAAACAATCAAAGTACGGGAGGAAGACTTTGTAAGTGGTGTGGATCAAGCGATCATGAAGATACCAACTGCTCGAAGTAGAAAGACACAAATATGTTGGAGGTAGCTGACAAGGAGGTTTTGGTGATCACAAGAGCACAGACGAAGACACTTATCTAGACCCTTGTATGGAGAAGGAATGACTCAGAGAGGCCAGAGTGGAAGTGGAAGAGGCAATGGCCAGGGAACAAAGAACCTCCAAGGTGACTAGTACCCATAGTAGTCTGAGTCTGAGTAAAACATCATACGACATGTGCTCCACACAATCGTACCCATCAAGGTAAAAAACCTTCTACAGATGATGCCCCAACTGAGAGTAGCACTCACAAATGTTGTCAAAGACAACATAAAATATTAGGAGGGTCCAACCAAGTGTACAACACAACCGCTGATAAGAGAGGCCTCAGATCCCATGCTACTTTCAATGAACATTAGGAGGAAGCCTGCCATCGTACAGATGGAGATCATGGGGAGGAAACTCTCGAACACCATTATCAATGAAGGCTCAAGAGTAAATGTACTACCAGAAGAAACTTGGAAGTGTCTAGGGAAGCCAACTCTCTAGCCCCCCACATTTAACCTGGTAGGTGCTGATCAACATGGCATCAAACCTCTCAGTACACAAATGGTGTAGAAAGTACTGATCCACACACAATATTTCTTGTTGAATTTTTTTTCCATCCCTCTAGAGAAGAAGGTGTACAATGCACTACTAGGATGGCTTATTGTTGCCAAGGCAAATCATAATTGAAAGTGGAATAAAATCTCGATCGAGAGCAAGAAGAGGAAGTACGCCATCAACTTGAAAAGCCAAGTCAGTGAAGAACTAGCATCTTTTGGATCAAAATCAAATGGGGGAGAGTTAGACATGGATGAAGGAAGGAAGGCTATGGAGCTGAATGATAAGAGCATACTTGAACTAGAGAGTTGTTCAGAAGATGAGACAAATTTGTTGAATGGCCTATTTCATTGGAAAATGGGAGATTATGAGGTATTCCACCTGAAATGCAACATGCTGCAAGTCAAGGAGATAGAAGAAGAAGAAGACAAAGGTACGACCAGCCAGTCATTCCCACTAGAGTACGAAGAATACAGGGAAGGGGTAGCAGAATTGGATGACATACTAGCCTATAAGTTCGAACGGGACAAACTGATCAAGTATGAGGAACGAACTTTAAAGAGGGTGAATCTCAGAGAGGAAGACAACCTAAGACAATCCTTGTTAGTGATGATTGGGATCTTGTACTAAAGGCGGTAGCATTCAAGATTTTTATGGAGTACAAGGATGCATTTGTGTGGACGTACAAAGATCTAAAAGGCATACCACCGCAATTGTGCATACACAGGATCCCTCTTGTATTGGGAGCACAACCCATACAGAAGAGATCCTACAAGATGAACAAGAATCATGTTGCCAAGGTACAAGATGAGATTGAGAAGATGTTGGAAATGGGCATTATACTCAAGGTTGAAGTCAGTGATTGGATGTCACCAATTGTCATCTCGCTAAAGGAGTTAGAGCAGATTTGGATATGTGTGGACTTCCGGTGCTTGAATGCGGTAACAATCAAAGACCCATTTCCAATCCCCTTCACTGACATGATCCTAGAGGAGGTAGTTGGACATGAAATGCACTCATTTATGGACAAGTTCTCTGGATATAACCAGATAAGCATCGTCGAAGAAGATAAATTGAAGACAACATTCATGGTCAAAGATGGAACGTACATGTACAACCGAATGTCTATTGTCAAAGGCAGAAAAGAACTACAGTATGACAAAAAGAGAAGCCCTCAGGATGGTATATGCAGTGCAAAAGTTTAGACACTACCTCTTGGTGACACCGTTCACATTTTACGTGGACTACCAAGCCTTGATGTACTTAGTGAACAAACCTATAATACAAGGGAGAGTAAGTCAATGGTTTTGTTACTACAAGAGTTCACCTTTACAATCGTCGTACGTCTGAGAAAAAGCCATGTGATTGTTGACCAACTGTCAAGAATCCAGTTTGGTGAACCTGCTAAGGGTGGAGTAAACGAAGACTTTTTGGACGCTCACTTGTTCTAGATTGCAACACTCCCTACATGGTATGAGAAGATTGGCGAGTACCTGTCAGCATCGACATTTCTAAAAGGAGATGCCGCTAGCTGAATGGAGGAAGGTCATACTAAAAAGAAAAACCTTCCAATTTATCAACGGGGTACTATATAAGATGGTGCCAACTCAAATATTGAGGCAATGTGTGATGGAGGAAGAGGTTCCAAGCATACTAAAAGAGGCACATGCAGGCCTAGCTAGAGGACACATGGGACCTGATGCCACAAGGAAATTTCTTTTGGTAGGATTATGGTGGCTAATGGTACATATGGATGCCTAAGAGTGGATGACAGATTGTGACACATGCTAGAGAGTGGGAAAGCCTCTCACGTGAGACTATATGCCACTATTTCCATCCCAGCCCTAGGAGTTGTTTGAACTTTGGGGACTAGACTTCATTGAGCCATTGAAAGTGAGCCAGGTGCATCGGTGTCGATACATAGTCGTGGCCACTGAATACTTGACAAAATGGGTCAAAGCTCGAGCATTAGCAAACAACACTGCACAAAGCACAACAAGATTCATTTATGAACAGATAGTGACACAATACAACATTCCAATCCAAATCACTAGTGACCGAGGGGGGCACTTTGTCAACCATGTCATATAGTTGATGATGACAAAGTTCTGAATATTCCACAACCTATCAAGTCCGTACTACCCGAGAGCCAACAACCAAGAAAAGTCTACAAACAAAATACTAGTGTCCATTATTCACAAGTCGTGACGCATGGAAGATGTTGACTGGGAGGAAATATTACTTATCGTTCTATGGGCATATCAAACAACGTACAAGGTCACGACCTGGCACACACCATTCCAGTTGGTGTATGACCAAGAGGCAATAGTGCCAGTGGAGTACATAGTACCGAGCCTAAGGATTGCAATCAAGAACAGAATGGGCGACAGAGAGAGCCTGAAAGAGTGGTTATTCCACCTCAACAAGCTTGACGAATGAAATGAAGAGTGATGGTACAGTGGGTGATGGAAGCAACACAAAAGAGGAGGAAATTCTTGCACGATAAATATCTCCAACAAGTGAATTTCCGATGAGGCCAGCTAGTTTTGAACTATAGCGGTCGCAACAAAATTAAGCTTGGGAAGTTCAAATTTCATTGGTTAGGACCTTTCAAAATCAAAGAAGTTTATGATAATGGAGCAATAAAATTGGAAAATTTAGATGGAACGTTAATACCAGACGCCATCAACGGTTCAAACCTTAAACCATACAAAGAAAGAAGGGAAGAACTAGTGTAGATCAACATGCTCGGATATGTAACAAAGGAAGATTGGCCAATACACAGGGATGAAGGCATAGAAGAAAAATATTGGGGCATAAACGGTAGCCAATATGCACCAAAAGAAGACTGGGTTGTACTAGGTGGTGGAGGAGAAGAAAGACTCGCCAACAAGTGAGTGGAAGGTATTGCAATGTCTCGAGTGCACAAGCATTTAACTAATGCCCTGTTCGGAACACCTGCTCTCTGGAAGAGGGTAGGTGGTCACTAGAAAATACTATGAAGGAATAAGGAGGGGATAATTAGCTAAAAAGCTCAATGGGGAAGCCCAAAGAGAAAAAGAAAATAAGGTTGCAAAAGAAAGGAAGGAACGTGAAAAAAGTGGAAGTAAAAAAGAATGGTGGGATGACAAGGAATGGAGTACGCATGCGAAAAAGGTGGGACCATGCCTCAAGACAATCATAATGACATAAGACACCTTTGTTTCTCATGTTGATGGATACATAGACAGTTTGCTCAAGTACATGAGAGAAAACAGAAGGAAGATGTTGAAGGTGGTGATGATGGACGGACTATGGCGAGTCGTGCCAAACCTAGCCAAACCACTGACAGTGGATGGAGAGAATGTGACATGGTACCAACAATATGACGGATGGTACGTCAATCAGAGCTTCAAAAGGATAGGGCTCTCTCCCTTACTAGATAAGTGGTTTGATTTAAAATTTATGGGCACTTGTGAAGAGGAGTGCTATAAATGGCCTCCATTTACTTGTAAATGGCATTACGCCTCGGAGTTAAGGGTTCAAAAAGGAAATGAAGTCAGAGGGGTGAAGAGAAAACATGAAGGAGAGGAAAGAGAAAATGACAAGAATTAGAAAAAACAAAAATTGAAGAGAGAATAGTTAAAAAATGACAATTAAAATAGGAGTCGAAAAGTGAAAATTAAAATGGAGTTGAGAAGTGAAGAAATTAAGATGGAGGAGTTGAAAAATAGAAAATTTGGAAAAATTGGAGAAAATGGAAAAAATAGGATGGAGGAATTAAAAAATTCTAAAAATGAAGATAGAAAAAATGAAAAAGCATGAGAAAAATATAAAATTAGAAAAAAAGGAAATAGAAGGAGAAAAATAATAAGTGAAAAGAAATCGAGAAAATAAGAAAATGAAAAAAAGGATATCAAAACATAAAGTGTAGAATATTAAAATAAAAAATATTGCTAAGGCCCATATTTTGCTCAAGAAAAAAGCCATATCGCCACTTAAGGACAAAATGACCAAGGAGAATAAAGTTTGGCGAGAAATTCTAAACATAAACCCATGCATCGTACGGCCATGTGAAGAACAAAAGGGATTGAAGGGAAATAAGTCTCATGTCATGTCCCCGAAATGGAAAATTAAAATAACTAAATGTTGAAATGCAAATAAATAAAGTGACAAATTACGTATTTACAAATATTAACAATTTAATATTACTATAATTATAATCATAATATAATATTATAGATATTAACAAAATAAGTATTAGCAATTTAAATATTATAATTATAATGCAATTATCATAATGGATAGAACTATTAATATGACTAATTATAAATATCATAATAACAAAAAATAATATTCACAAGAATATAATTATAATATAATGGATGAAACAATTAATATTATTTGTATGCATTATAATAATAAAAAAATATAATAATAATAATAATTTGATAATATTATTATCATGCAAACATAATAATGAAACACAAAAATAAATAATAAATAATAAACACAATTATCAACCCATTATAAATATAATAATGAAGATGGGACTTATATCAGTCTATGGTCATAAGGGAGAACCATGATTACTACCATTAATAGGTGCAGCAACTATGTTTATAAAAGGCAGTGCTTAAATATATGTTAGTCAACAAACAATAATAAAGGTTGGTCACTAACTAAAAGACATGCCCTTATACGTGGACATTGCTCATCAAAAGGACATGACCCTCCCATTATGGCATTAAAATATAAGAAATGTTAACAAGTGGAGAGTAGAAGGCATCGATGGAAAAGGATTAGAGAGATATATCATAAATTGAAGAAAGGAGTCTGCAGATCGCTGGCTGTAGAGAAGAGGAGAGACAGCAGATCATTGGTAAAATCAGAATATTTGTATGTATATTTATTATAGGTAAGGATAGTGAGGTATTAGTAATATTTCATATAAATAATATTTACAATGTGATGATAATATTTGATATATAAGATTATTCATAATGTTATTTGACTATTTATGATATTAGAATGTAATAATATTTGATGTATAATATTATTTAAGATATTATCCTTAGAATGTAATGTTATGTGATGAACAATATTATTCATGATATTATCATTAGGATGTAATAATACTTGGTGTCTAATATTATAATACCGCTGCTAGGATGTTAATAATATTTTATACTATAAATAATTACAATTTATTATATAAATGATAATAAAGGAATGAACTAAGAGTTTAGTAATGGCTGAAGTTGCCATATATGTTTCATATATATATTTGATAAATATAAATATATTAAATATAATATGTTTTCGGTATATAATTCATATGTTGATAAATGTATTTGGTAATTGATGAGTATATATATATATATATATATATATTGAGACTCATAAATACCTCATAGGTGGTGGACACATACAATATATACAAGATAATGTATATACATAATATATTATTTGCGATTATCCAATAATGATGCTTGTGGCAATTATTGAGCCTTATAAGTAATAATGACTCCATTCATGCACGATGATGTTAAATGGTATAATAGAACTCCATCTATGGGATCTCGAAAGACGTTTGTACCCGTAAAGGAATCATTCATAGTAAATAATAGGAAGGAAATGAATAATCCTTTGGCAAGGAACAAATAATTAAATCATCCTTGATATAATTGGACGTTATTACTGAAATTTATCGATCTTTAACATTTCTAATGTCTCTTTGAGAAACACTTTGAATGCAAGATTCAGGTTTTAGTGCTTCCACTAGAAAGAGGTCATTACATCTTGGCAAATAGATGAGGGCGAGTATTAGAACAACAATTCACACCACGAGGAGTTCACACGTAGTAGTGAAAGAAAAAGTAAGAAGGCATCGCTGGAAGGAAGAAACTCATGGCAAAAGAAAACAAAGGCAGACCCATACGAAGAGAGGGAAGAAGACACCAAGGCCGTATGACCTAATCCCGTACGAGTCAAAGAGCAAGCCGTACGACATGCTGAAGGAACTCTCGTATGGAGTGTGGTCGAGAAAAGGAGAAATTTTGCAAAGGAATGGACAGGAATCGTGGAAAGAAAAGGTCGTTCAGGAAGTCAAAGTCATCGTATGCCAAGTTGGTGGAAGTTTCATATGACAACTCAGGGGCACAAAAATTATAAGTCATGAGGATATCGTACGAAAGAAACTCCAAGGGCGAACCGTATGGTAGGATAATTCCATCACACGTAGGGGTGAAACTGTATCGCATACAACAAAGGAGAATTGAAGACCTTCACAAACACCAACCTGTTTGATAAGGCAAAGAATTGGTGAATAGAAGAAAAAAGACCATCGTATGAACATCTGTCGTACAAGAGAGGAATAAATTTGCACTCAAAATAAAAATAAATTGGGTACAGTTCTCTGGCCTATTGGGAAAAAACTTGGGGAAATCGACAAGACAGCTAGTATGAAGTGATAGTTATTATAATGGTCAATCCCCAGCATATAATCTGAGACTAACAGCACCAGAAAATAATTATCTTTGCCAGGAGGATATGGCCGCTATCAATAGCAGAGGTAAGAATCTCCAGATAATTAGATTGAAGATAGTGGGGGGCATGGTGATGGAAAGAGCAAGTGACGACACAGTTACTCCTGATAACATCACCTAGGAGAGCTTGAGCGGTGCAAAATGCCGTTCTTGGTGGCTCACAATGCCAGACGATCATATCATGAAAAAGGCACTGAAGATGGCTTAGGTTGATAAGGTGGCATAGATGTCATTTTCCAATGCTTGTGAAATATACCAAGCCAATTTTTTTTCAAATTTTTAACCAAGAACACAACAATGCAGAAGCTCCCATTAGGATTAGTTTGAATCAAATCAGCAATTACAAATAACTCGTTGCCAAGAATGCACACTCAATCTCGACAAGAGAGAGGTTGTCATATGGCAAGAGGATCGTCAATACACTAAAACAAAACTGCAACTGAAAGTAACTCAACACCAAGTATGTGCTACTCAATCCAAGTTGGAAATGAGGCGACCATATGGCGGGGATATAAAGGAATTCAAATGCAACTTCAGAATGTAAAGTAGGTGGCAAGCCAAGCCAGCCTCTTCCACTTATCCAGTGGGAAATACAGTAAAAGAGAGAGCAGAATATAGAATGCTGACAGTACTACTGTTCAGCTTACAATATGAGAGTTTAGTCTGATAAAGCACAAGATAAGAAAGATCACAATGCTGCTACAATGTTTAATATTGCTCTTAATGCTCTCAATGACTCCCATTCCAAACCTAACTCAAATGGTGGACTTTAAGCAAGCTGTCATGACTGAACCAGGACTGAAATTACCAAATCAGCAACACAGAAACTCAATGGAAACTCACAACTCACTCAATACTCACCCAAACTACATGAAAACTGATGCAAAATACCTTCCTAATGATGGCACCCAAGATGACAACAGGAAACTGACCTCAAATGCTGATATTTATTTTTGGCACGAATTCCAATGAGAGTCAAGAAGGTACGGCTGCAAGGAGGGGCAATTTTGGCTTATAAAAATGGAGACTTCATCAAAAATTCCAAAACTTCTCTGAGAGGGGCGCCCTGGCCTAGCAAATGCATGGGTAAACTACCCAGAACCAGAATAAAATCACACAAAGACTTATGAGATAAAAACCCAATCTGCAACACAAACCAGCAACTCCATATTTTTTGATTATTTTGAAATATATAAGGATTACAATGAAGAAACAATAGCTATAAGCAAACTCACTACAAAATCGCTCAAAAGCAAACAAACCTCTCCACTAGGTGCTATCTCTCAAGCACGAAGTTGAGCCAAGCTAGGAGGCATTCATTCCTCGAAGCAGTCCAACACCATTTCGGCAACATAACATTACTCAAGATATCAGATGATCCAAATGAAGACCCAATACCTCTTTTTCTAACTTTGTGAAGACTCTTCAGAAGCTTCTAGAAACCCTAACTTTTCAAATTTGAAATAACTCATTTTCCCTCCAAAGATGGCGTCCCCCTTTTCAAGGTCAATTTGAATTTTGCTTTATGAATAATTTCCTCAATCAGATAGGCGTACCTTTTCCAAGCATTGTTTTTTCCTTTTTAGAAAATATTAAATCATCTACATGAGGCGCCACCCATAAAGACCACCTTTTAAAACAACTTAAGTTCAATCACTAGGCTAAGGGGGGGTCAACAACAAAATATAACATTAAAACATGACTTTATTAAAATAATTCAAACTTATCTCTCCAATTGTGCCCCAAATCCAAAATTGAGCAAGCCAACTGAACATACTGAAGTGGAAAGCCAACCGTGACGAAACCAACATGACCACTACCAAAAATAGAATTTACTAAAAATAGTAAATTCATGAAGGTACTCAGAATCCCAAGAAAATCACATCACCACGAAGCTCAAGAAAAACCCAGAAGGAAGCCATAGTTCAATCACTAGTTCACAAACAAAGGCAACCTCCAAACAAGAAACCCTAATTTCACCCTCGAGTAGCCTACGGGTCTCCAGAATAGGCCAACGGTCAACAGAAGAGATCATGCTCGAGAAGGGGACATTACAGTCTACCCTCCCCAAGATTGCTTGTCCTCAAGCAATCACAAGCTTGGATGCTGCAGAATCTCATCATTCTCCCAAGCCGCATCCTCCATAGGCAAATTCTTTCACTTCACCAAATACTCTCTGATTGTTCTTTTTCTCAAAGAACGCTCTCTAGAATCAAGAATCTCTTCAGGAATCAAAAATAACTATCATTCTTCATCCAAAGGTGGCAACTGTGATGAAGCAATAACATTGTATCCAAGTGCCTTCTTGAGGCGAGACACGTGGAAGACATTGTGCACTTTGCTACTTGAAGGCAGCTCCAACTCATAAGCTACTGCTCCCACCTTTCTGATAACCTTGAACGACCCATAGAAGTGAGGTTTGAGCTTCTTAGCTCCACTCTTCTTGAGAGTAGACTGTCTGTAAGGCTATAATTGAAGATAAACCATATCTCCAACCTCAAAAGAGAACTCAACATGCCACTGATTAGCGTACATCTTCTGTTGATTATGTGCAATCTGAAGATTGTTCTTCAATGATTTCAAGATATCTTGACTCTGCTGTAACAAATCCTTGGCTTGAGGGGCTTTTCTATCACCAAACACCAAATCAGCAAAGCTTGGAGCCTTATAATTGTAAAGAGCCATGAAAGGTGACATTCTTATTGACATGTGAAAAGAAGAGTTGTAACAATACTCGACTATGTGAAGCCACTTCACCCATGCTTTTTGTTGTTCTGAAACATAGTTCCTCAAATAACCTTCCAACCACTTGTTCACTATCTCTATTTGTCCATCGGTTTGAGGGTGATAACTAGTGCTTGGAGTAAGCACTGTACCGCTCATTCTAAAGACCTCTTGCCAAAAGGTGCTTAGGAACTTGTTGTCCCTATCACTCACAATGTTTTTTGGTAACCCATGTAATCTAAACACCTCATGAAAAAACAGATCTGCAACTTGAGCTGCTGAAAAAGAGTTGGTAATGGCAAAGAAATGAGCAAATTTTGTTAGTCTATCCACTACAACATAGATACAGTATTTCCCTTGGACCTTTGGCAACCCGGTGATGAAATCCATTGACATGCTTTCCCATTTTTGATTGGGAATGGGGAGAGGTTGCAGCAGACTAGCAGGTAGAGTATGCTCATTCTTGTTCATTTGGCAAGTGGGACACTCCTGAATGTAGCGTTGAACTTCCCCTTTCAGCCCTTTCCAAGAAAATCTTTCCTGAATCTGCCTATATGTCTTGAAGAACCCCTGATGACCAGCAAGTGGGATGTCATGAAATGTCAACAAAATCTTCTTTTTGATCTTAGAATCAGCCACCAAAAAGATTCTACCCTTGTAGTGTATCAGCCCTTCAACCACCTTGTACCTTTTGTCATGAAAAGTACCCTCAATGATGCTGGTTGCAAACTGATTTTTGGCATAATCAGCAAGCAACATGTTCTTCCAATCAGCAGTAAGCTCACATAATGAGCTCAAATGAGGTCTTCTGGATAAAGCATCATCCACTATGTTGTTTTTCCCCTTGAAATACTCAATGTCAAAATCATAAGCTTGAAGCTTACTCACCCACTTTTGTTGCCTCTCGTTCAAATCCTTCTGATGCATGAAGTGCTTGAGACTATTGTGATCAGTTTTGACCACAAACTTGCTTCCCACCAAATACTGTCTGAACTTAGCTAATGCATGCATAATGGCAAGCATTTCCTTGTCATAGATGGAGTAGGTCCTCTCAACACCTCTTATTTTTCTGCTTTCAAACACAATGGGATGTTTGTCTTGCATCAAAACAGCCCCAACTCCTTCACCGGATGCATCACACTGTAGCTCGAAAGGCTTGGAAAAATCTGGAATAGCCAAAACTGGACAAGAGCTCATGATCCTCTTAAACTTATCAAAAGTAGTTTGGGCCTTTTCTGACCAACAAAAAGCCCCTTTTTTCGTGAGGTCAGTAAGAGGTGCAACATTTTGTGAGTAACCCTTCACAAATCTTCTGTAAAAACCACAAAGACCCAAGAACCCCTTCAAATGTGTCAAGTTCTCAGGAGGTAGCCAATCAACAATAGCCTTGATCTTTTCAGGATCAACCTTCACTCCTTCAGCACTGATTATGTGACCAAGGTAAAGTAGCTCCTTCATTCCAAATTCACATTTGGATTCTTTAGCAAACAAGCTCTCATATTCAAGGATGCTAAGCACTTCCTCCAAGTGCTTGAGATGATCTTCCCATGTCTTGCTGAAGATTAGAATGTCATCAAAAAATATAAATACAAACTTCATGAACTGCTTCTGAAAGACTCTGTTCATACAAGACTGGAAGGTAGCAGGAGCATTAGTCAACCCAAATGGCATGACTAGGAACTCAAAGTGACCATAGTGACATCTGAAAGCCATCTTCTCAACATCAGATCCTCTCATCCAAATCTGATAGTAGCCTGACCTCAAATCTATCTTTGAAAAGAACTTGGCTCCATGTAGCTCATCAATGAGCTCATCTATCCTTGGAATAGGGTATCGGTTTTTAATGGTGCTTTGATTCAAAGCACGATAATCCACACACATGCAGATGGTACCATCCTTCTTCTTCACAAGAACAACTGCTGATGAAAAAGGACTCTTGCTTGGACGAATGAAGCCCATCTCCAAGAGTTCCTTAATGTTCTTCTCAATCTCATATTTTTGCTTCTTAGGGTACCGATATGGAGTTGTAATAACTGGCTTAGCTCCTTCCTTGAGCTCAATGACATGCTCTAAACCCCATTCAGGAGGTGGTCCAGGAGGTAAATCAGCAAACACTTTACACTTCTTGGTGAGTAGAGACTGAATATTGGGAGGATAGTCCCTCTTTGTCTTAACCGGACTAGCTAGAAGAATCATGCACTCTGTAGCCCATTCAACTCGATCATGCCAAATCAGCCTTGCCATTCTCTTGAATGACACAATCCGAGGACCACCATTAGACATTCCTCTTAAAACTACCTTCTTTCCATCAGATTGAAATTTGAGTTCCATAGTTTGCAGATTTAGAGAGATCTCTCCTAGAGAATGTCGCCATTGAATGCCTAAAACGACATCTGTATCTCCAATGCTAACCACATAGAAGTCATCCTTGACTTCATAGTTGCCCAATTGCATAGACATGTTTGAAATCTTCTTGGTGCAAGAAATGTGAAACCCATCAGCAACCATGACTTTAAAGCCTTCAAAATCTTCTATTTGTAGCCCTTTCTTTGCCACCACAGCTTCATCAATGAAGTTATGTGTTGCCCCAGTGTCAATCAGGGCAACTATTCGCTGCCCTTTAATCATCCCTCAAACTTTGAAGGACTCATTCTTTTGAAAGCTCGATAGTTGAGCGAATGTACCTCCACTTCCCTTTTCGTCTTCAGACTCTTCTGGAGCTCTTTCTACTTCGCTGTCCTCAAAATCAGACTGCTGATCTAAAAAATCATAATTGCTTTCTTCAGCTGAATAGTATTCAATTTGATGAAATTTGACTCCTTTTGGGCAAACGTGACCTTCAGACCATTTTTCCCTACAACGGAAACATAACCCCTTTCTTTGGAGTTCATTGAGAGTCTCTGGATCCAGCCTTGTGACATGAGTTTTATGTTGTTTGAACTCCTTGTGGTGAGGTCTTTTTCCCTTGTCCTTCTTGTGAAATGATAGCTTGGATTGAAATTTTGCTTTAGGAGTAGCCCACTCCATATTCCTTCCTTTCCTCATTGCCTCTTGTAAGGAGGGTGGATCAAAAGCTTTAATCCAACCCTTGAGTGGTTCCATCAACCCTTCACTGAATAGGATCACCAATCTTCTCTCTGTGATTCCAGTGACCATTACTGAAAGTCTTTGGAACTCGGCTATGTAGGCATCAACTGTGCCATACTACTTCAACTGTGCCAACTCCCTGAAATGCACTTCTAGATCTTTCTTCTCGAATCTCTCTATGAGTCTATTGGTAAACTCATCATAGGTAGTGATAGACTGATGACCCAAGGTGACTAGGCCATGGTACCACCACTCATGCACCACCCCATCCAGGTGTAGCGTAGCGAACTTAATCGCCTCCTCTTCTACCATTGGTCTAAGAGCCAAATAGTTGTCTAACTTCTGTATCTAGCCTCGAGCAGAACTATTATCACTTCCGTGAAAGTGGGGAAGAGTAACCTTGTTGATGGCTTGATGCAAATCCCTCTGTATTGCAGTTCCCCTTTGTTCATAATTCGTCCCTTTTCCCTTATTGTTCCTCCTAAGCTCCATGAAATCGCTGAAAGACATGTCTAGCTTGACATCATCAAGGAGGGTTTCATACTCAGTATGGCCTATTCTTAGCTGTTCCAAAAATGAAGCATTTTCTTTAGGCTCTGGTGGAGGGTTTACTGGTGCCAAAAATGTGGGTTTGAATGGCCTAGCAAAGATGTATGTGCTGCTTGCTGAAGGTTGGACAACATGTCCATTATGCTGGTTGGAAGCACTGTGTTCTCCCGCATGCCTTGGATTGTTCTGTGGAATGGAGTTCTAACCCAATTTCCCCATCATGAAAGAAACCATATCCATCAAAGCATCCATCCTCCTATCGAACCTTTGTCCGAGACTGGGCAACCTTTCTTTACCTTTCCCACTATCACTCTTGTTGCCAGAACTTCTTTCATTACCACTTGAAGTCCTTTCATTATCCCCCATTTCTGTTTCCTGAGAAGACTCCCAATGAGCCCTCAAAATCTCTAATGTTGTATGACCTTCTGGAGCCTGATAGAGCGGAAACTGATTTGCAGCCTTCTTGTCTTCCCTTGCTATGTATCTTTTTTCTCTGTCACTCATAGATGGATTGTTTCACAAGATGACAGGATGTGTGGCTCTGATACCATTGAATTATACCAAGCCAATTTTTTTTCAAATTTTTAACCAAGAACACAACAATGCAGAAGCTCCCATTAGGATTAGTTCAAATCAAATAAGCAATTACAAATAACTCATTGCCAAGAATACGCACTCAATCTCGACAAGAGAGAGGCTGTCATATGGCAAGAGGATCGTCAATACACTAAAACAAAACTACAACTGAAAGTAACTCAACACCAAGTATGTGCTACTCAATCCAAGTTGGAAATGAGGTGACCATATGGCGCAGATATAAAGGAATTCAAATGCAACTTTAGAATGTAAAGTAGGCGGCAAGCCAGCCTCTTCCACTTATCCAGTGGGTATTACAAACTAACAAGTATTAAGTAAATAGGCGGCAAGCCAGCCTCTTCCACTTATCCAATGGGAAATACAGTAAAAGAGAGCAGAATATAGAATGCTGATAGTACTACTGTTCAGCTTACAATATGAGAGTTTAGTCTGATAAAGCACAAGATAAGAAAGATCACAATGTTGCTACAATGTTTAATATTGCTCTTAACGCTCTCAATGACTCCCATTCCAAACCTAACTCAAATGGTGGACTTTAAGCAAGCTGTCATGACTGAACCAGGACTGAAATTACCAAATCAGCAACACAAAAACTCAATGGAAACTCACAACTCACTCAATACTCACTCAAACTACATGAAAAATGATGCAAAATACCTTCCTAATGATGGCGCCCAAGATGACAACAGGAAACTGACCTCAAATGCTGATATTTATTTTTGGCACAAATTCTAATGAGAGTCAAGAAGGTACGGCTGTAAGGAGGGGCGATTTTGGCTTATAAAAATGGAGACTTCATCAAAAATTCCAAAACTTCTCTGAGAGGGGTGCCCTGGCCTAGCAAATGCATGGGTAAACTACCCAGAACCAGAATAAAATCACACAAAGACTTATGAGATAAAAACCCAATCTGCAACACAAACCAGCAACTCCAAATTTTTTGATTATTTTGAAATATATAAGGATTACAATGAAGAAACAACAGCTATAAGCAAACTTCTTGTACCCAAAACAAAAATTTTTGCTTCACTAAGGCATTTTGCTTAATTGAGTCTTAATCTTGTTAAAGTGATGTTAGAAGGTCATTTTTAGGGTTTTTAAATATGGATTTGGCGTTAGTGTCATGTCAGTCTGTTACTGAAGAAATTTGAGAAAAGTGAAAATCTGAAGGAAAATCGTCAAAATTTTCTCTGGAGATGGGAGCACATTCTCAAATGGGCGCCCTATCTTTTAGGGGCTCAAATCCAATTTTTAGGGTTTGTCGCCTCCAGCAGACTTTTGTCCAGCAACACATCAGCTTCGCGATGAGCTATCAAGTTTGTCAAACGGACCTGTTTTGCTCGAGTTCCTGAAGATACAGTGCAAAATGAAAGGAGAGCCAGAATTGGCTAACACTGGTAAAAAGTGCAGCTTTTGGAAAGGGCGTCCATCTTTTTGAGGTGTCAGATGAAGGTTGTTGACTAAATGCCATCCAAGACGTTTATCTCACATTTGTTCGAGCTTCACGATGCATCTGTCAGTGGGTGAATCTGAGTTGCTGAAGTACCTGAGCCGGAGGTCAAACATAGGGTCAAATCTTAGTCAAAATATCAAGGAAATGAGCAAAAGAGCACTTTTTTAGAAAGGCACCTAAGCTTTTCAAGATTTTAATGCTTTCTTTTTGATGATCTCAAATATTCAATTTGTCCGTGTTATGTTCAACTTTTCGTTGCCTGTCTCCGTCAGATCAAAAGATGACTCAGCAGCTTGCAGTCAGGTTTTTAATGTTATTTTGGTCAGTTCCAGAAATGGTTAAGTCTGGTGGAAAAAGAGCAACTTTTGAGAAAGGTGCCCTTGATTTTCACCCCTCAAATGATGTTTTCTGGAGTAGTGTGCCTTTGCAGCTATCTTGCAGAATGAGGTCAGCTCCACAGTGAACCTGAGATCCAGTCCTGAAAGCTGGTAAATCAGAAGTTATGAAGGATTTATGTTTCCCTTCGTTTGAGATACAGATGTCTAAATTTTCCTAACACTGAGGAAAAGCACAGCTTTTCAAAAGGGCGCTTGGTTTTTTGAGCCTTCAGATGTTAGTTTTATGATGTTTTGTCTCAAGGTACCTTTTGATCAGTTTTTATCCTGCTCTACGATGCACTTGTCAGCCAGCCAATCGATGGAGTCAGTCAGCCGGGGTCAGAGGATGAACAGAGGTCCCGAGAGACGTTCAAATCCAAATTTTCATGAAAATTGGTTAAGTCTGGAATTCGCCTTAAAAGGTCAAAGTTGAATTTTCAAAGAGAGTTGAATGTGCACCTTAACTTGAGTTCTGACTTCAGTTACACTAAACATTTTCTGGGTTGTCTTCTTCAGTTCATATATTGGCATGTTGAGTTAACTTGATTGCATGTTCACTTAACTAAAGATTATTCTTGAAAGTCAACTTGAGTTCACATGCATGGTGAATTTGGTTGCAATTGTGAAGTTTTTGTGAAGTTGGTGCTTCACCTTTTGTCAACTTAAGTTCTGAGAAGGGACGCATATATAGTTGAAGCATAATTTTGTGAAGTATGGTGCATTTACCTTTGAATATTAACTTCAGTTCTAAAAGGGACACCATATTTGATTAAATTAGATACCATGAATTATGTGAAGTTGGCGCATCAATCTTGGAATGTCCACTCAAGTTCCAAAAGGGACGTTATTTTTAGAATTAAAGCATGAGAAGTTGGCGCATTCACTTCTTGAAGGCCAACTGAAGTCTTGAAAGGGACGTTATTTTAAAATTATGAAGCACAAGCATGAAGTTGGCGAATTCAAACTCATTTAAGGTTGTCAACTTGAGTTCTCAAAAGGGACGCTTTAGTTCTTAATTGTTAATTTAAAGAATTTTCAAGATGGCAAATTCAATAAAGATGGTCAACTGAAGTCAAAACCGCATGGATTTGTCAACTGAAGATTGAAAAGGGAAAACCCTAATGCATGGCGATTTATTTAGCATATTTTAGTTTCAGTTAACTAAAATGAGGCCCAATCACAAGCCAAGCGCCATTTCTCAAGGTTTTCATTCTTTATGCGAATTTCATAAATGAAAGTCTATTTATTCAGGGATTGGCGTTCATTATTTCATCATCTTTAGCTTCGAAGTTTATATTCTTCTTGAGCGACCAGCAAGCTAAAGGTGCTACAATTGTCAGAATTCAGCGTTCTTCATAGCAACGAGTTCAGATTGTTCAGAGAAAGAAGATTCTAGACTTTATTTTCACTTTGCATGCAGGTTTTATCAAGTTCTTAAAGAAGATTGGTGAATTTTACAGAAGCAGAACAAGCATAACTTTCTATCTTCTGTCTTATTTCTTCTATTTCTCATCTTAGGTACTTTCTTCGCATGTCAAAGAAATTCAACATATTTTCAGAGTTTGATCATCTGGGTTCGCATACTTCAGTATTTGCAGCAAAACCCATGTCTTATATTTTTTCGAGAAAATTGCCCCGTAGTCTTCATTCTGAAGCTCTATGCATTTTTCTGAGAATTTCTTTACATGTGGGCCAAAATCACATCTTTTCGAGAATCCAGCTATCTGGGTTTGTTCAGAATTCCATTGTGCACAAAACCCATGTTTCAGAAAAACTTCAAAAAAATTTCATGTCTTAGGCTATTTTTAGCCTTGTCCAGAGGTTTTCAATTTTTCCAGAAAGTTTTTCAAGTATATTCGACTTTACAATCAAAAGTTCTCATTTTCAAAATGCAGCTCAATCTCATTGATTATAAGGCAAAATCTGCCCTTACGCATATTTTGTCAAAACTTCAGATACAGACCTGAATCATGTCTATCCAGTGGTTAATCTAAGCAGTCTGGAGGGTGTTAGCAGCAATGCATTGAGGAATCTTGAGTGTTCCGGGTTGTTGACAGCAGCATCTATTCCTATTACTACTTTTGATCTCAAGTTTGTTCTTGCTTGCATCAAGCATTATGACTCATCATCATGACAAATCAGATCAGTTGATGGGAGGGTTGTTTGCAGTCTCAAACCGAAAGATATAGAGAAATGTTTTGCTATTCCTTCGCGTTCAGATAACTTTACTGTGGTTATTGAAGTTGATTCGTGATAACCTAGAAGGAGATCCTATGGCACCTAAGTTGGAGAATATCTCAGTTATTTTAGCTAGTTTCAGAAAGGCGGCTGAAGAGGTTGAAGATGGCATGCATACGGTCAAAGAAAGTGGCAGAGAACTGAAGAAGCAGACTATTCTTTTGGATAGCATCAAAGTGCCAGAAGACAAAGAGATTGATGAGTTTTTGGTCGAAGTGTTAGACCGAGATGACATGGAGTGATCTACCAGTTGGAACCTATAGTTAATTTCGAGGGTTGAGTCATTAGCAGCAGTTAACTCAACTTTCAGTCTTGAGTTCACTTGATGACTTCACACATGCTTATCTCATCCTTGGAATTATCATCACAGGAGTCAGGGTTAGGGTTTCTAGTTAACTAAAGGTAGTGTCCAGTTAACATTGCTTTAAATAAGGATGTGCATGCTTGCACATGGTCCATTTAGGTTAAATGTATCGGTTAACTGATGGTAGCTTTCCAGTTAATTGTATAGTTTATTTCATTAGGGTTTAGTAATAAATCTTGCATGCATTGCAAGACTGTAGTTGACTCAAGGTGATTTTAGGGTTCCCTACACCTTTCGATGTCTATATAATAAGATCTTTTTCTCATTTGTAAATAAATTTTGCATGAGAGAGAAATATATGTTGTGCCTACCTTGCCTTCAATATTGCTCTTTTGGTATTTGTTCATGCGTCTTTACTATTATGATAAATTGTTATGCCACATAGGGTTTCATGCAATCGTAATGGTGAATTCTTTCCATAATTAGATCAAATCTATTTTGTATTCAATAAACTTGTTCAGATTGAGATGATAGTTGTGCCCACCTTGCCTTCAAGTAGAGAATTTGCACTTGCTTATCGTGTGTTGTTGTGAACAATAAACTTATTCGAATTGAAATAATAGTTGTGCCACCTTTCCTTCAAGTAGAGAATCCGTATTAATTTTATCGTGTGATGTTGTTACCAATAAGCGTGTTTAGATTGAGCTGATAGATGTGCCACCTTGCCTTCAAGTTGAGAATCTACACTTGTTTATCGTCTGATAGTCAAACCTTTCTCCGTTTCCTCATGCTCTATTTTCTTGAGGAAACTGGATAGAATTTAAGTAATTAAGTTTAGTTGTAGTTAGTAGTCTGCAAAACTAGAAAATACTCAACTGCAATGTATAGTTTTCGAGAAAGCCTTGTACCTCTACAGCTGAAACAAAAAGACAGGATTTAGTTTAGTTTATTTCCATTTGAAAGTACTTTTGTCAAGCACAACGAGGGAGCTTCCCCTCCTAATTTCAAGAGCACTCATTGCGTAGTGTGCATAGCTATCCATACCAACTCTTACTCCAGAGGTGCTAGTTGTTACGCCAACAAAACTCACTACAAAATCACTCAAAAGCAAGCAAACCTCTCCACTAGGTGCTATCTCTCAAGCACGAATTTGAGCCAAGCTAGGAGGCATTCATTCCTCAAAGCAGTCCAACACCATTTCGGCAGCATAACATTACTCAAGATATCAGATGATCCAAATGAAGACCCAAGACCTCCTTTTATAACTTTGTGAAGACTCTCCATAAGCTTCTAGAAACCCTAACTTTTCAAATTTGAAATAACTCCTTTTCCCTCCAAAGATGGCATCCCCCTTTTCAAGGTCAATTTGACTTTTGATTTATGAATAATTTCCTCAATGAGATAGGGATACCTTTTCCAAGCATTGTTTTTAACTTTTTAGAAAATATTAAATCATCTACATGAGGCGCCACCCATAAAGACCACCTTTTAAAATAACTTAAGTTCAATCACTAGGCTAAGGGGGGGTCAACAACAAAATATAACATTAAAACATGACTTTATTAAAATAATTCAAACTTATCTCTCCAATTGTGCCCCAAAGCCAAAATTGAGCAAGCCAACTGAACATACTGAAGTGGAAAGCCAACCAGCCGAAACCAATAGGACCACTGCCAGAAATAGAATTTACTAAAAATAGTAAATTCATGAAGGTGCTCAGAATGCCAAGAAAATCACATCACCGCGAAGCTCAAGAAAAACCCAGAAGGAAGCCATAGTTCAATCACCAGTTCACAAGCAAAGGCAACCTCCAAACAAGAAACCCTAATTTCACCCCCGAGTAGCCTACGAGTCTCCAGAATAGGCCAACGGTCAACAGAAGAGATCATGCTCATGAAGGGGACATTACAGCTTGTGAGTTCGAGCTATACTTGAGGCAAATGCTCATACACTACGATTGGCATAGTCACAAGTCAGTGATAAATTAAAGAGGCTACTAATTGAGTATATTGAATGGAGCTCCTGAGTTTACATGAGTATTTGGAATTCCTTGCTGAGGGGCTTCGATTGAAAAGCCCTCGGGGAAAATGTCTAGGAAGACAAAGGAGAACCTAGTGGCAAGAGTATGCAGGTCCAATCTCACACAACAAGAATGAGATAGTATAGGGAGTGCAGGCAACAAGGGTTTGTGGAAGAGTTTTCTCGGCAATGTCGAGTGGAAGTGTCTATTGGACCTTATCAAGAGCAGACTCACGGGGGTGAGTCAGGCTTTTGACATAGCAATGTGGATGGTTGGCCTCATGATTGGGCTACATACAGGAAAAGTGTACAATTGGGCCACGAGGTTGTTAGAGTGCATTTGGGAGTTCATGTGTCTCAGACACAAGGTATTCTATATGACCCCGCACACCATTGGACTGTTGTTGGATAGCGTCTTTAACTAGGTGCCACTTGACAACTAGGGAAAGTTTCAGTCGGTCGAACAGATAGAGGACAGGTGGTTGACAATATTTCACTCGGCCAACCTTGGTGCACAAAATGTCGGCAAAGAGGTGCAGTAGTCATTATCACCACCAAAGAGGAAGAGGCAAGTAGATAACTCACCACCAAGGCCGAGCAGTGATGACAAGAGTGGAGACAAAGACACACCAAGTAATGGAGAGGAAATAGAGTTATCATCCGATGAGGACGAAGACATGGGTACAAAAGAAGTCTCCCTGGCAAGGGATGGAGTGTTGAAAGAGGTAGAAGAGGCAATCAGGGTAGAATTTCTAGTGGAGCCACAACAAGCAATACCTATACCTACGCCACTGGTAGTACAGGTACCAATTGTAACCCCTCTAGCACATGCTGAGACTACACTAGAGATGTATATCGTGGAGGAAGTTGTAGTACCACCCCTACAGCCAGTAGCATTCACCCTCCTAGTACCGCCAATTGGAACAAGAAGTCCACCACCAATAGTGACATTCACACTTCCAACATTGCCAATTGGAGCAAGGAGACTCCCACTTAGAGTTGCAGCATCAGCGCTAGGCACATTGCTAGTCACCCTACTAGCATCGATCTTGCCAGTTGCATTGACACCAATCACAATGCCAATCAACCTGCCAATGTCGATGTTGTCAGTTGTAGGATCAACGACAGTCACATTTCCAACCACACCGTCAATGCCACTAGTTGCTGAACCAACACCAGTCACACTGCCAACCATAGCTTCGGTGCTAGTCACAACATCGACGCTAGTTGCATTGGTGCCAACTACTACAGTATCAGGGCCGGTGACCACATTGGGAATAATCACATTGGCCGAACTACTAGCTTCTTCTATTGGACTGCTAGGAATTCTTCTATTGGACCACTAGAAGTTCCAAGAGTGGCAAAGGTTGATGACTGGTTTGGTTCATTTGGCCTAGCGATTGAGATTCTAAAGTTGCACTGTCGAGCCCTTCAAATACTTTGGTTGAGGGCCTGAACTAGGGATGCCTACTTATCGAGATGCAGTAGAGTTTCACTGCCATGATGACAGAAGAGGGAATGCATTAGGATAAGCCACCAATGGTGAAAGGTGTAGTCGAGCTAGTGGGAGTTGTACACGAGAGTGGGGGACCATCATTGATGGAGCCTCCCATGGTAGCCC
Organism: Sequoia sempervirens; assembly: GCA_007258455.2. Taxonomy (NCBI): domain Eukaryota; kingdom Viridiplantae; phylum Streptophyta; class Pinopsida; order Cupressales; family Cupressaceae; genus Sequoia; species Sequoia sempervirens. The sequence continues at coordinate 265,651,989 of VDFB02105785.1, forward strand.
GAGGGTCATCACTAGCCACCCCAACAGGCGAAGAGGAGGATGATTCCAGTGGGTCCAAAGGATTGATATTGGAGATGTCAAAACTACACTCGTCTGATCCCTTTAAAACAGTTCAGAGATACATGGAGGACCTTCAAAACATGGCAATGGTGATGCAGTGAGTGGGGGAGATTTCCAACCAACTCAAGATTTGTCACTCTTCATTGGTAGCATGAGAGGTTAGGAGGATCCAAGGATTTGTGCAAGTTGGATGTGAAGAGGAGTTTTCCCTCATCTTTATCGCTCAGGGATGGCTGGTAGAAGAGACTTTGTCAATGATAAAAGCTAAGCGTGGACTTGTTATGACCTTTTCACACATCGCCCTATTCAAGATGGGGACCCCTAATTTTTTCTCCATTCTTGTCTTTTGGCTTTGGTTTTTGTTTCTCTCTCTCTCTATCTCTTTTCTGATGTCTGCCTTCTAGGGACGTTCCTGTCTACAAGCTTAAATGTGAAAATTTGGCCAAGTCTCAGAATTAGGGTTTTGAACTTTCCAACCAATTTGTGGTCAAACGGGGTGAATAAATTGAAATCCGAGGCTAACATTGGTGTCAGTATGTTTCTGGTAGGTTTTCACTAAAATTTCATCAAATTTCGGGTACTTACTATTTTTAGTAAGTATGCAATTCAGGGCATTCCGTCAGTATTTTTGAAATTCTGACAGTCACACTGCATTCAGAATTCATCAAGCAGCTCGTGTGCAAAGTTTGAGCTAAAACCGACCACTTACTATTTTTAGTAGTTCAACTTTCGGGGCAAATTTCAAGGCTTAGATGCAGAGTTTTTCAACGCATGTCTAGAGATTCCTTCTGGGTTTTCAGAGACCTCCGCGATGGTGTAACATGCAAAGTGAAATAACAACCTTCAGAATTCAACCTTTTGAGGCTACTTTTAGGGTTTGCATGTCAAGGTTTCCTTTGCATGTCTGCATTTTCCTTGTGGGTTTTTCGAGAGCTTCGTAGTGATGTGACATGCAAATGGAGATGGTCACTCATTTTGGAACTTGCTATTTTTAGCAAATGCATCCCAACAGCCACCTCCTAACACTTTAGAACCACAAACTGATCGCAATGCAACAGAAACGAGGACAAACGGAGGTCATTTGATATGCATGCAAGACCAATTAGGGTTTCCAGCTTTGGGGCCCAAAAAGAGGCGTAAAAAGTCAATTTTTTTGAAAATTGATGTATACCACCGCGATCAACATCTCTCAAGCTATCTGCTGATAAAATTTGAAGGCAAACAGAGCAATTACTATTTATAGTAAGTCATTTTGGAAACAGGCTAAAAATAGAAAGTCAGCATCAGGCGCCGATGTCAGCAGGCTGGTCACGTGGTGAGGAGCGTGTCATTCGAATTTCAAGTCAAACGGAGTTGTGGAAGTCTCAAAATCAAGCAGCTACTATAAATAGTAAGCCACCTCCAGAAACATGCTATAAATAGCAGGTCAGCGCAAGGCATCAGCAAGTATAGGTCAAGCAAGTGATGAAGACCCTATGGCGCGAATTTCAAGATCAAACAGAGTTGCAGAGGATGGAAAATCAGACACTTCCTATTTTTAGCAGCTTGGGCAGAGAAATTAGGGTTTCCTAAATTCAAGGGCAGAGCACAAAAGTCAGGAAAAAGTAGCATTTAGTCACAATCAACACCCTTCAAGCAATCAACAGGCAAAATTTGAAGACATTTCGAGCAATTACTAATTTTAGCAGGTTGCTAAAAATAATAGGTGCAGACAGGCATCAGGCCCCAGCAGCACGATCACACCATGAAGTTCAGAACAAAGCAAAATCCAGCCTTTTTGGAGCTTGGAATTAGCTTGAAGTGCCAAATTGACAAACTTTCTAAAAATAGCAAATTAGGGTTAGCATGATCGGGTCACCCTAAATCAGGCAAAGAACATAAGATTCACTGAAATTGATAAATTTTCAAGTCCAGCACCAAAATCCGCCTTAAAAGTTGAAGATGAATGAAAGCTTTGCTAATGACTCAAAATCTTCTAAGTATGGAAAATTTGATGCTCCCTATGGCAAATGCGCCCAGACTTGAGAAAATAAATTGGTGAAAATTTTACAAAGTGTTAAAATTGGAAGCTCAGGGTAGATTTTGCACCCTTGAGCTTAGAGTTGGTGAAATTTGAAGCTCAACATACTCAAAGTTACCCCTCTCATTTGCGCCCTTGAAGTTCAAGGCTTGAAAATTCGCCTAAGGCATTAAAATTGATGCTCAAGGGGTCATATGTGCTTGGCTTGAAGGAGGATGATAAAAAGTTTCTAAGGCAATCAAACTAAAAGTTCCATGGGTCAAATGCGCCCCACTTTGAAAAACTTCAAATTTTCCTAAGTGTCAAAATTGAAAGCTCCCATGGTGAAATGCGCCCTTGAACTTGAAGCTGGTTGAAAAATGGTTAAGTGTTGGAAAGTGAAAGCTCCTACTCTCATTTGCGCCTTAGCTGCTTGGAGTGATAGAAAAGTGGTCAAAGTGTTACAAATCTGAAATTGACCCCTCCACAGGCGCCCAAGGACTTGGAAGGTGAAATTTCATTAAATGCTCAAAATTAGATACTCAGAGGGTCAAATGCACCTCAAGCTTGAAAGATGGAGTTTAAAATTTTTCTAAGTCATTTAAAATGGAAGTAGACTCCTCCAAATGCGCCCTTGAAGTTAGTGGAAAATCTTCTAAGTATTGCAAAATTGAAGCTTGACACTCAAAATGCTCCTTGCTTTGCATGGAGAGGTTGAAAATATTTTAAATTTGAAGCACACCCTTTGAAATGCGCCCACCAAGCTGAAGAAGGTAAGTTAAGAGTCTCTGGGTATTGGAAACTAGAAGTAGCCCCTTCCATATGCGCCTACACTTGAAGAAACATGGAAAAATATTCTAAGTATAAAAACTTGAAGAAGAGGGTGGCTGAAAGTTTCTAAGCTTGAAAAATGAAAGTCCAACGCCCCAAATGCGCCTAGAAGAGGAAGAAAACTTGAAGATTCTTCTAAGTTTGATGAAAATGGAAGCTCCAGGGGCTAAATGTGCCCAAGCTTGAAGAGTCATGAGGAAATTTGGTTAAGGCATTGAAAGTGGAAGTAGCTATCTCCAAATGCGCCCTTGAGGGGAGATGGAATATTCTAAGTGAGAAGAAATGAAAGTGCAAGGTATGAAATGCGCCTAGCTTGTGAAGGTGCAAGGAAAATATTCTAAGTTATGAAAAGTAGAACCTCGATGGTAGAAATGCACCCTTGCCAAATGAAAGTCGGGTAAAATTTCTAAGTGTTGCAAATTGAAAGTAGCCCCTCTCATTTGCGCCCCAGCTTCAAGGAAGAGATGGAAATTTTTCTAAGTGGTTGAAAATGAAAGTATAGGGGGTGAAATGCGCCCCACCTTGCCAAGGTAGTATGCTAGCTAAAAGTGTTCTAAAGTGTTGCAAAATTGGGAGAAGACCCCTCCATATGCGCCTTGAAAGTTGGAGGTCATATTTGCGCTTGGATTCATTGAGTGCACTAAGTGAAAGCTTCCCCTCTAATTTGCGCCCTTGACCTTAGAGCTTTAAATTTTCCTAAGTTATAAAATTGGAAGTTGGAGACATGAAATGCGCCCCTAGGTAGAATGGCTTGAGAAATATTCTAAGTCGTTGGAATTTGATGCTCCCTATGCTATTTGCACCCTTGGGCTTTAAGGATAAGAATTTGTCTAAGTCTCCAAACTTGAAGCATGACCCTTGATATGCGCCCATCACAAGTTGAGAGTTAAAAAGGTTCTAAGTGTTGAAAATAAAATCTACTCCTTCCAAAAGTGCCCAAGTTGAATGCTCCACATGTGATGTGCGCCTGGATAAGAAGGAGGTTGAATTTAAAGAAGACTCCTCTATATGCGCCCATGCAAAAATAAAGTTGATGGATTTTAAAGAGAGTTAAGGCGTTGGAGATGTAAGGAAAATATGTTAGGCATTGGGTTTTAAAGAAGATATTTATTCCTCGTGAAAGGTAATATGCACCCAAGACATTCAAAAAAAAATTCTAAGTGAGTTAAAAAAAAAAAAAATTCACCACTGGCAAGATGGATTGAAGAATGAATAAAATTTTCTAAGGGAAATTTTTTCAAAATGCAAGGTGATTTAAAATTTTTCTAAGGAAAAGTATTTTCTTCCTTAGAAAATACACCTAAGTCTGCTGAGGGTGATGAAGTTTCCTAAAGCATGGATCAATTGTTGATAAATTGCCAGAGATGAAGTCAATGAGTGTCGGCTTCACAGGGTTGATGAATATTTTCAAGTCAGAGCAAAGAAATACGCTCAAGGGTGAAGAAATGAAATAAATTTGATGAGAAATTATTTTTCTAAGGTTCAAAATTCAAAGAATTAAATGAACCCATTCGTTGCATACCCATGAATTTGATGCATTCTGAGAGAAATTTTCTTCTAGGTATTGATGATTATCGATGAGGAAGGGATTTTAAGGCCTTCCACAACTTTCCGGGGATTTCGAGGTGAAGATTTTAAATGGGCACTAGGTTGATGAATTACCTAAGGAAAATTTGAGAAATTTTCTAAGGAAAGTAAGGAAATGTTTGTGAAGATAGGATACCTTGGCGATGGATTTGAAAATGATCGCCTAGATAATTTTTGATCAAATTCCTGATGAAAGCATTTTTTTTTTCGAGTTTGAGTTGGATGAAATATCAGAGTGAAGTGCGCTAGGCAGAATGCAAGATGGGTTGGAAAATTGGCTAAGGCATGAAGAATTTGAAAGCAAAGTTGGCTATTGAAGACGATGAACCCTTGGAAGTTAGAACGTGAAAATCCTGGTGAGTAAGTTGAATTTATATTATGAAATTCTCTAATTATCTTCTCCTTGCTTGTTTTGCAGGCAGAACGTCGAGACCAAGAGCACGATGACTTGAAGTGGTGAAGCACGATGATATTACAACCTTCGGAGGAAGATAAAGTTATGAGTTTCACATGAAGGAAGAAAAGTTGTGAAAAATGGCTAAGTGTTGAGACTTAGTATAACTCAAGCATCAAGAAAGAAGATCGAGAACAGTGTGAACGCGTCTACAAACAGGAATCTTCTAGAAGATGGTGGCCATTAATTGCTCATTTATTGCCTCACTCTCTATTGTGGCAGTTTTTAGGGCAAATCTTGTTTAGGGCTAAGGTGGCACAATCTGGGCCATCTAGTCGATTGTAATCTGAGCCGTCTGTTGGACTTGGCCAACTATAAAAGGGGGAGTCCCCCTCATTTGTACTTTAGTAGAAGCATAGCTTAGAGATCAGAGTAGAGAATAGAGCAGAGACACTTTAGTTGTACTATCTTAGCATAGCGTAGTTTGAAGGAGAAGGAAAGTTTTCCTTTGAAAACTTTGTAAGAGATTGTTGCGAAAAACTATTGTAATAAAAGATCTTTCATTGAATGGTGAATTCATCTTTGTTATAAGTAGCTAGTGAGGTTTCTTCATCCCTTCGACTTCAAGTAGCATAAAGTAGAGTAGTTCTCATTTTCATGCAAGTAGATGTTAGTTGTGGACTTGTGGAGTTAATCGGGGAAACTTCATTTTTATCCATACCACTAGCATCTTGTTGACGGCAAGTTTACCTTGTGTGGTCGACTGGAAAACTTTATAAACTTAACTTCGATTGTGATTCATGTATGTGTATGCGTCATTCTGATGGTACTTATATGTTGAATTATAATTTGAAAACCTTTTGTCACTCCCTTGAAGATTGCACTGACTTTGTGTAAGTTGTCCAATGTGAGGCGAAGCAGAGTCTGGTCGAAGTCTGTCAAGATTGATCCCATGTCTTGTCCTTAGATAGAACATAAACTTCTTAGGCCCTACACTCTTTTAAATTTAGTTCATTTCTAGTTAGAATTAGGAAACTTGTGCTAACTTACCAAATCATTCGAATTATGTGAAAGCCCTTAGTCTACTGTCTGCTGTCAAGTTGTCGAACAATTGTGTAAGTCCCCTTGAAATACCAACAAAATAGCATCAAGCCAACTGAGTCTGTTCGCATTAAAGGAACCTTGGAGTTAAATGTATGATCTATCTCGCAATCTTAGCATGCAGGAAACTTTGTTCAAGAGAGGATAGGGTATCCGTTGGGAAACTTTATTATGTGTTGGTGTGGTCGCAAAAACCACGTCAACAGGACTATGACCAATGGTGGTAGGGAAGGATGGCTAAGTTCTATTGATGTGATTTTTGTGACTGCATCAATCAACAAAACAAAGTATCTGAAGGCTACTCCATTCTCTCTTGATCAAAGTATTCCATACACTAAGATTGCAAGAAAGATTTTACATTCAACTCCAAGGTTTCGATAATGCAATGGAATACCCTCAGTTCATTGTGATTTGCTATTTTCACAAGGGGACTTACACAATTGTTCAGAATGTTTGCAATTTGCAATTGACAACAGGTTAATGATTGGAAGGGGATTTTTGTGAGTGATGCAAATGATTTGGAAATAAGGTACGAAATTCCTAAAACTAACCCAAAATTGTACTGAATTTAAATAAGTGCAGGGTTTTAGAGGATCTAAATTCTATACTAAAGGAGGATGTGGGATCAATCTCAACAGAATTCAACTACACTCTACTTCACCTCACATTGGACAACTTACACAAGGTTGGTGCAATCTTCAAGGGAGCGGCAAGGGGTTTTCAAGTCACAGTTCAACATAAAGACACCATCAAGATGATGCATGCCAAGACATGAATCATAACTGAAGTTAGGCTTATAAAGTTTTCCAGTTGACCACACAAGGAAAAATTGTAGTCAGCAAGTTGCTAGTGGTATGGATTAAAACGAAGCTGCCTTGATTAAACACCACAATCCACGATTAACATCTACTTGCATGAAAATGAAAATTACTCTAATCTAAGCTACTTGAAGTAGAAGGGATGAAGAAATCTTGCTAGCTGCTCATAACAAAAGAGGAATTCACCATCAATGAAAGCTCTCTTTATTATGATAGTTTTCACAACAATCTCTTACAAAGTTTTCAAGGGAAAACTTTCCTTCTCCTCCAAACTATGCTATGCTAACAAACTATGCTAAGATATCTCTCTGCTCTATTCTCTGATCTCTAATCTAATCTAATGATTTACAAATGAGGGTGGATGCCCCTTTTATAGATAGCCCAGTCTAATGGATGGCTCAGAGTACAATCAAATGGAGGGCTCAAATTAAGCCACATCAAGCCTAGCCCTAAAAACTGCCAGAATAGGGAGTGGTACAATAAATGAATCAAAGATTCCCTATGATGTCCCCGTCTCTTTCCTAGGAAAAAAAGGCAATTGAAATTACTTAATTAAATATTCAAATAGTCCTTTATTTATTTTTAAGGCTTTTGAAATATTTAATTAATCATTATTGGACTTTATTAAAGCTATTGATAAATGATAAATATTTGAGACTTTATAAAGTCTTAATTCCAAATTAAAAATGGACTATGTTGCCATAACGCATAAATGAATCAGTTGCCATAACGGAAAGGTGTTGGTCTTTCTTAAGGAATTTTGGGAAAATTCAGAAGGATCACGAAGAATTGAATACAATTTGGTTTTAGAATTTCTGAGAACGGAAACTCTCAGGATCTCTGCAACCATGTAAGGACGAAACCCCTAGCATGGTTCTTCTGAATTATTTTAGTCTTATAATCAGGAGAGAATAATTATATTTAGTGAGGCGGAATGTGCTATGTTTGAGAAGTGAATAAAAGAGGATTTCAGGAAGCACGGGTTATTAAATATTGGCACTACCACTGCGGAATTTGGTTTGGTGAATTGACGGAGGTGTTGTCTGAGTCAGGCAAGTCAATCATTCATCATGGAGAAGCCCGACATTTGTAAATTATTCGTAAGATACTTTCGGGATCATTGTTCGCTGATATTGCCAAGACTGGAAACGGTAGATACTATCGGGAGATATATTTGGGAGCACGGGTTTCGTATATTCTGATTTACATATGCCATTAATACTGGTGCTATAATCTCAGTCACCCGTTTGGATGATTCATCGAGGGGATATTGACGGATCCTATGTTACTGTTACGTGTGGAGTTTGTTCTCTAAACTGGCAGAAGCCATTGGTGTTATCAGGGAACTTGTCTCATTCACAGCGACGAATTGGTCATGGAGACTCTTCATCTCCTAACGTGAATTATTCTGGGCGTGTGTATGCTCTTTGTGCGGCTATACTCAGATTGTCATTGTATATGGGTGTCTTTTCCGGAAGTCTAGAGAATGAAAGACGTATGAAATAATTCCTGAGCCAAGGGGAATTGTATGTGTTCGAGTGACTTAATATATATCGAGCCTCTTTTGTGGAGACAAATCGTGGGATGTGCAAAGGCGGAGACAAAGTAGAATAAATACATAGACATCTTCATCGAGATTGTCAGTGACACCAATCTGATATGTTGACTGAAGCCTCGAATCTTCATGTCCCTTCTTTCATAGTTGCTAAAGTATGACGGGAGGGCAATAATTAAGGCTTGAACTTTATTCTATGATATTACATTATGTTATATATCTCTGATATATATTTAAGGCTCAAGGTCTTGTTGATGTATGTTTTATGACACACCAAACATCAGAATAAAAATGTCCAAAGACACTCTATCCTCTCTTGAAAAACAACCGCATATGCTAAGATTGCGAGAAAATCATATGGCGATTCCAAGGTTTCTTTAGTCGGGTCTCGACGTGTGGATAAGCTCAATGGTCGTTGTGATATGCTGGTAATAAACAAGGGGACTTACGCAGAAAGTCTTCACAAGTTCGGGACTTAGGAAATTTATCTTTAAAGGTTCTCAATTAGGACTTTCAATTGTGGATCTCAAAAAAAATGGCAAAAAGATAGGGTTTAGGAGAATCTAGTCTAAGCCTAAGAACTCAAGAGACAGTAAGGACTCAGTGAAGAGAAATAAACCACACTTTGTTTCACCTCCTGTTGAACAACATACGCAAAATGGGTGCAATCTTCAAGGGGTTTGTGAGAATAATTTTCAAACCTCGAATGAGGCTGAAGTTAAGCTTCCACGATTAAGAGCTCAAGCTAACTTTACAAATCGAATGCAAATCATCCATTCAAAAAAAGTATGAGCTACACTTCACCATTGAATCAATACGATCAATCTCTCATTCAATTAACAACTTTCAAAGCAAATACTACTTAATCTAACTTTAACTCTAATCTATGGCGGAAGATAATATGTAACCTCGCTTACTATTCAACAATAAGAAGTTATTCAAGGCAAATCATGCTCAAGAGCTTTTATCATTCAAAATAGTCTCAATGCGACAATATACATAATCTGTCTCCACACATTACAAATGAGGGGGCGAGCTCAATTTATAGGCTCCCCAATTACAATTCAATGGCCAAGATTGATTTCAAATCAACGGCCGAGATTACAAAATAAAACCCTAATTAGGGTTTGTCACTTTCGACCAATGAGAAAATTTCATTTGAGGACACTTGTCCTTTTTGCTAAATATAAATCAACAATAAAATAGAAAGTTGTTGCATGTTGATTCAGAACAATTTGATTGGTTGGAAGATGACGAAGTGCCACCTCAGTGCGATGGATGCCTTCCTTGGTTGCTTCGTTTTTCTTCCACGCACTTGCCTTAGAATATTTTCCCTGTCGATGACTTTGTCCTTTGCGCTTGTTCCTTCCTAGCTGTGATCCTGGATTCCTTTTGAGACTTTGATTTCTTCTTCTTACCTGTACTAGAATCTTTGAGGTCTGGAAGTCTCCCCTTAGAGCAGGTGTCTGGACTTGAAGTTGGTTGCTTTGAACTTCCTCCTGCTTGAACTGGGTTGATGCTATTCCTTGGGATCTCCTCTCTGAATTCTCCAATTTGTGTCGAGAAATTGTCTAAGTATGGAGATCTGTTTGGAAAACTCTTCTTGTCACCATCTGATTCTGATTGGAAGCTTGTCTTTAATTCTTCAGGAGATGAATTCCCTCAAGAAGTTGCCTTGATTGCTTCAACAGGTCAGGGATTGTAGATGAAATCCTACCAAGATGTTTGGATATCCATTCAAGTGTCTTGAATTTGGAGAAGAATACCCCTGTGCTTTCGCCATAATGGAGAAAATTGGAATTTCCTTTGTGAAGTATTTCCCAGACTTAGCCAAATTTTGGCTATTCAAGTTCATTTTGTACCACCTTCATACGGACTATTCAACATTTAGCCCAGATATTGGATGAACTTTGCCTATGGAGTTTTCTTCAATTTTGAATTTGGCTTGTGCTATGTAGGACAAATTCCATCCTTGGACAAGATTTTTATTCACTTCCTCTTTATTTTCCTCTTCATCCTTCCTGTTTTCCGTCCAACACTTAGTGAATTCTTCTCATCCTCTCCTTGGGTGGACTTCACATGAGCTTGGACGTTTTCTCTCTTGGCCTAAGTCAGACTCCAAGCCACTTAAGACAAACGTCTCTAGGGAGAGGTCGAACTTTATCTAGTGCTTCCCATCTTTTCTCTTAAATTGGGGTGAACTTTCTCAACACTTTGACATTTCTTTTCTTGGTCTAGGTCAAACTTTGCATCATGTTTGCCATTGTACTTGGCGGATCTTATGGATGTTCAGACATACTTTCTCCAAGCAAAGTCAGACTTTGTAAAGGTTTGGACATGCTGTGCTTGGGCAAAGTCAGACTTTCTCATGCTTGTGCCATCTTTTTCCCTCACTCTATTTGGCTTGAAGCAGACTTGCCTCCATTCCATGCCTTTGCTTCTTCTTTGAAGACTCGCCTCGCGTCGTCATCCACCTGCAAGAAATAAAATAAACAAATTCAAATTTTCTCTTTCCTGAATTTTTACCACTCTCTCTCCTGAAGCCATGGTGAATTTAATTTTGCCCCTTTGGATTTTATCTCTGGCCGGCACAAATTATTTTCCTCCAAAACATCGTCTGGCGAATTTTATTTTGTCCAAAGTATTTTAAATTTCCAAGCAGTTGAGAATAAATTATTAAAATATTAAAAAAATATATTTTAATTTATTCCAACCCGTTCGTTTTGGACCCATGGCCATTTCGATTTTCCTTTCATTTTTCTTGGCTAAGAGTTCATTTTCTGATTTTATCCTCAATTTCGTCTAGCCAAGTCAAATCTTAAGCCATTCCGTCGAAAATTTCATTGCCACATCCTTATTTTTTCTTTGCCAAGGCGAGATTTTAATAGCACTGAGCCTAATTAGTTCTGCCAAAGTCGAATTTTCTCTTGCTCAGTTGAATTTTTTCTAGGAAAAAATCCTTGTTCGGATGTCTTCATCGAGCGAATTTCCTTGATGTCTGACATATTCTTCCTCCTTCTAGCCAAGGATGATCCTTCCTTTCTCCTTGCCTTGTGCATTTTTTCTTTAGTCAAAATCATCAATTTCTCAACATTTTCCTCAGACTTAGGCAAAATTTAGCTTCTCTTCCACTTTTGTGTTAGGCACACTTCGTTTTATTTCTTGCCACATCCCAATCTTCTTTAGCACGTGTCCTTTCAAACATGGCATTTGACCTCTTGAAAGTGTCAGGATACTTAGCCAAAAATCTCAACTTTTCATCCTTTAGCCTCTATACTTAGGCAAATATTCGAACTTTTCCTTGGACTAGGCATCAACACTTTAGCAAAATCATCATTTTATCCCTTCATGTGCTTAGGCGGACTTCCTTAGCACCTTGGACAAGCATGGTGGACTTCCTTGACATCTTGCCAACCTCTTCAAGTGTATGGCGGACTTTCCTTCCTCTTTGGATATGCATCTTGGACATCCCTCTTTTCTAGGGCGGACTTTGAAGCTTTTAGCATTTGTCTCAACATTTTGCCTCTTGTAAATGTCATAATATTTAGCCAAAGATCAACTTTCCACCTTTTTAGGCCCTCACACTTAGCAGATTTTCAAAATTCCCCTTGCTGGGCCTCAACACTTAGTAAAAATTTTGATTTTTCTTCACTTTACATGTCTAGGTAGACTTTCCAAGCCTTTTGGACATGCCTCTTATGCTGGGCGGACTTTAGAGGGGTCAAGGATGAGCTGGGCGGACTTTGAATGACCTTAGGATATGCACCTTTGCTGCTGGGTGGACTTCAGAACCTTTTGGCACCTCCTTCTTGTGAATGGCGGACTTTGGAAGGTCTTAGGACATGCATGGCGGACTTTGGAAGGTCCTAGGATATGCTCCCTCAAGGCTGGCGGACTTAAAGACTTTTTCAAACTTTCCCTCTTTGCATATGGCAGACTTTGGAGGATCCAAGGACATGCATCCTTAGTGCTGGGCAGACTTTGGAAGATCCAAGGACATTGCCTCTTGCTGCATGGCGCACTTTGGAGGTGTTCACCATTATCTTGCGAGCTGAAGGTCCTCCATACTCAGGCGAATATCTCAATTTCCTACATGATTGTTCAAGCATATCCTACCTTCACCATGATCAGATTGCCATGAATGTTTCAGATTCTTTATGAATTTCCAGATTTTCCATGAATGTTCAGTCTTTACCTCAGATTTCTCATGAGTTTCTCAGATTTTTTTCATGAATGTTCAGATTTCTTGACTAGTTCTTCAAATTTTCAACCATTCTTCGAAAGATTTTGTGTGATTTTTACCAGATTTTTCACCATTCTTGAGCAAATTTTCTAGATTTTTGAACTTTTTATGTGATTTTCCAGAATTTTACCAAAATTTCAAAAAAAATTCGAATCGATTTTTTGAGAGTTTCGTTGATCTTTTTGAACTTCTGAGTGGATTTTCGAAACTCGTGACCTTTCTAAAAATAGAAACTTTCCAAAAATAGCAACTTTCCAAAAATAGACCCTAAAAAATAGGGATCCCAGAATTGCCCAAAAGTGTAAAAAAAAGTAGGTCCTAAAAAATAGGGGGCTCGGGGTGAGAAACCCTAAAAATTTGGAAGTGTCGGATTTGACTGAAACGACAGTCGATCTTCGTCTCCCAGGCCTTCTAAGCATGATGGTGATGTTTACGCGCTGATTCAAGCATGGATTCTTGACTTGGCTCAGATGACTCTCGGCAGACTGACTGACTTGGAACCCTCAAAATGATGACCTCATTGTAAAAAGACAAGCGATATGCAGTTGCAACACCAAGGCAAAAAGTGAAAACAGGGGGTCCCCATTTGTAATGGGGTGATGTGTGAAAAGGTCACAACAGGTTTGCATTTATCTAAAAGCATTATTACTTGCATCGCTAGAAACTTCAATATATTTGGGTTTGTATATATATAATGTTTGCTTGAATCTCCGATATATGTTACCAAAGATGTGTAGTTGGGTTATATGTAAACTGCCACTATCTATGCAGTAAGGAGTCATGGGAATTATGATCGAGAGATAGTGGGATTTCGCTCCACAATAGAATCGGTGCCCTTCAGACCAAACTGATATGATTATATATAGAGCAATCATCTTGGGTATGTCAACTATCTTTTGGAATTAACTAAATAAATGTATGACCATTTCCTGCACGTCTATAAGGCATCAGATATATTTTGTACAATGTTCAATGAAACACAATTTCATGTTACATAAGTATGTTTGTTGTGCTCTGTTCCTTATTGCTATATGAATTCAAGCATATCTGAATACACATATACCTGCAATGCGATGAAATTGAGACACTGGTTTGAAGTTATTGGAAAACACAAGATCACTTTAATTCTACATATCCTAGGAGTATAATTATTTTAGACTAGATCGTTAATTTGGGCATACAACAGAAACAACTATTACAGAGTAAACCTTAAGATTAGTTTGACAAATTAAATTGTCAAACTTGGGAAATTCATAGTCCATTTTTAATTTGGAATTAAGACTTTATAAAGTCTCAAATATTTATCATTTATCAATAGCTTTAATAAAGTCCAATAATGATTAATTAAATATTTCAAAAGCCTTAAAAATAAATAAAGGACTATTTGAATATTTAATTAAGTAATTTCAATTGCCTTTTTTTCCTAGGAAAGAGACGGAGACATCACATTCCCACTCACTCCCAAAATAGCAAAGGAAATTAACGTCCACTATTAGTCATCTAGAAGGTCATCATCTAGAAGGGAATTTCCATTCTCCTTTTCCTTGGCTGGAAAATCAATGAATTTGGCCAACACGACCTCAACCTCTTGAACTCAGATCGGCAGAATATGATCAAGCTAGAATTCTAACACCGTAACTGCCTGCCCATGCCACGTACAAGACTTTCTCCAAGCAACTAGAGCATCTTGAGTGTTTTGAATAATGCTTGAGAAATTTGAAGTGTTCTCAAAGTCATTTTGGACAAAGGTATTCACCTCTGGAAAGAAAGGTGGCAGCCTACTCCTCAAACTATTAGTAGTCACCTCATCAGAATTCAGCCTCCTAGCAAAGATAGCCTCTAAGGTGTTCAGGAATCCATCAATAATGTTCATCATGTCCTTTCTAACTCTGGCCGAATCAGCCTGTGTTGCATCAAAGATCCCTCAGCCAATGACAACTGAAGAGTACCAGCCAGAAAAATCATACCTATCACCCTCTTGAATCACTCCTCCATCAATCAACATCCATACGGAAGTATGCATCAAAGCCTCCAATTGCTGAATAACCTTGCTCTGATAAATATGAGCATCACCCCAAGTGTGATCAACTATATCCATTCATGCCATAGTGTTGGAAGCCTACTGATAAGCATGAGCAAGATCTTCCATACACCTTTTTGTTTCAGCAGGAATGTTGACCACCCACTTATTTGCTTCTCGTGCCATCTTTCTCAAATCCTCCAAGCCACTAACTAATTCACTAGACAACTCGGCTAGAAGCTCAATCATTGGATTCTCCTGCTCACAAGGACGAGACAAATGTTGCACGTAGCCTATCAATGTCTTGTGCTCTTTCTTCAATTTCTTGTATTTTCCTTTAGTCTTGAGCAATCTATCCTTGAGCGCCTAATATGAGTTATTACACTCCTCAATTATCTATGCTCCTATGGGGCGACCTAACTCCAAAGTGATGACCATATAATTTTCTGGCATAGCCTCATCTCGATCACACTCAACCCTTGGCACAACCACATGAAGGGTGTGAGAGCCATCCTCATCTATTGAAATCTTCAAAAATTTCCTAGCTCTCTTTTTTGTTGGAGGTGCACTAATCCTACTCAAGAATTCTTCCATCTCAACTGTTGGATCAGCTTCTTCACTAGGGCTCCTCCTCATCCTATCTTTGAGACAATCTGGTACTACCTGTTGTATAACAAATGGCTACTCATCCCTTGCTTCTTCTTTATGAACTTCTTCTCTAACTTCATCCTGACAGGGCTCATTGGCTTCTATGGGCTGAGTATCTCCTAAAACTTGGGCCTCTTGTCCTATAACTATATCATCCTCTAGAGTTTCCTCAAGCTCACGCTAGAAGTGTGTATTTGTAGCAGTTTCTTCATCTTCTTCTTGCTGATCACCTCTAGTAGGCGCGTTAACACTCTGGCCAACAAATTCTCTTTGTGGTGGCTGATTTGCCTCATGTAATTCTTGTTCCTTATTCAACATATTTCTCTGATCAGTAAATAATGAAACTTCTTGTATATTTGGAGAACGTGTCTCCAATGGTGTAGGTAACTCTACCAAAATTCTCAGAGATTCTGGCTGAACTGGCTCTTTCCTTCGAGACTCTGGAGCTCGAGCAACCTGTTTCTTCTTGGTGGCAGTTGGCATCCTATGATCTCCCATCAAATTGTAAGTGAAAGGAATTGACCTACTCTTCAGCCTATTCACATGTCTTTCAACCCATCCTTTGGTGAATGTCAAGACTGGTATGCAAAGTGTGTCCAAATCGGCAATCTTCAGCTCCAACCAATTTGGAAGTGGGAGTGGTGTATCCCTCACTGCCTCATAATCTGGATGAAGAACGTTCATGTCCTCATCCACCTGATTTGGTACTGGAATAATCTCACACTCCCTAATCATGCTCAAAGGTAGTCTTGAAAACATTCTCTTTCTAACTTCAACCTCATCCAACGCACCATCCTAGTAATCTTCAATATTTTCCTTATGCCTGAACTCTTTTGATAGTATCCATCTGATATTGCTGCAGGGGTCATAATGCTGCCTACTGGTGTGATAAGAAAAGTGGAAAAACTAAAGCTCATTCTCGACTTCCCTGGCTGCCTGTAGTGGACACATTTCGTCTGAATTTCCCATGATAATTGGGAAGTCCAGTCCTCCCTTCTTTTTTCTCTTCTAAATCTTATCATAGGAAACAAGTTGCCTAGATATTTCTAACATCAAGATCCTATTTGTAGGGTATTTGGGAAATCTATATGGATATGAAGAAAACCCTCACAGCTTAACATAAGTAAATTTCAGAAATTGGATGAACCAACAACCATACCTTTCTACCAACTCTTGAGCTTCCTTCGAGATCCTATGATGAGTTCTTTGTTGAAGTGATCTCATTATGTGCATAGTGAAGGCATCATTGACTCTCTTGTAATGAGATGTGCTTGTAGCTCCAGACAAGCCTCATGAATCTTGAACTAATGAGAGCCACATCCAATTGGCTCCTTGTATGGCATTCCCCTATACTTTGTCATACAAGCCAACATGTAGATGATGTATAAGCCCATGTAAAATGTCTTCGTCCTCCCCAAACTCCAGAGCTGCTCGTGCAAATTATCACTAATCATCACTGCCTAGTTAATATGCTCCTTCCCTTCCAGCATGAGGTTGATGTAGTAAAACATCCAAGGTTCGAAGATGAATGCCTAGGGATAGCCTCCAACTTTGCTGAGCATCATAATCAAATCATAGTATTCTTGCTTCAGATCATCTAAAATTATCTACCTTGGAAACTTCGTGTGAGAGGGCTTGGGCTTGTTCATCCAACGAGAGTTTATCATATCAACACATCTTTCAAATGTTGAGCATACATCCGCTCAGCACATTCTCTCGTCTTGCAAATAATTTTCTTATGTGAAGGAATTGCAAAGGCTTCTCCAATAGATGCAGGCGTGAGGTTGGCAAACAATCTACCATCAGGTGAGACAATAAATATGTGCTTAGGGTCGTAATAGTTAGCACACTCCATAATTAGCTCCGGACACTGAATTGCTGGTGGAAAACCAGCAACTGCATATAGTCCACTCTTGACAATATTATGTGAAGTGATCAAAGGACGATGGCCTCCAACTCCTAGTATTCGACTTCTGAAAGCTTCCATGTTGAAAGAACCCAAGTTCGTGTCAGCCAACTTGCCCAACTTCGAACAAAATTTTGACTTTGGTAGGAATGACTTGCTTAGCTTCTTAATCACTACCTATCTTGTTGCATTTGCTTTGCTGGATTCAACATTTTTCTCCCTGCCAGTTGCTCTTACTTCAGCCATTCTGCAAAAACAAAAGATAGTCATCAGCAATTTTAACTTAGAAAATAAAATCACATTTGGGCTGCTAGCCGACTTTTGAAAATGAGAAGCTGTAACACTGTATTTCATCTTCAAACCTCAACTTCTTCTTCAGGGACTTTGAACTTTCAACGCTTAGAAATTTTTTCCAAGCTAGCTTCAACAACTTCAGCACTTAGAGAAAATCGGCTAACTTCACTTCAGCAATTCCTCAACACTTAGACTTATTCACCCTCCAAGCTCAACTTCAACACTTCAACACTTCACAACTAGAGCTCGAGTTCGAACTTCTTCACCAAGCTTTAGCTTACACTGCAATCTTCTTCTGCTTCAAGTCAAACTTCTTCAACTTGCACTTCAACAACTGATAAAGAAAATGACAGTCATCTCAATTCTTATAACCAAGTTGATTTCTAGAAGAGGCCAATTTTAGCCAGTTTATTAAATTTCCACTACTCTACTGCAAGAATTCGAATTTCCCTCTTCTGGCAGCTGCAACACTTGTCATCCGGCATCTAGAATATTTGACCTTCTAGAATTTCAAGAAGATTCATCTTTACTGGTCAAGGCATACTTAGCATTTTTAAATTCATCTTTGAAAATATTAACTTCAACTACATTCTCTTAAGAAATTCATTCCACTGGTTGAGGCTCTGATATTTGATTTCATCCATCTCTGGCTCAAGAAAATTCACCTTCATGAAGAATTTGATCAAATTTATCTAGTCATTCAACTGCAAATTCACCATCCAAGGCATTTTATTTCAACATCTTTTATTCCCTGCCTTAGAAATTTTTTAAATTTTCCCCTTAGGAAATTCATCAATCATGTGCCCATCAAAAATATTCATCTCAAAATCCTTGGCAAGTTGTGGAAGACTTTAAAATCAATTCCTCATTGAAGATGTCTAGTACCCAGAAGAAAATTCCCTTCAGAAATCATCAAATTCATGTGTCTACAAACGAAGGGGTACATATAATTTTTTGAATTTTAACCTTAGAAAAATATTTTCAATCAAATTTATTCTTCATTCCTCATCTCTGGGCGTATTTTCTTGCTTGGCCTTGACAATTTTTATCAATCTCATGAAGCTGGCATCTTCTGACATATCTTTGTCAATTTTATTCATGCCTTAACAAATTTCACCACCTTCTCCAACTTGGGCGTATTTTCCTGTAGAGGTGGAATTTTGTGCCTTGGAAAATTTTTAAATAATATCATCAGCATGGGTGCATATGAGGGGTCCAGAGGGATTTCACATGCCTTAGACAATTTTCTCCAACCTAACATCTTCAATACTCTTGGGCGCATTCTACATGTCAAGGTGGAATAGTAATCAACACTTAGAATATTTTCCTTTTAGAAAGCCACCACCTCTAACATCCTTGGGCGCATTTCACATGCCAAGGTGGAATTAACCATGCCTTAGTCATTTTTCATCCATCTTGACTAGAGATGAGGGCACATTTAGCATATGGAGGAGGATTTAACTCCCAACGCCTTAGTTTATGTTTCCTAACTTCACTTTCTAACATGGGCGCATTCAAAGGGTCAAGGAGAAAGTCAACCCTTTTTGTCCTTTTCCTAGTTCACTTGGGCGCATTTGACATGTATAGGAGGATTTAACTTCCAAACGCCTTGGTAACTTTTTCTTCCATCTTCACCTTGGGTGCATTTTGAGGGTGAAGAAGGATTTAACACTTAGCAACTTTTACTCCACTTTACCATGGGCGCATTTTGAGGGTGAAGAAGGATTTAACACTTAGAATATTTTTCCTTCACATGTTGGAGATGAGGGTGCATTTTGGGGTAGGAGGAGGAACTATCCATGACTTAGAGAATTTTCCATCACCATCTCTCCTTGAGGGCGCATTTAAGGGTAGGAGGACGATTTATCAATGCCTTGGAAACTTGTCTTGGCCTCACACCATTGTTAT
The DNA here is from genome assembly GCA_007258455.2 of Sequoia sempervirens. Lineage (NCBI taxonomy): Eukaryota > Viridiplantae > Streptophyta > Pinopsida > Cupressales > Cupressaceae > Sequoia > Sequoia sempervirens. Next base: position 265,671,353 of record VDFB02105785.1, read on the forward strand.
CATGGAATCTAGCAGTGCTCGTTCCATGGATAACCCCCCTATGAAACTTGTCTGTTTCCTAGGATTCGTGAAGTTCAAGCACGCATAACAAGGTGATTTTCAAGCCACCTTGAAATGTGTTACAAAGCCTTGAATAGTCAATTTGAGCATCCCCCTATGTTCGCCTCACGAAGACCTTTGAAACGAGCCCCTTCATGAAGTCTCACTATTCGTACTTAGTTAATTGTTAAAAATGCAATTGCACTAAAAAAGTGTGCTCCTGCTCACAAGCCATAAATCAAGGCTAAGTATAAAAAATGCAGGGGTGCTCTTTTTCAGTGCCCCTGCACAAAAGTGAATTCTTAAAAAGTGTAATAGCGCTGAAAAAGTGCGCTATTACACATTTTACCCAGACTTAGTCCTTTTTCGAGTCATGGCGCGTTTCTTCATGCGTTTTACATCTCTCGCTTATTGTGCCATTTTTTGTGCCTAAATTTATTGCTCGATTTGAGCTAGGTTTTTGAGCCACCATTTACTTAAAAGTGTTTTAGTTTTCCTTTTTCATTGTTTATGATATTTATTCTTCATTTCCTCATGCTGGGCGAGTTCTCCTCAAACTGCAATCACGTTTTTGAGAAATTTGAAGTTCCTCTCTAGAAATCTTCGCGTTTTCTCTTGGTAAGTCTTTCTCCTTACTTTCTCTTCATTATTCTTCATTATTTTATGCATGGCTTGGAGGTTTGCATATGCGTTTTTATTAATCTCTTTTTCCTCTCATGTTTTTCGCCATCCCCACGTGTTTTCTCTTTCTCCATTCGTGTTTTGGTTTTACGTACCCTTTCCATGCTTCCTCTTCATGGCGTTTCAAGTGACATACCCTCTTACTCGTGCGTCCTTTCTATGCTTTCAACTCCAACATTTTTGTGTTAGTATCTTTCATTATCGCCCTCTCAATCACGTTTTGGTGCGAACATTGAAGAAACTCTTATTTTGTAAGAAGGATTGCTCATCTCTTATCCATATTTACAATGACGGTGAAATAAATTCTGTGTTTTTTTTAACTCCATTCAAGGAACAAGATTTTTCTTGAGCGTTACATGCTTCATAAACCCCAAGCACATTTTCAAGCATCATTACGTCAGTTTCCAAAATCACGTTTCAAATGCAGAGGCACTAAAAAAGTGCGCCTTGGCATTTTGAAATATTTTCTAACACTGAGAAATGTAGGAGCGCTCTTTTTCAGCGCCCCTGCATCAAAGTCTGAATTCCCTAAAATGTAAGGGCGCTGAAAAAGTGCGCCCTTACACTTTTCACAATTTTTTCCAGAAGAACTTCAAACTTTCCTAATTTACTCTTGAACCTCTTTCCTTCCATTTTGTGCATCATTTTGTGTGCCTTGTAATCCACTCCACGCTTTCCCATCATCGTTGCTCATTTCGCACTTTCCCATGCTACCTAACGACTAATGTTTGTTCTGGCTCAAAACTTTGCAGTCTCTTTTCAAAGACCCTCAAAGTTGAGTGATCAAAGTTTCAGTTGTTCTTGATGACTGCCAGTAAACCTCCATCTTCTTCAAAAGCGAAAGGCAAAATGAAGTATAAATATCAAGGCATCTATTCGCCAACTGTAGTGGTCTCTAAGGTGGAAGAAATAAATGATACAGAGGTTGGCCATCAAGACTTGGTTGATTTTGTGAAGCAAACAGAGATGAAGCCTCTTCCTGATCCAATGAGAGCAATTGTACACAGTAATCTGCATTTGGTGGCTATGTTCCCTATAGCTGCACACAATACAGAGTTTGTCCTTCAAGTGGCATCCCACTACGTCAGAGAAAGTAGAAGTGTGATTGATTCTTCTGGGCACGAGATTCTAAGACTCAACCCTGATTTCTTTGACATTATGTTTAAGGTCCCTCAAATGGAGAAATACATTGATATCTCTATACAAAAAGCACAAGTCTTTGACACTAATCCCAACAAGGCTAAAAACCTAATAAATACCCAATGGTTGAAGAAGCCTAGACAGTTTGTTTCCAGATGGCCAAAGGGACTCCTGTGAAGCGATTTCAAGGATGACATCAAAGATATGATCACATTTTTAAGCAGAGTAAAAGGCTTGCCAGAATCGTCCACTTTTCATGATTGGATGTATGAATACATCAGGATTATAGGAAGACAAAAGGTGCACATTGACTGGGGCAAACAGATCAGTGATGAATGCATGAGCAGCTGATCAATACTCCTTCCACATTGAAATTCTATATGACTTCTTACCTAGTGTACGCATCAGCTGTAATGAGACAATTCCCAGGTCTATGTACAAAAGGGAATCGGATGATGGTATCTATGTACAAATTTTTCTATCAACTGGAACTAAAGGAAAGCTTTCATCACTTCAAGCGGGTCACAGGTGCTTTCTTCGTGCCTTTGCTTTTCAATTTTGATCCAGCTCTTGAAAGAAGGAGGGTATCTGATGAGGCTTATAAGGTGGTAAGTAAAGTTGGATGCCTATTTCTTTAATTCCCAATGTTTACTTACTTGAGAGTAGGGTGCTACACTGGCTGTCCTTACATGTTGCCACGTTATCCTTCAGATAAGTGGGTTCTCATGGAGACATGCAGAAAGCTAATTTCAGTGCAAAAAGAACGAAGAAGTAACCACAAGTGTGGATTCAAGTTCCCACTAACAATTGGCAGATATACTATCCCAACTGTACAAAAATCCAAGTCTATTTATGCTGAAATGCAAATCATGACAATCAAGACCTACAAGTATAGGTTTGATTTTGATTACCGAGATGTCAGAAAGAAATTGCAAAAGGGTCATCATCATAAGTACCATTTTGAAGACATCTGGGCTGATTGTAGAGATGAAGAAGCCATACGCAAAATGGATTATTGTAGGTTGACTGTTCAGCAAATCAGAGACCTTGATATTGCTGACCTACCAGGGGATTTTGTAGATCCTGGCGATATCATGAATGCTCTCTATGATGAACAAGAGGTTTCTAAAAGGCCTTTGGCTGCAATTCAATGGTCTAGGAAAGAAATTACCAGTATGAGGGAGAGATTGAAGCCAATCCTAGCCAACACTGCAGAATGGTTACATAAGCATGGTTATGAAATGAAAAGTTTCATAATAGATTTGGAAGGAGAAGAATCTGAAGCAGAAGCTCGCCAACAGCAAGAACTCCGCATGAAAAATAAATCGGCGGCTGTTCCCACTTCTTCATGAAGAGGTCCCAGGATCAAATTTACTATTGGCAAGAAAGATACCCAGTCCATCCCAAAAGGAGAAACCATAGAATCCAATTCATCTCGCTCTAAAGGTAAAAGGTCCATCCCAGAGGAGATAGATTCCGACGAAGAAGGTACTTCTAGTAATCAATCCGCTGAAGATGAAGATTCAACAAAAGCAAACTCCGATGCAGAAGAGGTTTTTGAAAGCGGGCAAGAGTCTGAAGAAGATTCTGAAGAAGAATCTGAAGGTGATTCTGAAGGTGAACCAGAATCAGAGAGACAAGAGGGTGATCAACAAGAACCTAGGCATGATCAAGAAAGAACTACTTCTCCTGAGAATGTAGTTGAGGAAATTCCTAGAACGTCATCGCCTGTGATTTCTAGTGTTCTTTATACCCCTCCAAGTTCAAGAACTCCTCCACCTCTTGTTCCCTCGTCACCCATTCTTACCACATGCATTCCTACAGTTAAAATATCCACTATTCCTGCAACATCAACCTCGCTTGATACTCCCTCAGTGACAAGCATTCATACGGTTGATATACTGTCAAGTCCTCCATCATCCATTCTTAGCCTATCTTCACCAATGTATGATATCACTTCTGAAAATGAATTCAATCATTTCATGAATGAATCAATGCGTGATTAGCTCAACGTGCAATCTACAGGAGCAATGATGATAGACACTTCTCCTATTGTCACAATACCCATGGTAACTGCAGATGTGACAATAACTTCAGAAGTGACGATGACAACTAAGTTGAAAGTGAATCTAGAAGTTCACACCTCCTTTCTTCCCCCTTGGCTGATATCTCAAGTATCGAAGCGGAAGAAGCAAATGATCTCTCTAGAGGAGCTTGACCTCGAAGAGATAGTCCCTCCAAAAGCTAAAGGGAAGAAAAAGGCAAAAGTATACTCAAGGCTGAACATTGACAAGACTGGCCACAAGTATGCAAAGATTGGCATACCACCGCACGAAGAAGGTGATGTCAATATGGAAGACTACACAGTGACAAAAGTCTAGCTTGGCAAGGTTACCAATGAAAGTGCAAAGGCTGATGCACAAGTGATGTTGGATATCTTGGATGGAAGACTAGATAAAATGGAGCAAGCTCACAATATGTACAAACAAAGGGTAGAGCATTATGCCACTATTATGAAGAGACTTGCTGGATCCCCAACTAATGCACAACCGCTGACAGTGGTAAGTATTGAAGACCCAGCTGTCAAGAAAGCTGAGAAGTTCACCTCTAA
>VDFB02105785.1:265682730-265696561 GCA_007258455.2 Sequoia sempervirens
AGGTTGCTTAATCTTAGCCACTCTTTTGATTGTAATCTTAGCCGTCCATTGGACTGGGCTACCTATAAAAGGGGGAGTACCCCTCATTTGTAATTCATTAGAAATTAGACTAGCATTAGATTTGGAGATCAGACTAGAGAGTAGAGCAGAGTAGACATTTTGTAGTGTGGAGAAGGAGGAAAGTTTTCCCTTTGAAAACTTTTGTGGAGATTGTTGTGTAAAATTTTCATGATAATAGATCTTTTCATTGATGGTGGAATTTGTCTTTGTCATGGATAGCTAGCAAGGTCTCTTCATCCTTTCGGATCCAAGTAGCATAAAGTAGCGTAATTTTCATTTCATGCAAGTAGTTTACTTTGGATGTGTGGTGTTTTATTGAGGTAGCTTCATTTCATTCCATACCACTAGCAGCTTGTTGATGATAAGTTCGCCTTGCGTGGTCCACTGGAGATTATCTTGAGTTTAACTTCGATTGTGATTTGTATACTTATATGCATCGTTCTGATGGTGTATGTATGCTAAATTGTAATCTGAACATCTTTTGCTATCCCTTTGAAGATTGCACTAATTTTGCTGAAGCTTTCCGAAGTAAGGCTAGGTGAAATTCGGTCGAAGTCTGCCGAAATTGAGCTCCACATGTCTTGCATTTAGGATAGAATATAGAACCTTCTTACCCTTTCACTCATTTACTTTCCACATATTTCTGGTTAGCTTTAGGAAAACGAACTTATTGCCAAATCATACGCACAAAATCCCCTTCAAATCATTCACCCACTGTTAACTGCAAGAAGCCTGAACAATTGTGTAAGTCCCCTCGTGAAAGCAGCAATTCACATCGAACCAGGCTGAGGGGTATTCTAAGGTATTCCGAGAACAGCGGGTTGAGCGTCGCGAACTTTCTTACAATCTTAGTAGCACAAAATACTTTGATCAAGAAAACTGAGTAGCCTTGAGACTATTTTGTTCTCTTGATTATCAACAACACTTGATTGAAAAGCCCTCAGGGAAAATGTCTAGGAAGACAAAGGAGAACCTAGTGGCAAGAGTATGTAGGTCCAATCTCACACAACAAGAATGAGATAGTATAGGGAGTGCAAGCAACAGGGGTTTGCAGAAGAGTTTTCTCGACAATGTCGAGTGGAAGTGTCTATTGGACCTTATCAAGAGCAGACTCACGGGGGTGAGTCAGGCTTTTGACATAGCAGTGTGGATGGTCGGCCTCATGATTGGGCTACATACAGGAACAGTGTACAATTGGGCCACAAGGTTGTTAGAGTGCATTTGGGAGTTCATGTGTCTCAGACACAAGGTATTCTATATGACCCCGCACACCATTGGACTGTTGTTGGATAGCGTCTTTAACTAGGTGCCACTTGACAACTGGGGCTCGTTTCGGTCGGTCGGACAGATAGAGGACAAGTGGTTGACAATATTTTATTGGGCCAACCTTGGTGTACAAAATGTCGGCAAAGAGGTGCAGTAGTCATTATCGTGACCAAAGAGGAAGAGGTAAGTAGATAACTCACCACCAAGGCCGAGCGGTGATGACAAGAGTGGAGACAAAGACACACCAAGTAATGGAGAGGAAATAGAGTTATCATCTGATGAGGACGAAGACATGGGTACAAAAGAAGTCTCCCTAGCAAGGGATGGAGTGTTGAAAGAGGTAGAAGAGGCAATCAGGGTAGACTTGCTAGCGGAGCCACAACAAGCGATACCTATACCTATGCCACTAGTAGTACAGGTACCAATTGTAACCCCTCTAGCACATGCTGAGACTACACTAGAGATGTATATCATGGAGGAAGTTGTAGTACCACCCCTACAACCAGTAGCATTCACCCTCCTAGCACCGCCAATTGGAACAAGAAGTCCACCACCAATAGTGATATTCACACTTCCAACATTGCCAATTGGAGCAAGAAGGAGACTCCCACTTAGAGTTGCAGCATCAGTGCTAGGCACATTGCTAGTCACCCTGCTAGCATCAATCTTGCCAGTTGCATTGACGCCAATCACAATGCCAATCAACCTGCCAATGTTGATGTTGTCAGTTGTAGGATCAATGATAGTCACATTGCCAGCCACACCGTCAATGCCACTAGTTGCTGAATCAGCACCAGTCACACTACCAACCATAGTGTCGGTGCTAGTCACAACATCAACGCTAGTTGCATTGGTGCCAACTACTATAGTATCAGGGCCGGTGACCACATCGAGAATAATCACATCGGCCGAACTACTAGCTTCTTCTATTGGACTGCTAGGAGTTCTTCTATTGGACCACTAGAAGTGCCAAGAGTGCCGAAGGTTGATGACTGGTTTGGTTCATTTGGCCTAGCGATTGAGATTCTAAAGTTGCACTGTCGAGCCCTTCAAATACTTTGGTTGAGGGCCCAGACTAGGGATGCCTACTTATCGAGATGCAGTAGAGCTTCACTTCCATGATGAAAAAAGAGGGAATGCAGGATAAGCCACCAATGGTGACAGGTGTAGTCGAGCTAGTGGGAGTCATACACGAGAGTGGGGGACCATCGTTGATGGAGCCTCCCATGGTATCCCAAGGGTCATCGCTAGCCACCCTAATAGGCGAAGAGGAGGATGAGTCCAGTGGGTCCAAAGGATTGATATTGGAGATGTCAAAACTACACCTGTCTGATCCCTTTAGAATAGTTTAGAGATACATGGAGGACCTTCAAAACATGGCAATGGTGATGCAGTGAGTGGGGGAGATTTCCAACCAACTCAAGATTGGTCACTCTTCATTGGTAGCATGAGAGGTTAGGAGGATCCAAGGATTTGTGCAAGTTGGATGTGAAGAGGAGTTTGCCCTCATCTTTATCGCTCAGGGATGGCTGGTAGAGGAGACTTTGGCAATGATAAAAGCTAGTGGACTATGACCAATGGTGGTAGGGAAGGATGGCTAAGTTCTATTGATGTGATTTTTGTGACTGCATCAATCAACAAAACAAAGTATCTGAAGGCTACTCCATTCTCTCTTGATCAAAGTATTCCATACACTAAGATTGCAAGAAAGATTTTACATTCAACTCCAAGGTTTCGATAATGCAATGGAATACCCTCAGTTCATTGTGATTTGCTATTTTCACAAGGGGACTTACACAATTGTTCAGAATGTTTGCAATTTGCAATTGACAACAGGTTAATGATTGGAAGGGGATTTTTGTGAGTGATGCAAATGATTTGGAAATAAGGTACGAAATTCCTAAAACTAACCCAAAATTGTACTGAATTTAAATAAGTGCAGGGTTTTAGAGGATCTAAATTCTATACTAAAGGAGGATGTGGGATCAATCTCAACAGAATTCAACTACACTCTACTTCACCTCACATTGGACAACTTACACAAGGTTGGTGCAATCTTCAAGGGAGCGGCAAGGGGTTTTCAAGTCACAGTTCAACATAAAGACACCATCAAGATGATGCATGCCAAGACATGAATCATAACTGAAGTTAGGCTTATAAAGTTTTCCAGTTGACCACACAAGGAAAAATTGTAGTCAGCAAGTTGCTAGTGGTATGGATTAAAACGAAGCTGCCTTGATTAAACACCACAATCCACGATTAACATCTACTTGCATGAAAATGAAAATTACTCTAATCTAAGCTACTTGAAGTAGAAGGGATGAAGAAATCTTGCTAGCTGCTCATAACAAAAGAGGAATTCACCATCAATGAAAGCTCTCTTTATTATGATAGTTTTCACAACAATCTCTTACAAAGTTTTCAAGGGAAAACTTTCCTTCTCCTCCAAACTATGCTATGCTAACAAACTATGCTAAGATATCTCTCTGCTCTATTCTCTGATCTCTAATCTAATCTAATGATTTACAAATGAGGGTGGATGCCCCTTTTATAGATAGCCCAGTCTAATGGATGGCTCAGAGTACAATCAAATGGAGGGCTCAAATTAAGCCACATCAAGCCTAGCCCTAAAAACTGCCAGAATAGGGAGTGGTACAATAAATGAATCAAAGATTCCCTATGATGTCCCCGTCTCTTTCCTAGGAAAAAAAGGCAATTGAAATTACTTAATTAAATATTCAAATAGTCCTTTATTTATTTTTAAGGCTTTTGAAATATTTAATTAATCATTATTGGACTTTATTAAAGCTATTGATAATTGATAAATATTTGAGACTTTATAAAGTCTTAATTCCAAATTAAAAATGGACTATGTTGCCATAACGCAAAAATGAATCAGTTGCCATAATGGAAAGGTGTTGGTCTTTCTTAAGGAATTTTGGGAAAATTGAGAAGGATCACGAAGAATTGAATACAGTTTGGTTTTAGACTTTGGAATTTATGAGAATGGAAACTCTCAGAATCTCTGCAACCATGTAAGGAAAAAACCCCTAGCATGGTTCTTCTGAATTATTTTAGTCTTATAATCAGGAGAGAATAATTATATTCAGTGAGGCAAAATGTGCTCTGTTTGAGAAGTGAATAAAAGAGGGTTTCAGGAAGCACGGGTTATTAAATACTGCCACTACCACTACGGAATGTGGTTTGGTGAATTGATGGAGGTGTTGTCTGAGTCGGGCAAGTCAATCATTCATCACGGAGAAGCCCAACATTTGTAAATTATTTGTAAGATACTTTCGGGATCATTGTTCACTGATATTGCCAACACTGGAAATGGTAGATACTATCGGGAGATATATTTGGGAGCACGGGTTTCGTATATTATGATTTGCATATGCCATTAATACTAGCACTATAATCTCAGTCACCCATTTGGATGATTCATTGAGGGGATATCGACGGATCCTATGTTACTGTTATATGTGTGGAGTTTGTTCTCTAAACTAGCAGAAGCCATTGGTGTTATCGGGGAACTTGTCTCATTCACAGCGACGAATTGGTCATGGCGACTCTTCATCTCCTAACGTGAATTGTTCTAGGTGTGTGTATGCTCTTTGTGCGGCTATACTCAGATTGTCATTGTATATGGGTGTCTTTTCTGGAAGTCTGGGGAATGAAAGATGTGTGAAATAATTCCTGAGCCAAGGGGAATTGTATGTGTTCAAGTGACTTAATATATATCGAGCCTCTTTTGTGGAGACAAATCATGGGATGTGCAAAGGCGGAGACAAAGTAGAATAAATACACAGAGATCTTCATCGGGATTGTCATTGATGCCAATCTGATATGTTGACTGAAGCCTCGAATCTTCATGTCCCTTCTTTCATAGTTGCTAAAGTATGACGGGAGGGAAATAATTAAGGCTTGAACTTTATTCTATGATATTACATTATGTTATATATCTCTGATATATATTTAAGGCTCAAGGTCTGCATTTACCTAAATGCATTATTACCTGCATCACCAGAAACTTCAATATATTTGGGTTTGTATATATATAATGTTGGCTTGAATCTCTGATATATGTTACCAGATATGTGTAGTTGGGTTATATGTAAACTTCCACTATCTATGCGGTAAGGAGTCATGGGAATTATGATCGGGAGATAGTGGGATTTTGCTCCACAACATAATCGGTGCCCTTCAGACCAAACTGATATGATTATATATAGAGCAATCATCTCGGGTATGTCAACTATCTTTTGGAATTAACAAAATAAATGTATGACCATTTCCTGCATGTCTATAAGGCATCAGATATATTTTGTACAATGTTCAATGAAACACAATTTCATGCTACATAAGTATTCTTGTTGTGCTCTGTTCCTTATTGCTATATGAATTCAAGCATATCTGAATACACATATACCTGCAATGCGATGAAATTAAGACACTAGTTTGAAGTTATTGGAAAACACAAGATCACTTTAATTCTACATATCCTAGGAGTTTAATTATTTTAGACCAGATCATTAATTTAGGCATACAACAGAAACAACTATTACAGAGTAAACCTTAAGATTAGTTTGACAAATTTAAATTGTCAAACTTGGGAAATTCATAGTCCATTTTTAATTTGGAATTAAGACTTTATAAATTCTCAAATATTTATCATTTATCAATAGCTTTAATAAAGTCCAATAATGATTAATTAAATATTTCAAAAGCCTTAAAAATAAATAAAGGACTATTTGAATATTTAATTAAGTAATTTCAATTGCCTTTTTTTCCTAGGAAAGAGACGGAGACATCACATTCCCACTCACTCCCAAAATAGCAAAGGAAATTAACGTCCACTATTAGTCATCTAGAAGGTCATCATCTAGAAGGGAATTTCCATTCTCCTTTTCCTTGGCTGGAAAATCAATGAATTTGGCCAACACGACCTCAACCTCTTGAACTCAGATCGGCAGAATATGATCAAGCTAGAATTCTAACACCGTAACTGCCTGCCCATGCCACGTACAAGACTTTCTCCAAGCAACTAGAGCATCTTGAGTGTTTTGAATAATGCTTGAGAAATTTGAAGTGTTCTCAAAGTCATTTTGGACAAAGGTATTCACCTCTGGAAAGAAAGGTGGCAGCCTACTCCTCAAACTATTAGTAGTCACCTCATCAGAATTCAGCCTCCTAGCAAAGATAGCCTCTAAGGTGTTCAGGAATCCATCAATAATGTTCATCATGTCCTTTCTAACTCTGGCCGAATCAGCCTGTGTTGCATCAAAGATCCCTCAGCCAATGACAACTGAAGAGTACCAGCCAGAAAAATCATACCTATCACCCTCTTGAATCACTCCTCCATCAATCAACATCCATACGGAAGTATGCATCAAAGCCTCCAATTGCTGAATAACCTTGCTCTGATAAATATGAGCATCACCCCAAGTGTGATCAACTATATCCATTCATGCCATAGTGTTGGAAGCCTACTGATAAGCATGAGCAAGATCTTCCATACACCTTTTTGTTTCAGCAGGAATGTTGACCACCCACTTATTTGCTTCTCGTGCCATCTTTCTCAAATCCTCCAAGCCACTAACTAATTCACTAGACAACTCGGCTAGAAGCTCAATCATTGGATTCTCCTGCTCACAAGGACGAGACAAATGTTGCACGTAGCCTATCAATGTCTTGTGCTCTTTCTTCAATTTCTTGTATTTTCCTTTAGTCTTGAGCAATCTATCCTTGAGCGCCTAATATGAGTTATTACACTCCTCAATTATCTATGCTCCTATGGGGCGACCTAACTCCAAAGTGATGACCATATAATTTTCTGGCATAGCCTCATCTCGATCACACTCAACCCTTGGCACAACCACATGAAGGGTGTGAGAGCCATCCTCATCTATTGAAATCTTCAAAAATTTCCTAGCTCTCTTTTTTGTTGGAGGTGCACTAATCCTACTCAAGAATTCTTCCATCTCAACTGTTGGATCAGCTTCTTCACTAGGGCTCCTCCTCATCCTATCTTTGAGACAATCTGGTACTACCTGTTGTATAACAAATGGCTACTCATCCCTTGCTTCTTCTTTATGAACTTCTTCTCTAACTTCATCCTGACAGGGCTCATTGGCTTCTATGGGCTGAGTATCTCCTAAAACTTGGGCCTCTTGTCCTATAACTATATCATCCTCTAGAGTTTCCTCAAGCTCACGCTAGAAGTGTGTATTTGTAGCAGTTTCTTCATCTTCTTCTTGCTGATCACCTCTAGTAGGCGCGTTAACACTCTGGCCAACAAATTCTCTTTGTGGTGGCTGATTTGCCTCATGTAATTCTTGTTCCTTATTCAACATATTTCTCTGATCAGTAAATAATGAAACTTCTTGTATATTTGGAGAACGTGTCTCCAATGGTGTAGGTAACTCTACCAAAATTCTCAGAGATTCTGGCTGAACTGGCTCTTTCCTTCGAGACTCTGGAGCTCGAGCAACCTGTTTCTTCTTGGTGGCAGTTGGCATCCTATGATCTCCCATCAAATTGTAAGTGAAAGGAATTGACCTACTCTTCAGCCTATTCACATGTCTTTCAACCCATCCTTTGGTGAATGTCAAGACTGGTATGCAAAGTGTGTCCAAATCGGCAATCTTCAGCTCCAACCAATTTGGAAGTGGGAGTGGTGTATCCCTCACTGCCTCATAATCTGGATGAAGAACGTTCATGTCCTCATCCACCTGATTTGGTACTGGAATAATCTCACACTCCCTAATCATGCTCAAAGGTAGTCTTGAAAACATTCTCTTTCTAACTTCAACCTCATCCAACGCACCATCCTAGTAATCTTCAATATTTTCCTTATGCCTGAACTCTTTTGATAGTATCCATCTGATATTGCTGCAGGGGTCATAATGCTGCCTACTGGTGTGATAAGAAAAGTGGAAAAACTAAAGCTCATTCTCGACTTCCCTGGCTGCCTGTAGTGGACACATTTCGTCTGAATTTCCCATGATAATTGGGAAGTCCAGTCCTCCCTTCTTTTTTCTCTTCTAAATCTTATCATAGGAAACAAGTTGCCTAGATATTTCTAACATCAAGATCCTATTTGTAGGGTATTTGGGAAATCTATATGGATATGAAGAAAACCCTCACAGCTTAACATAAGTAAATTTCAGAAATTGGATGAACCAACAACCATACCTTTCTACCAACTCTTGAGCTTCCTTCGAGATCCTATGATGAGTTCTTTGTTGAAGTGATCTCATTATGTGCATAGTGAAGGCATCATTGACTCTCTTGTAATGAGATGTGCTTGTAGCTCCAGACAAGCCTCATGAATCTTGAACTAATGAGAGCCACATCCAATTGGCTCCTTGTATGGCATTCCCCTATACTTTGTCATACAAGCCAACATGTAGATGATGTATAAGCCCATGTAAAATGTCTTCGTCCTCCCCAAACTCCAGAGCTGCTCGTGCAAATTATCACTAATCATCACTGCCTAGTTAATATGCTCCTTCCCTTCCAGCATGAGGTTGATGTAGTAAAACATCCAAGGTTCGAAGATGAATGCCTAGGGATAGCCTCCAACTTTGCTGAGCATCATAATCAAATCATAGTATTCTTGCTTCAGATCATCTAAAATTATCTACCTTGGAAACTTCGTGTGAGAGGGCTTGGGCTTGTTCATCCAACGAGAGTTTATCATATCAACACATCTTTCAAATGTTGAGCATACATCCGCTCAGCACATTCTCTCGTCTTGCAAATAATTTTCTTATGTGAAGGAATTGCAAAGGCTTCTCCAATAGATGCAGGCGTGAGGTTGGCAAACAATCTACCATCAGGTGAGACAATAAATATGTGCTTAGGGTCGTAATAGTTAGCACACTCCATAATTAGCTCCGGACACTGAATTGCTGGTGGAAAACCAGCAACTGCATATAGTCCACTCTTGACAATATTATGTGAAGTGATCAAAGGACGATGGCCTCCAACTCCTAGTATTCGACTTCTGAAAGCTTCCATGTTGAAAGAACCCAAGTTCGTGTCAGCCAACTTGCCCAACTTCGAACAAAATTTTGACTTTGGTAGGAATGACTTGCTTAGCTTCTTAATCACTACCTATCTTGTTGCATTTGCTTTGCTGGATTCAACATTTTTCTCCCTGCCAGTTGCTCTTACTTCAGCCATTCTGCAAAAACAAAAGATAGTCATCAGCAATTTTAACTTAGAAAATAAAATCACATTTGGGCTGCTAGCCGACTTTTGAAAATGAGAAGCTGTAACACTGTATTTCATCTTCAAACCTCAACTTCTTCTTCAGGGACTTTGAACTTTCAACGCTTAGAAATTTTTTCCAAGCTAGCTTCAACAACTTCAGCACTTAGAGAAAATCGGCTAACTTCACTTCAGCAATTCCTCAACACTTAGACTTATTCACCCTCCAAGCTCAACTTCAACACTTCAACACTTCACAACTAGAGCTCGAGTTCGAACTTCTTCACCAAGCTTTAGCTTACACTGCAATCTTCTTCTGCTTCAAGTCAAACTTCTTCAACTTGCACTTCAACAACTGATAAAGAAAATGACAGTCATCTCAATTCTTATAACCAAGTTGATTTCTAGAAGAGGCCAATTTTAGCCAGTTTATTAAATTTCCACTACTCTACTGCAAGAATTCGAATTTCCCTCTTCTGGCAGCTGCAACACTTGTCATCCGGCATCTAGAATATTTGACCTTCTAGAATTTCAAGAAGATTCATCTTTACTGGTCAAGGCATACTTAGCATTTTTAAATTCATCTTTGAAAATATTAACTTCAACTACATTCTCTTAAGAAATTCATTCCACTGGTTGAGGCTCTGATATTTGATTTCATCCATCTCTGGCTCAAGAAAATTCACCTTCATGAAGAATTTGATCAAATTTATCTAGTCATTCAACTGCAAATTCACCATCCAAGGCATTTTATTTCAACATCTTTTATTCCCTGCCTTAGAAATTTTTTAAATTTTCCCCTTAGGAAATTCATCAATCATGTGCCCATCAAAAATATTCATCTCAAAATCCTTGGCAAGTTGTGGAAGACTTTAAAATCAATTCCTCATTGAAGATGTCTAGTACCCAGAAGAAAATTCCCTTCAGAAATCATCAAATTCATGTGTCTACAAACGAAGGGGTACATATAATTTTTTGAATTTTAACCTTAGAAAAATATTTTCAATCAAATTTATTCTTCATTCCTCATCTCTGGGCGTATTTTCTTGCTTGGCCTTGACAATTTTTATCAATCTCATGAAGCTGGCATCTTCTGACATATCTTTGTCAATTTTATTCATGCCTTAACAAATTTCACCACCTTCTCCAACTTGGGCGTATTTTCCTGTAGAGGTGGAATTTTGTGCCTTGGAAAATTTTTAAATAATATCATCAGCATGGGTGCATATGAGGGGTCCAGAGGGATTTCACATGCCTTAGACAATTTTCTCCAACCTAACATCTTCAATACTCTTGGGCGCATTCTACATGTCAAGGTGGAATAGTAATCAACACTTAGAATATTTTCCTTTTAGAAAGCCACCACCTCTAACATCCTTGGGCGCATTTCACATGCCAAGGTGGAATTAACCATGCCTTAGTCATTTTTCATCCATCTTGACTAGAGATGAGGGCACATTTAGCATATGGAGGAGGATTTAACTCCCAACGCCTTAGTTTATGTTTCCTAACTTCACTTTCTAACATGGGCGCATTCAAAGGGTCAAGGAGAAAGTCAACCCTTTTTGTCCTTTTCCTAGTTCACTTGGGCGCATTTGACATGTATAGGAGGATTTAACTTCCAAACGCCTTGGTAACTTTTTCTTCCATCTTCACCTTGGGTGCATTTTGAGGGTGAAGAAGGATTTAACACTTAGCAACTTTTACTCCACTTTACCATGGGCGCATTTTGAGGGTGAAGAAGGATTTAACACTTAGAATATTTTTCCTTCACATGTTGGAGATGAGGGTGCATTTTGGGGTAGGAGGAGGAAGTTTATCAACATAGAAACTTTTTCATCACAGGCTTCAAGGCGAGCATTTGGGAGGTGGAGGAGGAACTATCCATGACAGAGGAATTTTCCATCACCATCTCTCCTTGAGGGTGCATTGAAGGGTAGGAGGGATGATTTATCAATGCCTTGGAAACTTGTCTTGGCCTCACCACCATTGTTATCATGGAATCTAGCGGCCTTTCGTTCGTGGATAACCCCCTCTGAAACTTGTCCATTTCCTGGGATTAAGTGAAGTTCTAGCAGCATAATGAGGTGATTTTCAAGCCACGCCGATGATTCAAAGCCTCAATAGTCAATTTGAGGCATCCTATGTTAAGCCTCGAAGACCTTGAAAGCGAGCCCCGCCAGCAGTCTGCACTTTCTTCGTGCCAGTTAATTGTGAAAATCGGTTACCTTGAAAAGTCTTGCGGCTCCACGCTCTGAAAGCCATAAATTGGCTAAGTATAAAAAATGAAGGGGCGCTCTTTTTCAGCGCCCCTGCACGAAAGTGAATTCTTAAAAAGTGTAATAGCGCTGAAAAAGTGCGCTATTACACATTTTACCCAGACTTAGTCTTTTTTCGAGTCATGGCGCATTTCTTCATGCGTTTTACATCTCTCGCTTATCGTGCCATTTATTGTGCCTAAATTTATTGCTTGACTTGAGTTAGGTTTTTGAGCCACCATTTACTTAAAAGTGTTTTAGTTTTCCTTTTTCATTGTTTATGATCTTTATTCTTCATTTCTTCATGCTAGGTGAGTTCTCCTCAAACTGCAATCACGTTTTTGAGAAATTTGAAGTTCCTCTCCAGCAATCTTCGCATTTTCTCTTGGTAAGTCTTTCTCCTTACCTTCTCTTCATTCTTCTTCGTTATTTTATGCATGGCTTGGAGGTTTGCATATGCGTTTTTATTAATCTCTTTTTCCTCTCACGTTTTTCACCATCCCCATGCGTTTTCTCTTTCTCCATTCGCATTTTGGTTTACGTACCCTTTCCATGCTTCCTCTTCATGGTGTTTCAAGTGACATCCCCTCTTACTCACGCATCCTTCTTTCTATGCTTTCAACTCCAACGTTTTTGTGTTAGTATCTTTCATTGTCGCCCTCTCAATCACGTTTTGGTGCGAACATTGAAGAAACTCTTATTTTGTAAGAAGGATTGCTTGTCTCTTATCCATATTTACAATGACGGTGAAATAAATTCTGTGTTTTTTTTAACTCCATTCAAGGAACAAGATTTGTCTTGAGCGTTACATGCTTCATAAACCCCAAGTGCCGTTTTCAAGCATCATTACATAAGTTTCCAAAATCACGTTTCAGATGCAGAGGCGCTGAAAAAGTGCGCCCTGGCATTTTGAAATATTTTCTAACATTGAGAAATGCAGGAGCGCTCTTTTTCAGCGCCCCTGCATCAAAGTCTGAATTCCCTAAAATGTAAGGGCGCTGAAAAAGTGCGCCCTTACACTTTTCACAATTTTTTCTAGAAGAACTTCAAACTTGCCTAATTTACTCCTGAACCTCTTTCCTTCCATTTTGTGCATCGTTTTGCGTGCCTTGTCATCCGCTCCACGCTTTCTTATCACCGTTGCTCGTTTCGCGCTTTCCCATGCTACCTAACGACTAATGTTTGTTCTGGCTCGAAACTTTGCAATCTCTTTTCAAAGACCCTCAAAGTTGAGTGATCAAAGTTTCAGTTGTTCTTGATGACTGCCAGTAAACCTCCGTCTTCTTCAAAAGCGAAAGGCAAAATGAAGTATAAATATCAAGGCGTCTATCCGCCGACTGTAGTGGTCTCTAAGGTGGAAGAAATAAAAGATATAGAGGTTGGCCATCAAGACTTGGTTGATTTTGTGAAGCAAACAGAGATGAAGTCCCTTCCTGATCCAATGAGAGCGATTGTACATAGTAATCTGCATTTGGTGGCTATGTTCCCTATAGTTGCACACAATACGGAGTTTGTCCTTCAAGTGGCATCCCACTACGTCAGAGAAAGTAGAAGTGTGATCGATTCTTCCGGGCACGAGATTCTAAGACTCGACCCTAATTTCTTTGACATTGTGTTTAAGGTCCCTCAAATGGAGGAATACATTGATATCTCTATACAAAAAGCACAAGAAGTCTTTGACGTTGATCCCAATAAGGCTAAAAACCTAATAAATACCCAATGGTTGAAGAATCCTAGACAATCTGTTTCCAAATGGCCAAAGGGACTCTGAGCGTTCAAAGGATGACATCAAAGATATGATCACATTTTAAGCGAGTAAAGGCTTGCGAGAATGCGTCCACTTTTTCATGATTGGATGTATGAATGCCGGGATTATGAGAAGACAAAAGGTGCACATTGATTGGGGCAAACATATCAGTGATGAAATACATGAGCAGCTGATCAATGCTACTTCCACATTGAAATTCTATATGACTTCTTACCTGGTATACGCAGCAGCTGTAATGAGACAATTCCTAGGTCTATCACAAAAG
>VDFB02105785.1:265696661-265834550 GCA_007258455.2 Sequoia sempervirens
CGAAACTGACGAGATTTACCCCTGCCTTGAAATGGGCGCCCTCAGGCTAGAGGCGCGCTTTTGCCTGAAAAGAGCAAAATTTCCATCTCCTAAAATTTAGGGATTTTACCTTCTGTCGTGGATAACTGGAGCTGTGAGTCTCGGAATGCCTCGCTGAATAGCTCGACGGATAGCCAGACTGATTCTGAAGAGATTGACTGGATGCTTGAGCACTTCAGACAAGATCTTGACCTCCAAAAAACTGGGCGCCCCTGAGCTATACTTGCACTTTGTGAATTTTCCTTTGAAAAATCTTCGTATTTTGACCACTGAAAACTCCGTTTCGATCATTGAAACGATCGTGTACAATGTGAAATGCCATCGTGAGATGCTCCTCCATTGTGAAAAGCTCCATTTTGAGTCTCTGCTTCAGGTTCTGATCAATATAACTGACTTTGACCGACAAACTATTGACAAAAACTCCATGCTTGACATTGCCCAAAACTGTATTTTACAACATTTTAGCAAGGTTTAGACTTTTAAAATGCAAAATGCCTTAATGAAGCAAAAAATTTGGTTTGGGTACAACACCCATATAGAATGTCTTCGTTCTTCTCAAACTCTGGAGCTGCTCATGCAAATCGTCACTGATCATTGTAGCCTAGTCGATGTACTCCTTTCCTTCCAGCACAAGGTTAATGTAATAGAACATCCACGGCTCAAAAATAAAAGCTTGAGGGCAGCCTCCAACTCTGCTTAGCATCATGATAAGATCACAGTACTCTTGCTTCAAGTCATTTGATATGATTTGCCTCGGCAACTTCGTATGAGAGGGCTTGGGGTTGCTCATCCAGCGAGTATTAATCATCTCTGTACATCTCTCGAATGTAGAAGCATACATTCGTTCAGCTCCTCTCTCGATTTGTAAATCATATTCCTGTGTGCTAGGATTCCAAAAGCTTAGCCGATAGCTGTAGGAGTAAGGTTGGCGAGCACTTGACCATCTGGTGACATAATTGATCTGTGATCCTTCTCATAGTAGTTGGCGCACTCCATTATACGCTCCGAACACTGAATAGCTGGTGGAAAACCAGCAGTTGTATATAATCCACTTCAAATAATGTTGTGCGAAGTGATTGAAGGTTGGTGACTGCCAATACCCAACATCCAATTCTTGAAAGTCTCCAAGTTGAAAGAGCCCAAATTCGTGTCAGCAAGCTTGCCCAACTTCAAAGTAAACTTTGACTCTGACATGAAAGATTTGCCCAGCTTCTTGATAACAGCTTGTTTGGATGCACCATTGTTTTCCTTGCCAGTTGTTCTTGCTTTAGCCATCCTACAAAACAATAAACATCCATTAGCAAATTAACTTAGAAAATAAATAAGATATGCAGGGGCTGCCAATCGACTTTTAAGAACTTTGAGAAGTTGCAACATCATATCTCATTTGCAAACCTCACTTCTCCTTCAACAAATTCGAACTGTCAATACTTAGAAAATTTCTAAGCAAGCTTCAACAACTTCACTTCACACTCAGCAACTTCAAAAAGATTTGGATTTTACAAGTTAGCTGCAATAACTTCAATACTAGAGAAAATTGCCCAACTTCAATCAACAACTTAGATTCTTTTAAATTCGAACTTCAACAATCTCAAGTAACTTAGCAAGTGTGCACTTCCTCAATAACATTCAGCTTTAGCAATGTTCCCTTTTGAAACAACTTTCAGCAATGTTCTTCAACACCAAGTCGACTTTCTTCAATAACATCAGCCTCAACAACTCCAGAATCAGAGTAAATTCGAACTCCTTCAGCAACAAATTCAGATTTCAATCTTCAGCTTCAGCAAAATTTTGAATATCTTCAACACTTCAGCCTCAACAACTCACTGCAATATCAAACTTAGAGCAAATTGAATTTCTTCAGCTGTGAAAAGAATGAATGAATCTTCAGCTCATATAGGGAATTCGAATTCTAGAAGGAGGTTAAGTTTAGCTAGTACATTAAATCTCCACTACTTCATTTTAAGAATTCAAATTTTCCCTCCTTTGCCAGTTTCGACACTTGTCTCCCAACGCCTGGAATCTTAATCTTCTAGAAGTTCAACTTTGACTAGAGCATTCTAACTTTCAAAAATATTTATTTTAAATTCATCTTTTAAACAAATTTCACTTACTAGCTGGAGCTCTGTCACTCGAATTTTAAATTTCATTTATCTATGCCTCTGGAAAATTCATCCTGTGAAGAATTCAATTGAAATTATCTAGGCACTTCACTTCAAATTCATCGTCATTTTATTCAATTTTCCTTAGAAAATTTTAAATTTTCCCTTAGGAAAATTCATAACTCGAGCACCGATTAAATTCTTCATCCTGAATGCCTTGGCGAAGTGTAGAAGACTTGGAAATCAACTTCTCGTTGAAAATCTTCAATACCCAGAAGATAATTTTCTCCAGAACTTGTCGAATTCATGGGTATACAATGAACGGGTTCATTTAATTTTCTTGAATTTTGAACCTTAGAAAAACAATTCCTCATGAAATTTATTTCATTCCTTCATCTCTGTGAGTGCCTCGTTGCTCTGACTTGAAATTATTTTAATCCATCCTGCAATGCCAATGTTCTCTGACTTCATCCATTAACAATTTATCCGTGCTTCAGGAAAATTTTATCTCCTTCAAGTCTAGGCATGATTTTCTCAAGGAAAAACATCTTTGTGCCTTAGAAAAAATTTAAAATTACTTAGCACATTTTGCACTTGCCTTAGAAAATTTATTCAACTTCATTCATTTTGCCAGTGGTGAGAAATTTTTTTTTAATCAATTCACTTGGAAAATTCTAATGCCTAGAGTGCATATACCAAACGCCTAACATGTTTTATTCTTCATCCCCCATAGGCCTAATATTCCCAACGCCTGGCAATATTTTACTTCACACTTCCATTTTATTTCACCACCTTTACACTTCACTTTAGGCGCATATAGCATATACAAGAGGATACACCTAGCAATTTTATCTTTTAATTTTACCTTCACACTCTTGATTCATCTTTTGCTTACTTTAGCTTGGGTGCATATCACACCTGATGAAGGATAACGCCCTCTTGTGACTCTTTCACTTCCTTCTTTTGTCTTCACATGCCCTTGCTTGGGTGCATTTAAGCATGAGGGGATAAAATTTCCAACGCCTTGCTTTGATTCTTTTTCCTTGCTGACCTTGGGCGCATTTCAACTTGCTAGAAGATGGGCGCATATGGCATGTAGAGGAGGATGAGTATCTTTGACTTTCTTTTGACTTTCTTCTTGAGCGCATTCTAGCATGTGTGGTGGATGAAAGTTTTTAACTTAGAAAATTTCCTCTATGTCTCTTATGAGGGCGCATTTGGGCTTGCTAGAGGATGAACGTCTTTGACCACCCTTGACCTACTTGGCACATGGGCGCATATGAGATAGTGTGAAGGATGGGTGCATATGGAGGTAAGAGGTGGATACTTTATGCCTTAGAAATTTTTTGAACACCTTCCTAGAGTGGGCGCAAATGAAGGCATGAGGAGGATAAACATTTTCAACGCCAAGCTTTGACTTCTTAGACTCCTCCAAGCATGGGCACATTTTATCTATGGTGGAGGATGAACTTCATACTTAGAAAATTTTTCAAACACCTTGCTTTGTGAGGAGGGTGCATTTTACCCCTGGAGGTGGATGAAGCTTGACACTTAGAGATTTTTCAAATCATCCACTTGAAGAGGGTGCAAATGGAGGCATGAGCAGGATATTTCAAACATTTAAAGATTTTCCTGGCTTCCAGCTGAGATGGGCACATTTTCATGGTGGTGCAGGATGAAGTCTCAAACTTAGCCATTTTCCTTGTCTTCACCAGCTTCTCCATGCCTTACTATAAATAGTAAGTCCCTTGATTTTCATATCTCAGAGGCTCAAAATGATTTGAAATTTTGAACACCGGATCTTCACGACCTTGTCAGCATGTTGACACTGCTATTATGAGTTGGCCTGCTAAAAATAACATATTTCTGAAGGTAGTTTGCTATTTATAGTAATTGCTCATTTCTGATACCTCCACAACTCTGTTTGACTTGAAATCTGAATGATGTGCTCCTCACCACGTGACCTGCCTATTGACATCGACGCCTACTGCTGATTTACTATTTTTAGCCAGTTTCTGAAATGACTTACTATATATAGTAAGTGCTCTGTTTGCCTTCAAACTTTATCAGCAGATAGCTTGAAAGATGCTGATCACGGTGGTATACACCAGTTTTCAAAAATTCTGACTTTTTACTCCTCATTTAGGGTTCTAAAGTTGGAAACCCTAATTTGACCTACATGCATATCAAATGACCTCTGTTTGTCCTCGTTTATGTTGCATTACGATCAGTTTGTGATTCTGAAATGCTGGGAAGTGGGTGCCAGGTTGCATCTGCTAAAAATAGTAAGTTCCTAAATAAGTGATTATCTCTGTTTGCATGTCACATCACCGCGAAGCTCTCGAAAAACCCACAAGGAATCACTAGACATGCAAAGAAAACCCTGACATGCAAACCCTAAAAATAGCCTCTGAAGGCTGAACTCTGAAAGTGATTATCTCACTTTGCATGTTACACCATTGCAAAGGTCTCTGAAAACCCAGAAGGAATCTCCAGACATGCACTGAAAAATTCTTCATATAGCCCCTGAAATCTGCTCTGGAAGCTGGACTGCTAAAAATAGTAAGTTGTCCGTTTTAGCTCAAATTTTGCACGCAAGCAACTTGATGTGTTCTGGATGCAGCGTGACTGTTAAAACTTCGAAAGTGTCGAGAAAATGCTTCGAATCGTACACTTACTAAAAATAGTAAGTAGCCGGAATCTGATGAAATTTCAGTGGAAGCCATCTGGAATCACACTGACATCAATGTTAGTCATTATTTTCAATTTATTCACCTCGTTTGACCACAAATTGGTTGGAGAGTTGAAAACCCTAATTTTACCGACTTCGCCAAAATCACGTTTAAACTCAATGGTGGACACATCCCCCGAAAGGCAGATAGCAGAAAGAGACAGAAAGGAGAGAGAGAGACAAAACCAAAGCCCAAAAGACCAGAATGGAGCAAAAATTAGGGGGTCCCCATTTGAATGGGGTGATGTGTGGAAAGGTCACAACACAATGCAAACCTCACTACAAAATCCTCTCAACAATAAGCAAACTTCTCCACTAGATGCTATCTCTCAAGCATGAAGTCGAGCCAAGGCTAGGAGGCATTCATTCCTCAAAGCAATTCCAGCACCATTTCGGCAGCATAACAATACTCAAGATATCAGATGTGAAATGAAGACCCAAGGCTTCCTTTTATAATTTTGAGAAGACCCTCCAGAAGCTTCTAGAAGAGAAACCCTAATTTCAAATTTGAAATCAACCTTTTTCCCTCCAAGAGATGGCGTCACTTTTCAAGGCTTCTTTTTTACTTTAATTTAAAATCATCCTCTCAATAAAGTTGGCGTCCCCTTTTGAGCAAGATATTTTGAACCTTAGAAAATGTTAAATCACCTCAATGAGGCGTCCACCCATGAAAACCACCTTTTAAAACAACTTGAAGTGATGAGTTAGGCCAAGGGGGGGTCAACATTAAAATATAACATTAAAATACAACATTATTTAAATTAATTGAACTTATCTCTCCAAAATGCATCCCAAGGACAAAAATGAACAAACCAACTGAACTGGCTAAAGAAAAGAGCCAACTACACTGAGAACTGCAAGACCACTGCCAAAAATAGAATTTACTAAAA
Organism: Sequoia sempervirens; assembly: GCA_007258455.2. NCBI lineage: Eukaryota > Viridiplantae > Streptophyta > Pinopsida > Cupressales > Cupressaceae > Sequoia > Sequoia sempervirens. The sequence goes on from VDFB02105785.1 coordinate 265,702,424, forward strand.
ATAGTAAATTCCCGAAAGTGCTCGAAAGGCAAAGCAAACCACACCATTGCAAAGCTCTCTGAAAACCTAGAAAGAAACCGCAATTCAATCTCCAAGCCTCGAACAACAACTACCACCAAAATAGGAAACCCTAATTTCAATCTCCGAGTAGCCTATGGGTCTGGAATAGGCCAACGGTCAACTGAGTTCATCACGCTTGAGAAGGGGACATTACAATTGCAAGGATTGCCATCAATTACAAAGGGGTAGATTGTTGGCAATATTGTCATTGATGTCAAAGGAAAATTATCAATGAAAAAAATCATATGAAGATCAAACTCCAAAGGCCACCAATTGATGTCCAAAGACCAAACAAAATCAAGTTTGAATCTCCATAGTCAAAGCAGATTGCACCATGTCAAGGATGAATTAATGATGATCAAAAGGATTCATTCTATGCTGGCCAACCCGCCTTATATTGGCACCCCTTCTTGGGATTTGATAAAAAAAAAAGATTAATATTTAAGTCTTATTTGGGCCAACCCCCATTCTTGGCGCCCACTTTTGAAATTGAAATTAAAAATTTGGGCTGACCTCTTTGAGGAATCACCCCTCTTGGAGAAATTTTCCTCCCTTGAAGATGTATGAGTGGGTATAAAAGAATAAAAAATAATGTATTGGAAAGCAAGAAAGTAGAATGTGATACAAGCAGATTTGTGAATGCAAGTGTGTGTGGAGATAAAAGGATATATCATTCAACCACAAGAAGAATTTATGAAGAGCAAAGAATAAATATTTTATCAAGGCAGATTTTGTGAAAAAGATTATATGAGTATCCTTCATTGAGGGAGCAATTTCAAGAAGAAAAAATATTTTATAGGTTGGCACCTCATATTAAAGCAATTGATGTCTCTTGCTAAGTTGGTGCTCAGTGGTGGGGATTGGTGTCTTTAGTGGGTTGGTGCCTTCAAACATTGTTGTAAAAGAATTTTATTTTTGGTGATTGGATTTGGACAGTAGATCCAAGCAGTGTCTTCTCTGTGGTTTTCTCCCGAAATGGTTTCCATGTAAATCTTGTGTTCTTCTTGTGTTCTTCTTGTGTTCTTAATTGTTGCTATTGTGTGATTGATATTCTTGTGTAATTATTTGAAAAAGAAAAAGTTTACCTTATAGTGCTTCAACCCCCCTGCCTCCCCCTTCTCCTGCCCATCTCCTCGCCTCTTAGTATAACCATGTGTTCATCAGTCTAAGGTAGAGTGGTATAACTAGTCATGGACATTAACTTCCTTATAGTTTCATGATAACTAGTAAAGTGCCTTGCAATCCTTATGATAACATGCTTCTTGTGGCAAATAGGAAATAATATCTTTCTGTACTAATATATAGTTATATGTGTAGCATGACTTGTAATGATTGAGATAATTGGATAGATTCCAACTTAGAAATATAGTCGGTCAAGAGTAGTAGACCACACTTAGCATTGGATTGCCAACCATGCAAGTAACCACACTTTTTTTCCCGCAATTCTCTACCAAATATCTTCCAACTTAATATCCAACAAAAATCGTCCTTATATCATGCATTGATAAATGTTCATACCCTATGCCAAAGCCCCCATTTTGACACAGGTAGGGATGATGCTGGCAAAGGTTATGGAATTTTCCTTTACACCTGCTAATTGCATAGTTTTGTCTCTCCAAGAAATGTTAGTCACCTCCTATAATTTCTTTGATGCCATTCCCCACAGAGAATAACAATTAATTTTACTTAGCTCTCAGAAACTTTGTCTACATTAAACCTTTGATTGGTGCTTCTTGAGTGGAATTGTGTGGAAACAGCTTCCAGTTGTCACTGGTTTCTATAATTTGGAAAAGGAGAGAGCTAGTAATGTGGTTTTATCATTGTGTTTTACTGTACTCGTATTCATTTTTTCATTTTGAAGGCACATCTATAACATCTATGTTAAGAAAAATTCAAATATTTTCTCCAATAAATTCAGCAAAGTTCATTTGTATTTCATGAACTGTTGTTTAGACTCTTGTACTTCCATTCACATTTTTACTATTTCCAAAAGGTTCTTGTGTATATAATTCATTGTATCTGAGTAGCTTTTACAGATTATGTGCTTATCTAAACACCCATGTTGGGCACTTAATTGTGAAGATTAAGGAAAAACTCTCATTAAATTCAACAGTTGGGTTACTTGGATTTTAAACTTAAATCTATCAGATTTTCCTTTAAGCATTTCCATGGGCAAACCATTTGATCAAGAAAATACAAAAGCAACGCAAAGTTCTATTGCCATGCACAGAGGGGGTGAAAAATATATAAATGAAAAGAGTACATGAAGATCAGAAACCATGTAACTTTAGCTTGGAATTTCGTAGAAATAATTATCTGATAGTTGAGAGAGATTGGTAAATTATTGAATCTAAATGCAACAATAATCATAGCCTTCTCCAGCTTTTAGTCCAGGACTGATTTATTTGGGTAAGAACTTGGAGAAAAGAAGACATAGAGGTTTAAGGCCGGCCTTAAGGTGATACATATGATAGCTTTCGTGACAGTAACCAACCATATGTACAAATATCACAACTTTTCTCTTCTTAGAGAGCTACACATTATCAATATTGGCTGGTCTATAATTGTGTTTTTTTCTTGCTACACAATATTTTTCTTTTAAATTGTGCTATAAAGCAGATTATGCAATATTCTGTCATTGTTTCATAAGGCATTTCTGAAATGCCATTAATTATTAGCTCCCCTTCTTGGACAAGAGCGAAATAAAACTGGTGAGATGCAAAGAAAGGGAACACTCATGGATTCACTCACCCCTTTCTTGTCTTATGGTTTAGTAATAGTAATATCTGATTTGATTATATACATCTGATCCATTATACATGTAATAGCATTAGGATTAGTAATGATATAAAGCAGATGTTTCAATACCCTGCCATTGTTGTATGATGCATTTGTGAAATGATACTAACCATTAGCTCCCCTTCTTGGACAAGAGAGATATAGAACTAGTGAAATGAAAAGAAACATACTCTCATTTCTCTTATTTCATTATGTGGGGATGCAGATCTCCAGGTCCAGATGATGTGTCATTCAAGATAACACACTGTGGAGTCTGTTATGCAGATGTTGCATGGTCTCGAAATGAACTTGGTGATTCAAGATATCCATTGGTGCCAGGGTAAGTTTCCTTCTCTTGCACCTATATTTTCATGTTACATTCGTTTGTTGATGAACCTTCCTATGTCTTTAGAAGACCTGAGCTATGTAAATCCAAATGCATGTTAATATGAACTGAACATGTGGGAAATTAAAACTTGGAAAGAAATAAATCTGATTTCATCTTTAATTTTTGTGTCATAGGCATGAAATTGTGGGAATTGTCAAAGAAGTTGGTTCTAATGTGTTTCGTTTCAAAGTTGGTGATCACATAGGAGTGGGCACATATGTCAATTCTTGCCAGGAATGTTATTATTGCAATGAGAAAATGGAAGTTCATTGTGCGAAGGGAAATATTCTCACCTTTAATGGTGTTGATGTAGATGGCACAATAACTAAAGGAGGATATTCTGACCATATTGTGGTTCACCAAAGGTGAGAATAACTCATTTAGTTTACTGAACATATTTGTAAATTTTTTGGATGCTTCTAAAACCTTTCAATGTAGCTGAAGTGAATAATTTAGTTTTCTCTCTTCCTTTTAATAAAAGGAATTGAAGGAAAACCAACCTTCTTGCTCTGTTATTAAACTGTATGCATCCATGCTTGGGAAGTAGTTGAAATTTGGATAAAGAATATCTTTTCAGCTCACCCTGTTGGGTGAGTATTATCATGTTAGTTTAATAGCTATTGTATGAGAACTATGTTTTTTAATATATCATATGGAAAAATAAAAAATTGATAGTACTTGTTTATTTTAAAATTGAGATTCTTGTTGTTCAGAAATGAAAATTGTGCATCCACTACATCATGTCCTAAACTAGACTTGATTCAGAAAACCAGTAAACTATAAATCATATTGTCAGTGATCACTCACATGGAATTTCATTAAGCTTGAATGGAATCTTACATTAATAAGCAATGCTCTAAAAAGGTGAAGTGACCTAGCCTTTCCATCATTAGTTATGAAATTGAACTCTCTCCCTCTCATGACAATGTTTCCATTCTACACATGAAGTAACTTTCATATACTAGCAGAGAGTTTTGTTTACTTCACATCTATCATCCATGTAACAAGAAAATTCTGCTAGAGAATATTGTGGTATTCAAGGGATATATCAGTAGACTTAGCCACAGGATAGAGCTTTTATCCTAAGATGGCACTATGTTTCAGGAAGATGTGAAACCAAAATGGGTTGCATCTCATTGAGGTATTTTTGTTTATATTGTTTGGAATTGTCAACTGCTGGGGCCAAATAGTTATTATGCATGCTCATGACAGATGCCTAGGAAAGATGTCAATGGGTGACTTGTTGACAAGTTTATATGCATGTGGAAGTTAGTCTGATTGTAGTCAGCAAAGAAATAAAATAAAATATTGGATTATATCAGCAACACAATTATTCAGCAGGCCAAAATTCTATCACCTTTGTAATTCCAGTAGTGTGTATCAAAGCAAAAATAATGAGAAGCATGCTAAACCAATCAAGGTAATGTGCCATTCGGAGCCTTAAGCCTGAGACATTTCTGTCATAAGAACTCTTGAACCAGCATATATCTGATGCATCTTCAGTCTACCTAATGATGGTGATAAAGTCATTCAGGGCAGGTTTACTCCTAATCAAAAGGGGAATTAATTAAAATAAATTGTAATGGTAATTTTGAAGATGTTACAAATAAAGGAAAAGGCATCAAGACAAAATGAAGTTACGCTATCTAGATTCTAGAACTACATGCAGAAATAGGGACCTTCACCTTCTAGTTTGGTAGTCAGTTAAAGACATTTTATTATAATTGCATTTATTTCCAAAGTTATACCAATTATTTTCAGCTTAAGGCTGCGCTTACTAGATAAAATTTAATATTCATAAATACTTCTAAAATCCTTTCATTTATTATAGATATGCATGCATAGATCTATTAATCTTGCACGGATATGTCTTGCTTTTAGTGTTTGCATGATGAATGAATACCTTCCTTATTCCTTTATTGTAACATCACTCTGATTGAGGTGTGAAAAGATAATTAAGTTTTAGTTAATGTACTTTCCATACAAGACATATGCTTATCATTACAGACAAGTTGCCTTAAACAATGAGTCATGTGAGCCTGAGAATCAGAACTTTTTTAAAGGTCTAGCAAAAAAGCTTTTTATTCTTCAATAATATTCATAATGTAAATGATAATTGGTAGCATATGTTAAAATTGTGTTGTACCCAAATCAAATTTTTTGCTTCATTAAGACATTTTGCTTAAAAGAGTCTAAACCTTGTTAAAATTATGTCAAAACATAGTTTTTGGGAAAATCAAGTATGGAATTTGAGTCAGTTTGGTGTTGAGAAGATATGGTTGAAATTTGAGAAAAATTTAAAATTATGGTTTCAAACACCCTGTTTCAGGTCGCGAAACCCTAAAAACTGAAACTTGTCAGAATTGGTTGAAATCAGTTTTGATTGGCTTATTTCACGTCACGATCATGGTGGTGTAGTTAGTTTCAGTTAAAAGTTAGTTTAAGCCTGGTGGGTAGTTTTCACCTTTTCAGGAGAAAAGTTAGGATCTCTAAGATCGTCAATGGTAGTTGACTAGTACTAGGTGTCAAAATCTAAGACTAAAACTCAAAGTAGAACATTGAACATTCTATGGTAAAAGATGTTGAAAAAGATGCTTCACGATGGAGGGGATTTTCAAATGGCAAAAAGTGCAAAAAATATTCTAAGTCTGGAAACATTTCACTTTGTAACATGGGAGATGCTTGCGCAATCAACGTGCAAATCAACTTTACAGTGTTCGTACATGTGAAAATGGTGAAATACAGTCACACACATGTGTCGACAACAGTAATGCTTCTACGTGGTCAACTCAGTAGCCAACATGGTGTTCGCAGAGTGTGAAATGGAGGAAAATATCAAGTTTAGAACAAATTTGTGCCCCTATAGCTCAAGGGCGCCCTTCAATTTGGAGGCTCGGATTTAGTTGTTTCTAGTTGCAGATACATTCATTCTCTTTGGAATTCTGTTAGCTTTCCGACAAGCTATCAAGCAAGTCCATCCAAGTTGCAAAACTTCGGCAAACGAAGGCGGAGGCAAAAGGTATGAAGATTTTACACATCACAAAGACAATCAAATTTGCAGTTTTTGTGTCCCTGTAGCCTAGGGGCGCCCTTGAATTAGACATGTTAGTTAACTCAATAAAATAATATTAAATTTTCAGTCTCAGCACGACAACTTTAAAGGGGCAATTTTCTTCAATATTTTAATATTGGTGCCTTTTTGGTGACTCAATTACAAATTCACATGATGAGTAAAGCTGAATATTTTAATATTTTTAATATTTTGAAACTCCAAGTCAGTTTCTATTGAACAAAGTGAGGTCCAATCAGATAATTCCTTTTGAAATCAGGGTTTCTTCTTGTAGTTGGCACCATAAACCTTTGAATTTCTTTATTTATTGCAAGATGGCATCCATCTCTCTCACAACAGGTTGAAGAGCAAGCGAATTTTCTCATTGTGTGGACGAATTTTCCTAGCAATCAACATTCAAAGGCACTCCAGATATTGTTTTCCAGATTTTCTTGTAGATGCAGGTCCAGAATAATTAGTAGACTTTAGACAAGCATGGCAATTTTTACAGAAGTAGAATGATAAAACTTCTATCTTCTATCTTAAATTCTTCTATTCTCGTCTTAGGTTTTCTTCGCATGTCCAAAATTCGACGACTTTTGACAATTTTGATCATCTAGGTTGGTTGTGCACAACTTTCTCTACAAAACCCATGTGCTAGAAATTTTAGAAGAAATTGCCTCGAAGCTTCAATTCTTGAAGCTTTGCTTTTCTCGACTGAAATTCCTTTGCATGGTAGAGTAAAAGTCAATATTTTTCAAAATGGAAGATCTGGGTTGTGTTGGTTGAAAATTTTGCAAACTTGTGAGGTTCAGCAAAATGGTGGTTTCAGCCATAGTGTGTGAGTATGGCACTCTCCTAATTTAGGGAAGGCTCCCCCTTTACTACTAACTAACTTAAACTAATATGGGTGAAACAATAATCATTCCTCTTTCTTCAAGAAAGATAATATTTTTTTCTCATCACAGAAAAGTAACAATATCTTTAGGAAAAATATTATAGTAGCTTGTTATGAAATTAAGAGAGGAAATGAAGTTTCCTGAAAGCGCAAAGACTTTTGTCACCTCCTCCGGGATGGGAAAACAATCTTCAAGTGCAAAGTCTTGAATCTGAAATCCTATCTACCCTTTTAGAATGATAATCTAAGAACAAAATACAACATATACCAGCTCAAAGTCTGCGAGTATGGTGCACCTATGAATTACTTTATATGGGAATTACTACAAGCACAAAGACTTTCAACTTTTCTCAACTCCTAATCTCAAATAAAACTAATTCAATCTCTCAAACTTGTAGCACAAAGACTCGCAAGAAAACAGACCAAAGTCTTATCACAATAGCTCCACAATATCACAAGAATAACTTAGAAAAATATACCACTATGACATGAGAACATAGTAATAATTTGCAACAAGACTTCAACACAAAGTCTGAAATCTCATACGCCTTCCTTGTATTGCTTGAAAATAAAGTTTACATACACAAAGCACAAAATCTCTTTGTTGTAAATTCCTGCAAAGTTCTCTCTATTGCCAAAAAGATGATCATTACAATAGACCTCCTCAAGTAGTTATAGGAGAGAAGCCTTGAGAAAAAGCTGGGAGGATCCCAACTAACTTGAGAAATTCTCTCAACCACTAACTAACTGCAATTGAATTATTCAACATTACAAGTCCTATTATAATTTGACTTGTAATGTAATCACATGTAATTACATTTTACAAAAATGCAAGTGAAAGGAACACTTGCAATTACAAAATTTTCTTTTACATGTAATTTGTTGAGAACAAAATACATAAAGACAAAGTATGTTTGAGACACTTTTTACTCCATTTCAGTCCTAGCTTTGAAAGACTGAAATTTACTGATAATTTCTTGCAACTCATCTGGATTGGTGCCTAGCGTGTTCCTGGAAACCACAACAGTCTTAAGGATCACATCATAATACCTTACTATTGCTTCTCTGTGTTCTTCAAGAACAGTTTGCATTTTATTAAGGATCATTTGATGATTAACAAACTTATGAATTGAATCCATAGTAAACTGCTCTGACTCCAACTCTTGACGAAGATTTGTTGTTATCTCAGTAGTAATCTATAATGCCCCCTTCTAGTTGACATCTCTCAGTTCTTGAGATTAGCCTATTATGTGACCCTCGTAGGTTGATAGGGTGGATAGAGGGTCTGGTTGAGGCTTGGCTTGGCTTCAGTTGGCAGAATCATTCAATTTGGATTTCGTTCAGGGTCGTTCAGACATCTTTTGCTTGACTTACTATTTCTAGTAAGAGACACTTAGCAGAGCACCTCTGCTATTTTTAGCAGTATGGTTTGGCCGTATGCAGATTCGGTCACTTATCATCTGGCTTCAGACGGTTCATCTTTTGGACCTGTTTTGAGAGAGATATTAATATTTGTTTGCTAAAATAAATATTAATTAATTAAAGGCTTATATTATAAAGTTATAATATAATTAAATATTATAACTTAAGTGACTTAAAGGAAGGGGTCGACCAACATGAAGAAGGGGCCACTTTTCAATTATTATTTATAATTAAAAGTGCGTTCAAAACTATGGAAAAATTAAAAGAAGAATTCAAAGTTTATTTTAATGATGCTTTTTGGGGAAAATCGACCCAATTGAGGAATTATAAGTTTCTTTGAGAGAAACTTATTTTATTATGTTTTGAAAATAGACTTTGATCAATTCTTCCTTCAGAGAATGGAGCCAAGGGTTTCAGTTATCTATTTGCATTGGAGAACGAGCCATCTTCAGTGTTGCAGTTCAGAGGCTATGAGATATCAGTTCATTTATTGCCTACAGTTGAATAACTTCATTCAAAGGTTATTACAGATCTTACTGTGAGTTCTTTATATTCAGTGTTTTGGATCGATTACTTTCCAAAGGGAACTATTTTTGCATTTTCCATCAGTTCTCAGACATTTGGCACACCTTCCAAGAAAGTACAGATTTATTCTTGCTGGTTTTGGGCCGTACTATTCAGCCTTGAGGCCGTACTTCTCCTGTAGGATTGGACGCCTTGCTTTTTGAGTCACTGCCAACTTCAAATGGGACGCCTAGCATATTTCATCAATTTACACACATTTCGAGGTAGGAGAAATGTCATCTGAGGCTGGCCGTACAAATCTTACACCATTTTGGAGCGGCTGCAATCAGCAAATCAGGTTTTTAATAATGCAATCAGTTTTTCCTTTTGTTTGCATGTTAGAGTTTCAATATTGTAATCGCTGAATAAGGATAATAAAAACAGTTGCTAGCGATTCAGAGATTTATCTGTGTCAGTTTTCACCTCATTGAATTTCTTATAGATTTTAGAAGTATTTCTTTCAAAAATTACATTTTATATTTGCATGCAAAAACACAAAAAAATCAAAACACTCAAAAACAAGCAAAAAAACAAGCAGTTTCAGAAACAGTGAGAATAGGGGTTTCTACATAATCACATCAGCTGCAGGTAACTCTCCTTCGTGACTTAGAATCCTGCAAGACATTTTCTCAAAGCTAGAAAGTATGTCCTGCTCAACCTCGTTACTCATCTCTAGTGTAACCTAAACATCTTTGATGAGATCTTCAATAACCAATGACTTGTTTATCATGAGTTCTTCAAATTCTACATATTTTTCTGTGCCTGGTATTATTGAATTGCTGCGTAGAATTTCTAGCTTGACTTGATCCATCTCATGCCAGATTTTTAAATCTTTTTCAAGTGAATTCAAACTTAGTTTGAAAGTTTCCAAAGTCTGATTCATCTTGACTCTTGCTGCCTTGACAGTACTCAAAATATGCAATGCTTTTTCAATCACTGGTATACCTTGATCAATCAGCTGAGCTACCCAAGAATCAACTACTTTTTCCTTTTGTGCAATCTTCTCCAATTGCTTGACTGATTCTTCAGAGGTAAAATAAGTTAATGGATTAACTCGCTTTGAAGAGTTTGTTATTTTTTGAATTACTGTGATGAGCTGTGAATTCTTTTCTTTGAGCTCACTTTTCTTTGTTAGTAATTCATCATACCTTTGAACTAATGAGGCTACTAAATTTGTGGCATCATGCATAAGACCAGAATGTGTCTGTTTACCAAGTTCCACCTTGGTAATTGTGTAATCCGATAGCTGCATTTCTTCAGGTGGCTTCTCAACCAATGGTTCAGCTATCTCTACATACCTCATTTTATTTTCATCCATCACCACTCGTGAGACTTTCTTTGCTTTATTTACAACCCTCGATTTAGTTTTTACAATTTGTTGGAAATCAAACACATGAGAGATTTCCTGCTTCTTCCTTTTGGGCACAATTGAACTCAGCCATGGGGGTAATTCTAATGAGCTCACACTAGAGACAACAACTATGATTTCTGAAGAAACAGGTCTACTTGTACCATAGTTGTCACTTTAGGAGAAGTATTAGTTTGAATTGCAACAGGCATTTGCTTAGATGACTGCACATGATTTACCTCTGTCATAAACCTATCAAAACTCAAAGCAGAAGTATCAATCTCAGATAGAGGAATGCTGGAAGTGGTTACATAAGAAGGATTACCATCAAAAATTCTCTCCAAATCCTCATGAAAAGTTCCAATAGGAATCTCCATACTAGCACCAGTGGTTGTTCTTGATTCCACAGGATTTACAAATACATTTGTATCAATATCCATGAATATTTGAGGAATGTTTGCATGAGGAGAGTCTGAAACTGTTGAAGGAGGTGATTCTACTACATTTTCTTCATAAGTATTGTTGTGACCTTTTTCACACATCGCCCCATTGCAAATGGGGACCTCCTAAGTTTTTGCTTCGTTTCGGACTTTTGGCTTGATTTTAGTTTGTTTTCTTGTTGTCTCTCTCTTGTTCTATCTATCTTTTTGGGGATGTGCCCGCCTAGATTGAAATTTTGGCTAAGTCTGTAGAATTAGGGTTTGATTCCTTCACATCAGTTTGAGGTCAAATCAAGTTTGGCTATTGAAATTTGAGATTAGCACTGCTGTTAGGATACTTTGAGCAGGCCCCCTCTGAATTTTCACTGAATTCCGACAATTTTCTAGTTTTAGTAAATGCCAATTTGGGGTTTGTTTTCTTGAGATTTTCAAACTTTGACAACTACACTGCATCCAGAGCACATCAATCTATTTTTCTACAAGTTTTGAGCCAAAACTGACAACTTTCTATTTTTAGCAAGTCATGCCTTTGGGGGCCACTTTTAGGGTTTTCATGTTGGACTTTCAGATGCATGTCTGAAGATTCTTTGTGGGTTTTTCAAAACCTTCGTAGTGATATAGCATGCAAAGTGAGATGATGACTTTCAAGGATTCACGCTGTAGAGGCTATTTTTAGGGTTTGCATGCAAGATTTCTCAATGCATGTCTGCATAATATTTCTGGGTTTTCCAAGAGCTTTGCAACAGTGTAACATGCAAACCAAGATCTTGAATTTTTCAGGAGTCATCTTTAGAGGCTATTTTTAGGGTTCACATGTCAAACTTTTTAGTGCATGTCAAGTGATTCTTCATGGGTCTTTCAAGAGCTACGCAGTGATGTGACATGTAAGGCAAGATCAATTTTCAGAGACTTACTATTTTTAGCAGGTCCATTCTGACAGCTGCCCAGCGCATCAGAATCACAAACAAGGCGAAGTGCAATAGAAACTGGGTCAAACAGAGACCATTCAAGCAACATGCAAGTCAAATTAGGGTTTCTAGCTTTAGGACCCAAAATGAGGGGTAAAATGCCTGAATTTTCGAAAACCGGTATATCCCACTGCGATCAACATCTTTCAAGCTATCCAGTGGTAAAATTTGAGGGCAATCGGAGCACTTACTATTTATAGTAAGTCACTCCAGAAATAGGCTATAAATAGTAAGTTAGCAGTAGGTGCCAATGTGAACAGGTAGGTCACCCCATGAGGAGCACGCCATTCAAATTTCAAGTCAAACGGAGTTGTGGAAGTTGTGAAACTAAGCAGTTACTATAAATAGTAAAACACCTTAAAAAATGTGCCATAAATAGCAGGTCAGCTCGAGACCGCAGTGTGAACAGATCACTTAGGTCATGAAGGTCCTGTGCTTAAATTTCCAGATCAATCTGAGCTTCAGAAGTTTGAAAATCAAAAGAATTACTAAATATAGTACATCAAGAGTGAGCTGGCAGAAGGAATGAAAAATGCCTACGTCTAAAGAACATCCTGATTGACCCTTGAAATGCGCCATCATCTCAGCTGGCAGAAGGATGAAGATTTTCTAAGTTTGAGAAGTTCCTGGTCATACCCTAAAATGCGCCCAAGGAGAAGCTAGTAGAAGGATGAAAATTTGTCTAAGTCCTCAAAACTTGATGCTCACCCATGAAAATGCGCCCTTGGAAGGAGATAGCATGAGAAATTGAGTTAAGTCTAAGAAATTTGAAGCTTGACACTCTAGATGCACCCAACCTTGAGGAGATGCTTGGAAATTCTTCAAAGTGCTTGGAATTGGAAGTAGACATGGTGAAATGCGCCCTAGCTTGAGAGATTGAAATATGCTAACCAATTTTTTTGATAGATTTTCACTCACAATCAACACTTCGCCAATTGAATTAGCGTTAGCATCAAAAACTGAAATCCAAGCTTGAAAGAACTCAACGCCAAGAATGCACACTCAATCCCAAGGAAGGATAGGTGTTGTCATATGGCGGAGAAACTAAAGAATAGTACTTGAAATGAAACAAACTCAACATCAAGAATGTGCACTCAAGATCCCACTGAGGGCGAGGTGCTAACATATGATGGAGTTATTAATTGAAAACTGAAACAAATAGGAGGATAACTAGCCATGAAGATACAACTATCTAATTCATCTGTTGCGGCAGGCATCCACTTAAGAGTGGGGATTCACCACTGGAAGATGGGTACAATGAGAGCTACAATTTTCATTCTCCACACTGGCGGTAAACCATCCTGTTGTGACCTTTTCACACATCGCCCCATTCAAAATGGGGACCCCTAATTTTTGCTCCATTTTGGTCTTTTTGGCTTTGGTTTTGTCTCTCTCTCTGCCGATCTCTTTTCTATCTACCTTTTGAGGGATGTCTCCGCCATTGAGTTTAAACATGAATTTGGCCAAGTCTGAAAATTAGGGTTTGTACTTTCTTGGTCAATCTGAGGTCAAGCAAGGTGAATAAATTGAAAAAAGAGACTAACGTTGCTGTCAGTGTGCTTCCAGCAGGCTCTCAACAAATTTTCATCAGATTCCAACTACTTACTATTTTTAGTAAGTGTGAAATTTGGGGTGTTCTCTCAGCACTTTTGAAGTTTCGATCATCACACTGCATTTAGAACACATCAAGCTACTCACGTGCAAAATTTGAGCTGAAACAGACAACTTACTATTTTTAGCAGTTCAGCTTCCAGAGCAAATTCCAGGGCTTAGATGCAGAGTTTTTCAACGCATGTCTGAAGATTCCTTCTGGGTTTTCAGAGACCTTTGTGATGGTGTAACATGCAAAGCGAGATGATAACTTTCAGGGTTCAGCCTTCAAAGGCTATTTTTAGGGTTTGCATGTCAAGGTTTTCTTTGCATGTCTGCATATTCCTTATGGGTTTTTCGAGGGCTTCGCAGTGATGTGACATGCAAACGGAGATGGTCACTCATTTAGGAACTTGCTATTTTTAGCAGGTGCATCCTAGCAGTCGCCTCCCAGCCCTTCAGAATCACGAGCTGATCGCAATACAACAGAAACGAGAACAAAAAGAGATTATTTGATATGCATGCAAGAAAAATTAGGGTTTCCAGCTTTGGGGCCTGAAAAGAGGGGTAAAAAGTCAGAATTTTCAAAAATCGGTGTAAACCACCGTGATCAGTACCTTTCAAGCTATTTGCTGGTAAAATTTGAAGGCAAATGGAGCACTTACTATTTATAGTAAGTCATTTTGGAAACAGGCTGAAAATAGCAAATCAGCAGCATGCGCCGATGCTAACGGGCAAGTCACGTGGTGAGGAGCGCATCATTCGAATTTGAAGTCAATTGGAGTTGTGGAGGTATTAGAAGCAGGCAGTTACTATAAATAGCAAACCACCTTCAGAAATGGGCTAAAAATAGCAGGCCAACTTGAAATAGTAGTGTCAACAGGTTGATGAAGTCGTGAGGATCCAGTGTTCAAAATTTCAAGGCAATCTGAGCTTTTGAAGTGTGAAAATCAAGGGACTTACTATTTATAGTAAGGCATGGAGGAACTGGAAAAGACAAAGAAAAAGTGACTAAGTTTGGAACTTCATCCTGCACCACCATGAAAATGTGCCCACTTCAAGCTAATAGCATCAGAAAATATCCTAAGTGTTAGATATCCTCCTGCCACCTCCAAATGAGCCCTGCTTGATAAAGAAGCGTACAAAATTTCTAAGGCACAAGTTTCATCCTTCACCCATGGCTAAATGCACCCTCACATGCAAGCAAGGTGCTAAAAAAATTTCTAAGTATCAACTCTCATCCTTCACCCATGGCTAAATGCGCCCTCATGCAAGGTCTCATGTTTGAAAAAATTTCTAAGTATAAAACTTCATCCTTCAACCATGGCAAAATGCGCCCACTCTAGGAAGATGTCCAAGAAAATATTCTAAGGTAAGAACTCATCCTCCACCACACTCCATTTGTGCCCATCCTTCATCAAGTAGGAAATGCGCCCAAGAAAGTCAAGGAGGTCAACAAAGTTTATCCATCACCTATGCCAAAATACGCCCTCACATGCAAGCAAGATGCTAATTTTTTTTTGTAAGTATGGAACTCGTCCTTCACATATGGCCAAATGTGCCTATGCAACAAGAGGGTCAAAGAATTCAAAGAAGAAGTCAAAGTTTTCATCCACCTTCTATGGCAAAATGCGCCCATGCAACAAGCAAGTCAAAGAGGTCAAAATGTTTCATCCTGCACACATAGCTAAATGCGCCCTCAAAGTGGATGACTTCAAAGAAAAATGGCTAAGTATAAATATCCTCTACCACCCTGGAAATGCACCCATCCTTCATGCATGGAAAAATGCGCCCAAATGAGGGCATGTGAGGACAAAAACAAGGAAGTCAAAAAGTCACTTGTTGAAGGCGTTGGAAGTTTCATCCTTCACACATAGCTAAATGCGCCCATCCTTTACACCTTGCTAAATGCGCTCAAGCTAGTCAACAAGTCAACAAACCTTCATCCTCCTTCTAGGCTCAAATGTGCCCAAGTGAGGGCATGTGAAGAGAAAATTAAGGAAGCTCAAGGGTCACTTGCTAGGCGTTGAAAGTCTTCATTCTCTTGATCATGAGAAATGCGCCCAAGGTGTTGAGGGAGAAGTAAAGTATGCTAGGCGTTGGGAGTTCTAAATGAAATTTAGTATTCCCCTTCAAGTTGGATATGCACCCAAGGTGTTGAGGTGGTGAAAACATAGGCGTTGAAAGTGCTAAGTGATGAAATTTTTTCCTAAGTGTCATATGCGCCTAAAGTATGTAAGGTGGTGAAAATTAAAACATGCTAGGCGTTGGAATTCAAGTGTGATGTGCTTTCATGGAAAATTTTCCAAATGAATTGATGAAATAAAATTTTCTCACTACAAGCAAGATGGATGAAGTTGAATAAAAAATTTTAAGGTGAGATTTTCAAAAATGGAAGGTGATTTTAAATTTTTTTCTAAGGCAAAGTATTTTCTTCCTTAAGAAAATACGCCTAGACTTGGAAGGTGATGAAATTTTTCTTGGAGCATGAATGAATTTTCCAGTGACGGAGTCAGAAGATGCTGGCATTGCAGGATGAATTTAAAAAAATTTCAAGTCGAAGCAACACAAGATGTTCACAGAAATGAAGAAAGGGATTAAATTTCATGATGAATTATTTTTTTTTCTAAGGTTCAAAATTTTAAAAAATTGAAATGAACCCGTTCATTGTGTACCCATGGATTCATCAAGTTTTCGAGAAAATTTTCTTTTGGGTACTGATGATCTTCGATGAGAAGTGGATTTCTATGTCTTCTGCACTTCGCCAAGGCCTTCAACATGAAGAATTTAATCAGTGCTCGAATTATGAATTTTCCTAAGGGAAAATTTTAAAATTTTCTAAGGCAAATTTGAATAAAATGGTTTTTGAAAGGAAAATGCTTTGACGATGAATTTAAAGTGAATTGCCTAGATGATTTTGATTGAGTTCTTCATAGATGAATTTTCCAAGAGCGTCGGAGGTGATTAAAATTTAAAATTTGCAAGATAGAGCTCCGGCTGGTGAATTAAATTGATTAAAAGATGAATTTAAATTAAAAAATTTTGAAAGTGAATTAAAACATGCCAGTCAAAGTTGAAATTCTAGAGGAATGAGATTCCTAACGTCGAAAGACAAGTGTCAGAAATACTAGAGAGGGAAATTCGAATGAAGTAGTGGAGATTTAATACACTGGCTAAACTTAGCCTCCTTCTAGAAATCGATTTTCCTATAAGAGCTGCAGGTTATTCACTTCTTTTTCACAGCTGAAGAAAGTTCGATTTGCTCTGAGTTTGATATTGCAATTGTTGCTGAAGCTGAGTTTAAAAATCTGAAGTTGCTGAAGACTGAAGTGTTGAAGGAGTTCAAAATTTTTCTAGAGACTGAAGGTTGCTGAAGAAGTATGATTTGAAGAGGACTGCTGAAGCTTATAAACATCACATTGCTGAAGCTGAGTATTATTGAGGAAGTGCGCACTTGCTGATTTTTTGAGAGTGTGAAGTGAAAATTTACAAACATCCAATTGCTGATTGAGTTGGTGAAGTTTCTTGAAGTATTGAAGTTGCTGCAGCTAGCTAAGTTGTTGAAGCTGAAAATTGCTGAGACTTTCCTAAAGTGATTGATAATTTGAAGTTTGTTGGAGAAGAAGTTGAGGTTTGCAAATGAGAAATAATATTGCAACTTCTTGAAGTCGACTGGAAACCCTGCAAAGTATTTTATTTTTCTAACTTAATTTGCTAATGGATGTTTATTGTTTTACAAATGGCTGAAGCAAGAACAACTGGCAAGGACAACAATGGTGCATCCAAGCAAGCTATTATCAAGAGGCTGAGCAAGTCTTTCTTACCGGAGTCAAAGTTCACTTCAAAGTTAGGCAAGCTGGCTGACACCAATTTGGGCTCTGTCAACTTGGAGACTTTCAAGAATTGAATGCTGGGGATTGGTAATCATCAACCTTCGACCACTTCACACAACATTGTTTGAAGCGGATTATATGCAGCTGTTGGTTTCCCACCAGCTATTCAGTGTTCGGAGCTGATGATGGAGTGCGCCAACTATTATGAGAAGGATCACAGATCAATTATGTCACCAAATGGTCAAGTGCTTGCCAACCTTACTCCTGTTGCTATTGGTGAAGCCTTTGGAATCCCAGTGCATAGGAACATGATTTACAAATTGAGGGAGTGACCTGAGCGAATGCATGCTTCTGCATTCGAGAGATGTACAGAAATGATCAATACTCACTGGATGAGCAACCCCAAGCCCTCTTGTACGAAGCTGCCGAGACAAATTATAGCAGATGACTTGAAGCAGGAGTATTGTGATCTTATCATGATGCTGAGTCGAGTTGGAGGTTGCCCGCAATCTTTTATTTTTGAGCCATGGATGTTCTATTACATCAACCTCGTGCTGGAAGGAAAGGAGTACATCAACTGGGCTGCAATGATCAGTGACAATTTGCACGAGTAGCTCCTAAGCTTGAGAAGAACGAAGACATTCTATATGGGATTTTACATCATTTACATGTTAGCACGTATGACGAAATATAGAGGAATTTCATATAAGGAGCATGTTGGCTGTGGTTCTCATCAGTTTAAAATTCATGAGGCTTGTCCACAGTTGCATTTGACAACTACTACTCATTACAAGCGTGTCAGTGACGCCTTCACCATGCACATCACGAGATTGCTTCAGGAGCGGATGCATCACAGGATCTTGAGAGAAGCCCAAGAATTGATTGAGAGGTATGGGTGCTGGTTTATAAAATTTCCAAAGTTCTCTTACATTAGGCTGCAAGGTTTTTCTTCATATCCATATAGGCTACCTAAGTACCCAACCAACAAAATTTTAATGTTAGAGATATCTAGGCAACTAGTTGCCTATGATAAGATTCAAAAGAAAAAGAAGAAGGGAGGAGTTGACTTCCCGGTTGTCATGGGAAATTCAGATGAAGTGTGTCCTTCATTACAAGCAACTAGAGAAGTTGAAAGTGAGCTTCAGTTTTATCACTTTTCATATCACACCAGCCAACAACACTATGATCCACATAACAACATCAAATGGGTACTGTTAGAGGAATTTAAACATAAGGAAAACATTGAGGATTATTGGGCCAATGCATCAGACGAGGCTGAAGTCAGGAAGAGAGTGTTCCCTAGGTTGCCAATAAACATGATCAGGGAGTGTGAAGTCATTCTGGTACCAGACCAGGTGGATGAGGACATGAACGTTGTCCATCCAAATTATGAGGCAGTGAGAGATACTTCGCTCCCACTCCCAGATTGGTCAGAGCCTGAGATAGCAGATTTGGACAAACTTTGCATTCCAGTCCTGACGTTTACTAGAGCATGGGTTGACAGACGTGTGAGCAGGTTGAAGAGTAGGTCAATTGCATTGACTTACAATTTGATGGGAGATCACAGGACACCCACCACTAGCAGGAAGAAACAAATTACACAAGGTCCAGAATCTCGAAGGAAGGAGCCAGTTTGACAGGAGCCTGTTCAACCGGAGCTTCCAAGAGTTGTAGTTGAATCAACCACACCATTGGAGACACGTTCTCCCAGCATACAGGAGGTTTCTTTATTTTTTGATCAAAGGAATGCATTGAATCAGGTGCAAGAGGTACATGAAGATAATCAACCACCACAGAGAGAGTCAGTTGGCCAGAGCGTCAATGCACCTACTAGAGATGATCAGCAAGATGATGAGGGGACTGCTACTGACCCTCAGTTTCAGCAAGAGTTAGAGGCGGCTTTGGACGATGATGATATAGTTTCAGGAGATACTCACCCACTTGAGGCCGATGAGCCTCACCAGAATGATATAGAAGTTGAACAAGTCTGTGAAGTAGAGGCACAAGAACAATAGCCATTTGATATACAATATACAGTACTTGATTGGCTTAGAGATAGGATGAGAAGGAGCCCCAGTGAAGAAATTGATCTAGCAGTTGAAATGGAAGAGTTTTTGAATAGGATCAGCGCACCTCCACAAAAGAAGAGGGCACGAAAGTTTTTGAAGATATCAACTGATGAGGATGGTTCCTGCACTCTTCACATGGCAGTACCACAAGTTGATTGTGATCGAGACGAGGCAGTACCAGAAAACTACGTGGTCACAACTCTGGAGTTAGGATGCCCCATAGGTGCATAGATTGTAGAAGAGTGTGATAACTCCTACCATGCCCTCAAGGACAAATTATTTAAAAAGGAAGGAAAGTATAAGAAGTTTAAAAGGGAGCATAAGGCTTTGATAGGATATATGCAGTAGTTGTCTTGTCCTTATGGGCAGGAGATTTCAGCAATAGAACTTCCAGCTGAGATACCTAGAGAGTCAATTAGTGGCTTGTTGGAGTTGGGGAAGATGGAACAGGAGGCAGATAAGTGGGTCACGGGAGTTCGTGTTGAGACAAATTTTTTTTTGGAGGACCTTGCTCTTTCTTTTCAGTAGGCTTCTAGTATTTTGGCATAGATGGAGGCAGTTGATCAGGCTTGGGGCGATGCTTCTGTTTATCAGAGCAAAGTAATTCAGTGTCTTGAGGCATTGAGACATGTTCCTTTGTGGTTGCTGATTGATGGAGGGGTCATTCAGGAGAATGACAGGTATGACTTTTCCAGATGGTATTCTTCAGCAATCATGGGACGTGGTTTCTTCGACACAGCACAGGCGGATTCAACTAGAGTACGGAAGGCTATGGAAAATATCATTAATGGAGTCCAGAATACTTTCGAGGCTATATTTGCTAGGTGATTGAATCCAGATGAGGTGACTGTTGATAATTTGAGGGGTAGGCTGGTGCCTTTCTTTTTAGAGGTGAAGACCTTCGTACAAGATGACTTTGAGAACACTTCCACTTTCTCTAACTTGATCCAGAGCATGCAGGATTCCCTAGTCGCTTGGAGAAAATCTTGTGCACGACATGAACAGTCAGTTACGGTGCTAGAGTTCCAGGTTGATTGCATTCCACCCATTTCAGTTCAGGAGGTTGAGGTTGTGCTTGGCAGGTTCATTGAGTTTGTAGCTAGAGAGAAGGAGAATGGGAATGCACTACTAGACGACGATCTTCTAGAAGACTGATTGTGGGCATTAATTGCCTTTACTATTTTGGGAGTGAGTGGGAATCTTTGATTCATTTAATGTACCACTCCCCATTCTAGCAGTTTTTAGGGTTAGGGCTGAGGTGGCTTAATCTTAGCCATTCTTTTGATTGTAATCTGAGCCGTCCATTGGACTAGGCCATCTATAAAAGGGGAAGTCCCCCTCATTTGTAACTCATTAGAATTAGAGACTAGAATCAGATTGGAGATCAGACTAGAGAGTAGAGCAGAGTAGAAATTTTGCTTGATAGTTTAGCATAGTTTGGAGGAGAAGGAAAGTTTTCCTTTGAATTTTTTTGTAAGAGATTGTTGTGTAACACTTTCATAATAGAAGATCTTTTCATTGATGGTGAAATTTGTCTTTGTTATGGACAGCTAGCAAGGTTTCTTCATCCCTTTGACTCCAAGTAGCATAAAGTAGTTTAAGAAGTAGCATTTTCATTTCATGCAAGTAGATAGTACTTGTGGATGTGTGGCATTGATCAAGGAAACTTCGTTTCATTCCATACCACTAGCGGCTTGCTGACGGCAAGTTTTCCTTGCGTGGTCAACTGGAGAATTTTATAAGCTTAACTTCAGTTGCAATTCACATCTTGGTATGCGTCATCTTGATGATATCTTGATGCTGGATTGTAATTTGAAAATTTCCCATTATCCCTTTGAAGATTGCACCTACTTTGTGTAAGTTGTCCAGCGTGAGACGGAACAGAGTTTGGTTGAAGCTTGTTAAGATTGACCCCACGTCCCACCTTAGAGTAGAATATAGAATCTTCTTACCCTTATACTCATTTGCATTCCGTTCAATTCTGATTAGTTTTAGGAAAACGTACTTTATTTCCAAATCATCCGCATTGCACAAATCCCTTCCAATCATCCATCTACTGTTAACTGCAAGTATCCTGAACAATTATGTAAGTCCCCTCGTGAAAACAACAATTCACATCAAACCAACTGAGGGTATTCTAAGTATTTCAGAACCTTGGAGTTGAACGTGCGAACTTTCTTGCAATCTTAGCGCATGGAATACTTTGATCAAGAGAGAATGGAGTAGCCTTCAGACAACTTTGTTTTTCTGATTGGTGCGGTCATAAAAATCACATCAACACATCTAGGGGTAATTTAATATGGAATTCAACAAGTAATTGCATAAACTAAAATGGTTGGATTAGTACTACTAAATCTCAACCTTACAATCAATAACTCTACAGATTACTAATTACAATGATAGAGAATGAATTATAATAATGATTTAACACTCCAAAACTGAAGTAACAGGCCAAAACAAAAAACTATTACAATCTTATGTAAAAATCTGAATTATGGAATTTCTGATCAGCAAATTGTGAAATCAATAAAATGCTCATAACTTCATCAAATTACCTCCGTTTCGAATGAAATCGAATGCAATGAACAACTGGAAGGTAGGCGACCAAGTTAGGATGAAGAAACAACAACAAAGAACCTCTGTGAATTAAGCACGCATTCCAATGCACTTATGAAAATGTACGACCCTCCTTGAAGGGGCGATTTTCATTTAAAAATCAGATTCTCAACTATAAAATCTCAAACTTACCATGATGAGTCACTCAAGATCAACAAATACAATGATGAAATACCTAGAATCATATTCAGACTGATAATTAAACTATGAATCAAAATAACCTTCAGTTGTAGATAAATCAACAATACCAAAATTGATAAATCTCCAAATTCTTCAACATTCAAATTCAATCTGCTAGTCTGGATGAGAAGCAGTCCCAAAACCAACTAGGTGTTATCTTTCAAACATGAAATTGGATCAATGCTAAGAGGTAAGCATTCCTCAAAGCTAAATTCATGAAGTCATTCTGATAGCATAACAATATGATAAGCATAATGGATACCAAGGCTGGAGCAAAACCTTCACTATATAGAAGCTCACAAAACTCTTCAAATTCCTGAGAAAGCACACCAAAAGACATAGGAATCTTTTCAAATTTTCAAAAACAATTAATTCTCAAGATGGCGTCCCTTTTTGCACAATATGAATTTCACTTTATTTAAAAATATCTCCTTAAAAGTGGCGTCCACTTTTCCCAAGGCATTAGAAAATAATTAAAATATATAAACACCTCATGAAGGCGCCCCCCTTCCAAGTCCCTCTTTTAAACACAACTTAAAGTTGTTCTCCTAGGCCAAGGGGTCAACTGCAAATTATAACATTAATGCCTTTATTCACCAAAATAAAACCTTTAGAAGCTGACTTGAATTGCATTAAATGATCCAACTGAAAATGAAGACCTTGAAGACTAATAACTGCATACTGCCAAAAATAGAATTTACTATAAATAGTAAACTCCCTAAAATGCCATAGAACCTCTGAACATGGAAACCCTAATTTTACCTCAAACGAGCCTATAGGCTTATGGAATAGGCTGATGAGTGTCAGAATAGATCACTGATGAGAAGGGGACATTATAGAGATACTTGGAAATTTTTTCTAAGTGTTGTAAACTTGAAGTATGACCCTCTATATGCGCCTTGACTAGTGAGAGGAGTTGGAAAATGTTCTAAGTGTTCAAAACTTGAAGCAAGCCCCTTCAAATGTTCCTTACCTTGCATGGATACTTGAAAATATTCTAAGTGTTGTAAATTTGAAGCTTGGCCCTCTAAATGTGCCCAAGGAGCTGAGAGAGTTAGAAAAGTTTCTAAAGGATTTAAATTTGAAGCTCTCTACTCCATATGCACCCAGCTAGAAGAGAGGCTTGAAAAATATTCTAAGTTATGAAAATTAGAAGCTCAAGGTCCCAAATGCGCCTAAACTTGGAGAGGCTGAGTTGGGAATTTTTCTAAGTCCTCAAAAATGAAAGTAGCCACCCTCATATGCGCCCAAGCTGGAGGTTGAAGTCAGAAAATTTTCTAAGGCATAGAAACTAGAAGTAGCACATGTCAAATGCGCCCTTGCAAGCTTGAAGTATTTTGAAAATTTCTAAGTATGGTAAAATGAAAGCTCCTGCCCTCATTTGCGCCTTGACTTGGAGATGCCTTGGAATTTGTCTAAGGCAAGGAAATTAGAAGTAGAAGGGATGGTATGCGCCTAGCTTGAAGAGGAGTTGGTAGTGAAATTTTCTAAGGCAGAGCAAGGGAAGAAAATACGCCCCAGGGTGGATGAATTAAGACTTAAGGAAGAATATTTTCTAACGTATAAAATTCAAAAATTAAATGATCCCCTTCATTTGTAGACACATGAATCCTGCATTTTTTGAGGGGAATTTTCTTCTGGGTATTGGGTATTTTCAACAAAGATGTGATTTTAAAGTTTTCCACACCTTGCCAGAGATTTTAAGACGAAGATTTTTTGGGCACCTGGTTGATAAAATTTTCTAAGGCAGAACAAAATAATTTTTTTTCTAAGGCAAGAAGAGAAATAAGGTGCCTTGGCTAAAAGTTGGAGCTGATACTTAGGTGATTTTTGAAATTGTTGGAGGGGGAAATATTCTTCCAAGCTAGAGTAAAGATATGAAAATTTTCTAAGGCAAGTGATGAAGCAGGAGTCTTCTAAATGCACCCTCGGAAAGGAGAAATTTGTCTAAGGCATGAAGAATGTGAAGCTAAAGTGTAACTCAAATATCAGGATGAAGGCATCAAGAAGGCATGCATATGTTGAAAAGCTATGAAGAAAACAAAGTTGGCTAGAAAAAAATGATGAACCCTATCAAATCCGGAGATCACTCAGGCCTTGGTAGTCAAAGCACGAAAATTAGGTAACTAGGGTGAGTTTATATTATGAAGTGTTATGATGCTCTTCTCCTTGCTTGTTTTGCAAGAGGAATGTCGAGACCAAACGGTGATGACTTAGGAAGATGGAGCAAGTACTCAAAGATTACATTTCAACATCGAAAGAAGAAAAGTTGCAAGAAATGGCTAAGTGTTGAGATCTAGTATGTGCCCAACTCAAGTGGCAAAGAAGAAATGTTTGAGTTCAAGACGAAAGAATCCTTCCAAGCTCAAGATGGAGAGAAAGACAAAAACCCAAGTGTTAATGGTCACCACCAAGTACTTTAAAGTTGAAGAACAACATCAAGGAGGAAAATCATCGTCAAGCAGGAAAAAGAGGTTACAGGCTTGAAGATTAGATCGAGAACATGCCTGCCATATCCATTCAAGGAGTTGAAGCAGTGGCAACCAGACTTATCCAGTTTGCAGTCAAGAAGAGGAACAAGAACAATGCGAAGGTGTCTATGGACAGGAGTCTTCTAGAGGATTGTGGCCATTAATTGTTCATTTGTTACCCCACTCCTCTTGGTGGCAGTTTTTAGGGTGAATCTTGTTTAGGCTTATGTGGCTCGATCTGAGCCATTCATCTGATTGTAATCTGAGCCGTCCATTGGAATTGGAAAGCTATATAAAGGGGCATCCCCCCTCATTTATAATTGATTAGATAGTAGACATAGAGTAGAGAGACAACTTAGAGGTAGTTTAGTATAGATTGATAGGATAGTTTGAAGAAGAGGGAAAGTTTTCCCTTTGAAAACTTTGTAAGAAATTGTTGTGAACACTCTCTCAATAAAAAGAGTTTTCATTGATGGTGAATTTCGTCTTTTGTTGTGAGTAGCTAGCAAGGTTTCTTCGTCCTTCTGATTCGAATGCTAGCTTGAAGTAGAGTAAATTTCATTTCATGCAAGTAGATAGTATTAATGGAATGTGGTGTTTGATCCAAGCAAGCTTTGCTTATCCATACCACTAGTAGGCTCACTGACGGTGTGTTCGCCTTGTATGGTCAACTGGAAATATTGTGAGCCTAACTTCAATCATAGTTTGAATGATGGTATGCGTCGTTTTGATGGTATCTGTTGATGTGATTTTTGTGACCACACCAATATAGAATAAAGTTTCCAATGGCTACCCTATTCTCTCTTGATCAAAGTATCCAGCACGCTAAGATTGCGAAAGAGTTCATGCTTTCAACTCCAAGGTTCCAATAATGCAATAGAATACCCTTAGTTGGCTCGATGTATTTTTGTTGGTATTATGAGGGGACTTACACAATTGTTTGGCAGTTGATAGAAGACAACAGATTAAGGGCTTCACGTGGTTCAAATGATTTGGCAGGTAAGCACAAGTTTCCTAATGCTAACCAAAAATAAACTGAATTTAAAATGAGTGTAGGGGTAAGAAGGTTCTAATCTACTCTAAGGTGTGGAACAGGCAATCAATTTTTATAGACTTCAACCGAGCCTTGCTTTGCCTCGCTTCGGACAACTTCCACAAAACCGGTGCAATCTTCAGAGGAGTAGTGAAAGGTGTTCAGATTATAACTCAACATGCAAGTACCATCAAGATGATGCATACAAACATGTGAATCACAATTGAAGTTAAGTTTGAAAAGAAATCCAGTTGACCACGCAGGGCGAACCCACCATCAGCGAGCCCGCTAGTGGTATGGACAAGCGAATTCTTGCTCAAATCGAGCACCACATTCCACAATTACTAAGTACTTGCATGAAATGAAATCTACTTTACTTTAAGCTACTTCAAGATGCTACGTGAATTGGAAGGATGAAGAAGCCTCAACAACTACTCATAACAAAGAAGAAATCACCATCAATGAAAAATTATTTTATTATGAAAGAATTCACGACAACTTCTTACAAAGTATTCAAAGGGAAGACTTTTCTTCCTTTTCAATCTAAACTATACTATCAAACTATTCTACTTTCTATTCTATCAATTTCTCTCTATTCGTTCTCTGCTATTCTAACTCTACTGAGTACAAATGAGGGGGACTTCCCCTTTTATAGATGGCCCAGTCCAACGGACGGCCCAAATTACAATCGACTGAATAGCCTAGATCGAGCCACCTCAACCCTAAACAAGATTCACCCTAAAAACCGCCACAAAGAAGAGTGGGATAATAAATGAACAATTAATGGCCACCATCTTCTAGAAGATCCCTATTCATAGACGCATTCACACTGTTCTTGTTCCGACTACAAACTGGATAAGTTTGGTGAACCTTGCTTCAATTTCTTGGACTAGCACAACAGGCACGTTCTCAATATGAAACTTCAAGGCTGTAACTTTTTTTTTCCTACTTGACGATGATTTTCCTCCTAGATGTTGTTCTTCAACTTTGAAGTTCTTGAGGATCATTTCTAACCTTTAGGCCTTCATCTTTTCCTATCTTGGACTTGATTATTTCCTCCTCGCCACCCCCTTGATTGTGTTGGGTTCACATTGGGTCCTTGAGGAGAAACTCCAACACTTAGCCATTTCTTCCAAGTACTTGTTTCACGATTCCATCATCTTGGACTATTTAATTCACCACCACCTGGTCTCGACGTTCCTCCTGCAAAACAAGCCAAAAGGAGAGCATTAGAACACTTCATAACATAAATTTACCTCACTCTGATGTTCGAGTGGTCTCTTCATCTGATAGGGTTCATCATTTTTCTCTAGCCAACTTTTCTTTCTTCATGATCTGTAGGCTGGGGCATAAAATACCTATGTATCAAATGCCTTAGAAAAATTTCATCCTTCTCAAGGGCGTGCTTAAGAGATGCACCTTTTAAAATCATCTTTTGAGAGTGTTAGCTTCAACTGCATCATCTTCAAGGAGTTCACTTCACCAGCTGAAGCCCTAATACTCAATTTTATTCATCTCTGGCTCAAGAAGATTAGTCTCACGAAGAATTTAATCAAATTCATCAATCCATTTCAAATTCATCATCTGAAGCATTTTTCCTTTGAAAACACATTTTATTCATTTTGCCTTAGAAAAGTTTAAATTTTCCTTAGGAAAATTCATTATTTCGAGTGCTGATCAAATTCTTCATCTCAGAATCCCTGGCAAGCTGTGGAAGACTTTGAAATACATTCCTAATCACAGATGTTTGATACCCAGAAGAAAATTCCCTTCAGAAAATGTCAAATTCATGGATATACAATGAAGGGGTTCATTGAATTTTTGAATTTTGAACCTTAGAAAAAAATCATTTTTCACCACATTTAATCCATTTCTTCATCCTTGTGAGCATTTTCTTGCTCTGACTTGAAAATTCTTTATCAACCCTGTGAAGCTGGCACTTCTGACTTCTCCACCGGAAAATTCATTCATTCTTCAGGAAAATTTCACATCTCTACTAGACTTAGGCGTATTTTTCTAGAGAGTGAAATTTTGTGCCTTAGAACAATTTAAAATCACTAGCATAGGCACATTTTTAATTTTTCCTTAGAAAATTTTCATTCCTCTACCTTCAATCACTTTGCCTTATTTCCATCTTGCATGGCGCATTTAGCATGAGGTGAAGGATTTGACCTTTCAACACCATCCTTGACCTCTTTGACTTCCTTGTTTTGTCTTTACATGCCTTCATTTGGGCACATTTGAGGGGGTGAGAGGGATGAACACTTTATAACGCCTTTGACTCTTCCTTGAATATGAACATTTTGTCTTCACATGTCTTTATTTGGGCACATTTTGCATGTAGAGGAGGATAAGCTTCCAATGCCCTTTGACCTTCTTTGACTCCTCCTTGCACATGTGAACATTTGAGACATAGAGGAGGATGGGCACATTTGGCCTAGGGTGGAGGATAAAACTTTAACTTAGAATATTTTCTAGCATCTTCATCCTTCTTGAGGGCGCATTTGAAGGTGGTAGGAGGATGAGACTCATCACTTAACTTTTTGCATGCAATTACCTTGAAGTGGGGGCATTTGGAGGTGGCAGGTGGATGTAACTTCATCACTTTGAATTTTCTTAGCCACCACAAGGCAAGTTGGGCGCATTTAGGGGTGGCAAAAGGATAAAACCTTGACTTAGAACTTTTTCCATCTTGACTTGAGGTGGGCACATTTGGCCTAGGGAGCAGGATATTCTAACACTTAATTTTTTTTTAATCATCTTGAATGCAAGCTGGGCACATTTAGTATGTCTAATAGGATATTTTCATGCCTTAGAAAATTTTCTTGCTTTCCAGCTAAGGTGGGCGCATTTTGTATGCTAAGGAGGATATAACACTTAGAATCTTTTTCCATCTGCTAGCCAGTTGAGGATGAGGGCGCATTTGGAGGGTGATGAAGGATGATTTAGGACTTAGAATATTTTGCCAACTACTAGCTTCTCCATGCCTTACTATTTATGGTAAGTCCTTCAATTTTCACACTTCTGAAGCTCGGATCAATTTGAAATTTTGAACACAGGACCTTCATGACCTTGTCAGCTTGTTCACACTACCATCCCGAGCTGGCCTACTAAAAATAGCACATTTCTTAAGGTGGTTTACTATTTATAGTCATTGCATGTTTCTGAGACTTCCACAACTCCATTTGACTTGAAATTCGAATGACGTGCTCCTCATCAAGTGGCTTGCCCATTGGCACTGGCACCTACTGTTGATTTACTATTTTTAGCCAGTTTTTGGAATGCCTTACTATAAATAGTAAGTGCTTTGATTGCCTTCAAATTTTACCGGTCGATAGCTTGAAAGATGCTGATCTCAGTGGGATACACCGGTTTTCAAAAATTCTGACCCTTTTCCCCTCATTTTGGGTCCCGAAGGTGGAAACCCTAATTTGGCTTGCATGTATATCAAATGACCTTTGTTTAACCTCGTTTCTATTGCACTTTTCCCTGTTTGTGGTTCTGATGCGTTGGGAGAGAGTTGTCAGATTGCACTTGCTAAAAATAGTAAGTCACTAAAAACCAATCATCTTGCTTTGCATGTCACACCACTGCGTAGCTCTCGAAAAACCCATAAAGAATCATCAGACATGCAAAGAAAACCCAAACATGCAAAGAAAACTCTGACATGCAAACCCTAAAAATAGCCTCTAAAGGCTGAACTCTGAAAGTCATTATCTCACTTTGCATGTTATATCATTGTGAAGGTTTCAGAAAACCCAGAAAGAATCTCCAAACATGCATTGAAAAACTTCACATATAAACCTAAAATCTGCTCTGGAAGCTAAACTTGCTAAAAATAGTAAGTTGTCCGTTTCAACTCAGATTTTTCCAGTGAGCAGGTTGATGTGTTCTAGATACAGTGTAATGATCAAAACCTTGAAAGTGATGAAAGAACGCTGTGATTTGCACACTTACTAAAAATAGTAAGTTGTCAGAATCTGATGAAACTTTGCTGAGAACCTGCTGGAAGCATGCTGACAACAACGTTAGTCTCAATTTTCAATTTATTCACCTCGTTTGACCTCAAATTGACTAGAAAATATAAACCCTAATTTTTAGACTTGGCCAAAATTTCATGTTTAAGCTCACAAACGAGCACATCCCCAGAAAGCAAACAATAGAAGAGAGCAACAGAGAGAGATAGACAAAACCAAAGCCCAAAAGACGAGGAATGGAGCAAAAATTAATGGGTCCCCATTTTGAATGGGGTGATGTGTGAAAAGGTCGCAATAGTATCTTCATGTCAAGTGATGGTTTGAATATCTTTAGTCACCTTCCTTGAAGATTGCACCGACTCCATGGAAGTTGTTCGACGTGAGGCAAAGCGAAGTCCGGTTGAAGTTTGTTGAAGTTGAGCTCCATATCCCGCACTTAGAATAGATTTAGACTCTCTAAACCCTACAACCACTTTAAATTCAGTACTTTCTGGTTTGTATAGGAAACCTGTGTTTCATTGATAAATCTGTCGAACTTCAAAAATCCCTTTCTCTACTGTTGAACAATTTCGTAAGTCCCCTTGAAATACCAGCAAATCACATCGAGCCAACTAAGACTATTCACACTAAAGGGACCTTGGAGTTGAACGCACGAACTCTCTCACAATCTTAGCGTGCTGGATACTTTGATCAAGCGAGAATAGGGTAGCCGTTGGCAACTTTATTCTACGTTGGTGCGGTCATGAAAAACACATCAACAAGTATCATCCTCATCATTAAGAACATGTACCTGCACTTGTGATGTCTCTTTTTCCTTTGTTGACACTTCTAGTGGAGGAATTACCAAAGCTCTGCTAACCCTTAACTTGATTCTTGTACCAAAAGAAGAAGCACTTGTTGATGTGTTTTTCGTGACCACACCAACACAGAATAAAGTCGCCAACAACTACCCTATCCTCTCTTGATCAAAGTATCCAGCACACTAAGATTGCAAGAGAGTTCGTGCATTCAACTCCAAGGTTCCTTCAATGCGAATAGTCTCAGTTGGCTCAATGTGATTTGCTGGTATTTCAAGGGGACTTATGGAATTGTTCAACAGCAGAGGAAGGGGTTTTCACAATTTGACAAATTTATCAATGAAGCACGGGTTTCCTATTCTAACCAAGAAGTACTAAATTTAAAGTGGTTGCAGGGTTTAAAGGGTCTAAATCTATTCTAAGTGTGGGATATGGAGCTCAACTTCAACAAACTTCAACCAAACTTTTCTTTGCCTCACGTCGGACAACTTCCACGGAGTCGGTGCAATCTTCAAGGGAGGTGACTAAAGATATTCAAACCACCAGTTAACATGAAGATACCATCACAACGACGCATACCATCATTCAAACTATGATTAAAGTTAGGCCCACAACATTTCCAGTTGACCACACAAGGTGAACACACCATCAGTGAGCCCACTAGTGGTATGGATAAGCGAAACTTGCTTAGATCAAACACCACATTCCCCAGCTAACATCTACTTGCATAAAAATGAAATTATGCTACTTGAAGTAGAAGGGATGAAGAAACCTCGCTAGCTATCCATAACAAAGACGAATTTCACCATCAATGAAAAGATCTTTTATTATGAAAGTTTTACACAACAATCTCTTGCAAATTTTTTTAAAGGAAAACTTTCCTTCTTCTTCAACTACACTATTAATCTATACTAAGCTACTTCTAAGTTATCCCTCTACTCTATGTTTTTGTCTAACTCTACTGTCTCATCTAACGAGATTACAAATTAGGTGGGGATGCCCCTTTTATAGTTGGCCAAGTCCAATGGACGACCCAGATTGCAATCAGCTGGATGGCCCAAATTGTGCCACCTCAGCCCTAAACAAGATTCACCCTAAAAACTTCCACAAAGAAGAGTGGGGTAATAAATGAGAAATTAATGGCCACCATCTTCTAGAAGATTCCAGCCTAGAAATGCTTTGACACTGCTTCAATTTCTTGGACTGGTACGACAGGCACGTTCTCGATTTGACCTCAAGGCGACAACTTCTTTCTCTTGCTTGATGATGATTTTCCCCCTTGATGTTGTTCCTCAACCTTGAAGTACTTGAGGATCATTTCTAACCTTTGGGCATTCATCTTTTCCTATCCCGAACTTGATCATTTCTTCCTTTCCACCCACCTGATTGCATTGGGTGCACATTGGGTCCTTGAGGAGAAACCCCGAAACTTAGCCATTTCTTGCAACTTTTCTTTTTTCATGTTTTTGGTGCAACCAAGATCTCGTGGAAGAGCTCGAAACTCATAACTTTATCTCCCTTCAAAGGTTGTAATATCATCATGCTTCATCACTTCAAGTCATCATGCTTTGGCCTTGACGTTCATCCTGCAAAACAGACAAAAGGAAGAGCATCAAAACACTTCATGATATAAATTTACCTCACTTACTTGATCTCAATGTTCGAGCGATCTCTTCATCTAATATAGTTCATCACTTTTCTCTAGCCAACTTTGCTTTCTTCATGATTTTTCAACATCTGTAGGTTGGGGCATATAACACCTGTGCATCATATTTCAAGGCCTTAGACAAATTTCATCTTCCTCAAGGGTGAATTTTTTTTAAAAAATCATCTTTTAAAAGTGTTAGCTTCAACTACATCTTCTTCACTTTTCCGGTTGACGCATTCACTCTGACATTTCATCCAACTCTGGCTCGAGAAAAATGTTTTCATCAGGAATTTGATCAAAAATTATCTAGGCATCCAACTTCAAATTCATCTGCCAAGGCATTTTTATGTCCACAACACATTTTATTCCTTGCCATAGAATTTTTTTTTTTTTGAATTTTCCTTAGGAAATTCATAAATCATGTTCCCATCAAAAATATTCACCTTGAAGTCCTTGGCGAAGTGTGGAAGACCTTAAAATCCATTCCTCATCGCAGACGTCCAATACCTAGAAGAAAATTCTCTTCAAAAAGCGTTGAATTCATGTGTCTCCAAATGAAGGGGTACATTTAATTTTTTTGAATTTCAACCTTAGAAAAATGTTTTCCAATAAATTTATTCTTCATTCTTCATCTCCCGGCATATTTTCTTGCACTGCTTTGAAAATTTTCGTCATCCTTATGAAGCTGGAGTATTCTTGACATATCCACAGTGAATTTTATTCATGCCTTAGCAAATTTTATTATCACCTCAAACTCAGGCGTATTCCTCTAGAGGTAAAATTTCAACACTTAGAACATTTTTCATGAGCATGGGTGCATATAGGGGATCTAGAAGGAATTTTGAACATTTAGCAATGTATTCGTCACCACCTCTTTCCAAGGGCGCATATGACCTTCTCTACTTTCATTTTCATTCCAAGCACAAATAAGGTGGGCTTCTTTTAATTTTAAGAACACTTAGTATATTTCACTTTCAACTCTTCTCAAGGTGAGGCACATATAAAGGTTCCTTCTTTCAATTTTCATGACCTAGTCAACTTTCAAGTTAGCTCCAAGCCTAGGCACAGGTGAGGGCAGGAGCTTTCATTTTACCACACTTAGAAATTTTCCAACTCACTCTAAGCTTGCAAGGGCGCATTTCAAAGGGTGCACTTTTAATCTCAAGTGCTTAGTAAATTTTACCCTCTAGTCAAGGCTAGGGCGCATATGGAGGCTTCTACTTTCATTTGTTACACTTAGAAAATTTCCCAATGCTTATTCAAGTGTAGGCACACTCACCACCTTGTGCTTTGAGTTTGATGACTTAAAATATTTTCTATCTTGATGTCTCCTTCCAAGGGCGCATTTTGCAGCCATATGCTTCTAGTTTGAGTTCCTTAGCATTTCTTTAACTCATCTCATCAAGCTAGGGTGTATCTTGGATGGTCATCTTCCATCTGAAAAAATTTAAGTGCCTTCTTCTCCTTAGGTGCAAATGGGGTGTCCTGCTTTAAATTTAAAACACTTGGAAATTTTTCAAGCACCTCTCACTTCAAGGGCGCATTTGGAGGTAGCTACTTCAAGTCTCAGCACTTAGAATATTTTCCCTCTTCATCTTCTCTTCAAGGCGCATATGGACCCATGAGGTTTCATTTTAAAGCACTTAGAAAAATTTTACTCTCCCCATTTAACTCCAAGGGCGCATTTGGAGGGGTCTTCTCCCAATTTTGCAATACTTAGAAATTTTTTCACTTCATCTCCATGTTAAGGCGCATTTCTAGGGGTGAGCTTCCAATCTTGAACACTTACAATATTTCTCCAAGCTCTCCATGCAAAGCAAGGCGCATTTAGGAGGTGATGTTTTGAGTTTAAAACACTTATAAATTTTCAAGGCCCTCTCTCCACCTAAGACGCATTTAGGGGGTGGTACTTCAAATTTCCACACCTTAGTATATTTTCAAGCTCCCTCCTTGACCCTGGGTGCATTCCACCATGGGAGCTTTCATTTTTAAGCCCTTAGAAAATTTTCCATCAGCTCCTCCCTCTCAAGGCGCATTTAGAGGGGTCTTCTTCAAATTTAAAAGACTTAGAATATTTTTAGCTCATCCTCTTCTCCTTAAGTCACTTTTTGACCTGTGAGCTTCAAGTTTTAATTACTTAGTACAATTTTATCTGTCTTCAACTCCTCAAGGTGAATTTCGATGCTAGACTTCAAATTTTCTCAGACTTAGTGAATTTTAGCTTTCTGCCAGCTTGAGGGTGCACTTTGAGGTATGAGCGAAATGAACTCCAGACTAAGGCATTTTTCCCTCATCTTCACCAGCTTCTCCATGTCCTGCTATTTATAGTAAGTCCTTAAATTTTCACACTTCTGAAGCTCGGATCGATTTGAAATTTTGAACATAGGATCTTCATGACCTTGTCAGCCTGTTCATGCTGCCATCCTAAGCTGGCCTGCTATTTATGGCATGTTTCTGAAGGTGGTTTACTATTTATAGTAACTGCTCAGTTTCATGACTTCCACAACTTCGTTTGACTTGAAATTTGAATGGTGTGCTCCTCATCGGTAAACTTGTCTATTCACACTGGTGCCTGATGCTGACTTGCTATTTTTAGCCTATTTCTAGAACGCCTTACTATAAATAGTAAGTGCTCTGATTGCCTTCAAATTTTACCCGTGGATAGCTTGAAAGATGCTGATCGTAGTGGGATACACCAGTTTTTGAAAATTTTGGCGTTTGACCCCTCATTTTGAGTCTCGAAGCTTGAAACCCTAATTTGAATTGCATGCATATCAAACGACCTCCGTTTGACTCTGTTTCTGTTGCATGCCAATTAGTTTGTGATTATGAAGTGCTAGGAAGGGGCTGCCAGAGTGGATCTGCTAAAAATAGTAAGTTGTTGAAAAAGTGATCATCTCCATTTGCATGTTACATCACTGCGTAGCTCTTGAAAAACCCATAAAGAATCACTTGACATGCGTTGAGAACCTTGACATGCAAACCCTAAAAATAGCCTCTGAAGGTTAAATTCTGAAAGTCATTATCTCACTTTGCATGTTATATCGTCGCGAAGGTCTCTGGAAACCCAGAAAGAACACCCAACATGCGCTGAAGAACTCTACATATAAACCCTGAAATCTACTCTGGAAGCTGAACTACTAAAAATAGCAAGTTGTCTGTTTCAGCTCAAATTTTTCCAATGAGCAGCTTGACATGTTTTGGATGCAGTGTAACTGTCGAAACTCCAAAAGTGCTGAAAGAATGCTCTGAATTACACACTTACTAAAAATATTAAGTTGCTGGAATCTGATAAAATTTTAGTGGAAACTTGCTGGAAGCATGCTGACAACAACATTAGTCTCATATTTCAATTTGATTACTTCATTTGATTTCAAACTACCCAGAAAAATCAAAACCCTAATTCTTAGTCTTGGCCAAAATTTCACGTTTAAGCTCACAGACGGGCACATCCACAAAAAGAGGGCAGAAAGAGAGAGAAAGACAACGGGAAAATAAACCAAAAGCAAAGCCAAAATTAGGGGGTCCCCATTTGCAATGGGGCGATGTTTGAAAAAGGTCACAACAACACCTTCCTTAGATTTGTCTCCGATTTCAAACCTTTGCCCAACTGGACCAGCCAAATCATTCTTTGCATCATTTTTGATTTTGATAGTTTTAATATTATTATCCTTCAACCAAGCATTGGTATTAGCGAGGATGGGCTGAAAATAGTCAAGGATAGAGTCACACTCCTTTTTACACCATTGTGGGGATGGGAAAGGAGCTTATACAATTCTTTGTTCAATGTACTCTAGATCTAGGATTTCTCCATCATCTACCATCCCTTCAAGGATTTTGGTTAAGATCCACAATCTGCTCCAAAGTAAGCCTGCTATAATCCATCCTTCTTATGTCTTCTTCAGTACGAAGATCCACCCAAATATCTTCGAGGTGATGCACATGAGCAAAGGCTCTCTTGATTTTATCTTTCATCCCATGGTAGTCAAAGTCTTCTCTTGCAATGAATTTTTTCAACTTGATTTCTTGAAGTTCAACATCCATTGCCTTGGCTCTTTGAGAAGTGTTTATAGAATACCGACCAATCTGCAATGGATTGTGAGAAGATATAGT
This sequence comes from Sequoia sempervirens, assembly GCA_007258455.2. Classification (NCBI taxonomy): domain Eukaryota; kingdom Viridiplantae; phylum Streptophyta; class Pinopsida; order Cupressales; family Cupressaceae; genus Sequoia; species Sequoia sempervirens. The sequence goes on from VDFB02105785.1 coordinate 265,738,666, forward strand.
GATACCCAACTTGTGATTAACAAGTTGAATAGCATGAACCGCCATCAATTGTCTCGCTAACTCCATTAGAATAATTCTGTCAGTAGGATACCGGGGTGACATGTATGGCTGTCCCTCAAAACATCCAACTCTCATTGTAATAACCCCAACCCCTGAGGCCAAGATTATTGTCGATGTGCTCCAAGTTTAACAATGATATTTGACAACTAATCTGACAAGGTGGGACTTTCAAATGATTTGATCCCTGAATATGCAACTTTCAACATAATATAGTGCAGATGTATGTATGCTTAGGAACAACATTGCATAGTAGTTTCAAACATAGAACTGTTATACAATCTTGGAACCCACACAATCGAAGTTATTTAAATGCATATCATCAAGGATTGAATAATATCGGGGTTTAAATACATAAACCAATAGAAGGATAGAACAGAGGGACAAAGTATTACATCAAACCAACAAAGTATTACTTCGAACCTAAGTTACTGATTCGTCAGTATAAGCCTCCGGATACGATACGATACGATTCGGATTCGGTACACCCAAAATTCAGCCAGGATTTGAAAATGGCACTATGGATACATTTCAGATTCATGGCTTCACTGCGGATTCGTCCAGGATACGACGTGACGAATCTGAGCAGAATCCGCGAAGTTTTTTCACGTCAAAATGCCCAGTCCGCGTAAAAACGTGTTTTTTTAATAATTTTTTATTATTAAAAATAGAATCCGTGAAGTTGATATAGATTCAAACAGCAATGAAGAGGACTACAGACTGACTTTCAAAAACTTAATTTGTTTCGAAAACAATGAACTGAAGAAAAAGTATGAGTTCACCCAATAAACAAATATGATACTGCAATGTATTAAAGATTTATTAACATGAGTAATTAAGAAAAAAGGTAGCAATCTCCTATGAGAGATGTGAAGCCACAACAGTCTAATTTTTACACTTGATATAAGCAGGAAACGAAAAGTTATAAAATAGAAAATGAAAAAAGTAACTGATAATTTAAAGAGCTGTGTGACAGCTGTTCCACATGAAATGAAAATGATCCAACACAATATGGAATTCATCAAAACCCAATATTTCAGTTTCTAAAATTTTCATTATTTTTGATAAAGTTTGCATTTTGAATTTTTAAGGCACTTCAGAAAGTCTCTCAAAAAATCTAACATCCTGAAATGGTGAGGAATTACTTACAGAAAACTCTGAACTTTCTGATGAATCCTAGTAATGTGATTGTGTCATATGGGAAGACACCCTGAACTTCTGGATGGATCAATCATCCCCTGTAGAAAGCAAACGGCCCCATTGCTTCTAGTTTTACTTTATGTCATCTGATAAACATAAGAGCTCAGCACTGAACTAGGTGATTCTCTTCCACTTAAGTGAGTAATCCATTCAAATTCAGGATTACCAATTGTGAAGTTTTCTGAGTACAAATGCCAACAAGCCAATATGCAGAACTGTTATGGTTGCACTTCCTACATAATTCACATGGATTAAGATTCTAGCACTGACTAGATTTTGAATTCCTTGACCAATTGTATCTCAATTTCTCTAACAACGTGAAAGTGATTCCTTCTGTAGTGTTTTTCAAAACTACAAAATGAATTTGACAGAAAATCAAAGTTTTCAAAAAATGTATCTTAGTTTCTTTACCATGGTGATGTATTTTTGCTATGTTATTAGACTATTAATATGGTGGTGTATTATGAACTTAATTACTGCTGCAAATATGTATATATTTCTGATTTTTATATTTTTTTGTATTGCCGTACCCAAGCCGTACCCAAACCCAATTTTTTTTTTTGCCGAATCTCGTACCAGATTCTCGTACCCGTACCCGAATCCAAAAATGAATCGGTAACTTAGCTTTGAACCATATAATCACTTCAACTAGACTCAGCCAGATTGCAGTTCAGAAAGTTATGGATGAAATGAATTGCTTAACACAACAGTCCATCGGAAATTGTAAAAAGTGCACTAAAAATCTTCAGTTGACGTGCAAGTTATATTCCAGACCACACAATTGTTCCAAAGAAATACCAGGGCTTAATTGTCTCCAGCTAGAATACATTACATAAATCTATGTATATTCCCAATGTATAGGTATTAATCAGACATTCAAATAATGCTCATAATAATGCTAAATCCTTGAGACATACCCGTAATACTTCCGCTAAAGCAATAAACTCTAGATAGCAATGCCAGACCAATGCGCTCTTATTCGGCCTCCAGAGGATACTAATATCATGCCGAGATATCATTGACTATCAATATTTATGAATGTCTCGGTGGACAGAGCTCACTCCAATAAGTTGCAACAACCAGCCTATATACATAGAGATAGAATAACACCGTCAGAAATGTCAAAATAATACACTATCAATTGACCCGACCATCATATAGTTCTGGCGCAGACATCTTCATAGATGAATATCAATCAACAAGCATAGTAAGACTCTGGCATCGATCATCCCACTCCAATAATAGTGACGACTCATTAATCCGAGAATACCCGTCAATGCATATGCGTTGTTAAGAGGCATTCGTGATATACGTGCCCAACATTAGAGTATGTGATTCCGGCATGGAATAACTTCAGAACTTCTACTGGTTCATGGAGAAACTCGGATAAGCCAGATATATGCTAACTGCAATATTCGAGTTTATATGCCTGCCAAGAAAACACGACTTAAATCCCACAACCTTTACTTCCAATGAATATCAATCTTACTTCCGATGAATACCTCTGCCCCAATATTTCGTATTAATTTCAAAGTCTCCATATTAGCATCATGAACAGAGTATTGTCGGCTTCATCAAAGACAATTAGCGTAGATAATTAACAACAATATAGGTTGTAGAACAATAAACCCGATATTTGATTGGTGTTGAATCTCTGCCAATACAAAGCCCGATGATTCAAGACCATAGTCGTAACAAATCAACTGGGCTTCCAAACGCGTCTTTGCTTTGTATCCAAGCACAGGAAATTTATATGCAAGCATGCCCTACACCAAATTCCTTCAGCAAACTGCTATTAATCTACTAAAAGAAAACCATGTTGGGGTTTCGTCCAACACAGCAAGGGGTTCTGAGAGTTCTCCTTCCTAGTATTCCCAAAAGAAAAAATTAATTCAATTCTCCATGATCATACTTCAGACCCCAAATGTACCAATATAGTCTGCCACTTTCAGTTATGCTAACTGAATTATTATTTTTAAAAGACTTTACAAAGCGTAAAGTATTATATTCATAACTTTAATAAAGTCTTAATATAATTAATTAATTAAATAATTAAAATCTCTTTTAATATGAATAAAGATGATTCTAATATTTAATTAATTAATGAATTCTCTTCTTCAGGGGCATATTAAAAGATGGGGACATTACACTCATATAAGTGAAAGTAGGAAATTGCAGAAACAAATAACCATATTCATTCACTTTTTCCCAGGCTGCTTCAGAAACTCTTCTAATCTTGAGTGTTTTGTCAAAAAGACACATAAAGTGACCAAAGAAAGCATCCTGTACTCTCCTATAATGATGCCTACTGGGCATCATAGTTAACTAATCATAATATTCCCAAACTGGCACCAATGATCTATTCCCCTTGGTAGAAAGACCAGAAAACTGTTTGAGTGATGCAACAATATACACCAAGTAAGAATTCATATAAAAGGTGTAGGTACTATGAACTTGTGCTAATTGTCTACACAAATTATCACTGATAAATTCTCCCCAGAAAATATGAGATTGTCCTTTCCTCATAACCATGATGTACTTGTACATCCAAGTTTCAAATACATTAGAATATTTCAGTCTTGCTAATTTGTTGAGAAGTGTAATCATATCGCCTATCTCCTCAATGAAGTCAGAACAATACAACTTGGGCCACCTGGAAAAGAAAGTTCGGGGAGTTTTCAACCACTTAGCACTGATGTGGCTAATGCAATCTACTTTCCTTTTTTTATAATGATCTGTAGCACTCTTCATTGTGATCTCAACATACAAAGGAGTTGCAGGTACCTTGAAGATTTTATCAATTGTTTCAGCCTCCAAACTTATTATGATGTTTCCATCATTGTCCTTGATTGTCCTTGTTTCTTCATCAAAATTAGCACATGCAAGCACAAATTCTGGTTCTAAGGCATCCACTGGAAATGAAGAGACTAAATAAATATGACTTTTCAGAAGCAACTACATATCATGAGTCATTGAGTTCTGTGTTGTTTTTAGGAACTCAAACATAACAACATGCTCGATCTCCATGTCTCTAATCCTATCAATGAGGGAAACCACCTGGGAGGGAGCAATCTCATTAAAATATTTATCATATTTAGCCTTCATTTTCTTGTTTGGAGGCGATACTGGCTCGTCTATCATTGAACAAGAATCTAAAATATTGTGATGAAAATTCAAAAGAATAAGAAAATCTTCAGAAGCTATGGGTGATTCGATGATACCAAAATCTTAGAAACTAGCAACCTCATCAAGACTTGCTTAGTTTTGAATTTATAGCACATAGATGTTTGGCGAATATGCTTTGGACAACGATGGGAAAAGTCGGATCTGGGTAGGTCATTTGCAAGCTCAACTTGTAATCGGGTCTTGAGAACTCGATTGCAAGTGATATGTGATTCTTTTATTGATAAGTACTTGCAGTCAGGTCTTGGAGACCCGATTGCAAGTAATGTGAACATGATACGGTGAATGAAGTGAATTTAAATGGGAAAATTGAATTGCAAATGGGATGCAAAGTATATGGAAGCGAATGCAAGTGTTTTATAGGTAAATAAGTGTATTCTTACTTGTAGTTGGGTCTTCGAAACCCGATTGCAAGTAAGCAAAAGATGAAATATTATGTCCTTCAATGCATTTTGAAAATGCATCACGATCTTGACTAAGAAGAAACTAAAAATAGAAAATAGAAAATAAAACAAAACAAAGACCAAAAACGTACCTCTGAAGAGAGTAAAAACGCACAACTAAAGAAATAAAAGTAAAAACACTTGAGTTACAATCAACACTTATAGATAAAATGAGATGAAGACTCCTCTTTAGCAACTATCAGCTGATTATTAAAACTTCTCCTCAAGAAACATAGGAAAGAAGAAAGAAACACGCCAAGAGAGGAAAAAAGGCAAAGATAAAGTCAAAATTGAGCTTTTTGAAGACTTGATCGCATGCTACAGCAAGAACTCGGATTGCAAGCTGAGAATCGGGCTTTTTGGAGATCAAGACAAGTAGCTTGGAAATGGGTCGGGCCTTTCATAGGAAAAAGCAAGATGTTTTCTCAATACGCGAACTTGTAATCGCATCCCAAAGGCCCGATTGCAAGTTATGGATATGTTTTTCTACTTGCAACTTGTAGTTTGGGTCTTAAGACCCCCAATGCAAGTGAAATGTAAGTCAAAAAGCAATTCAAGGCGTCCCAACTTGCAAGTCAGGCTTTAGGACCCCGAACGCAAGTGATCGAAAGGTAATTTTAAAGTGTCTAACTTGCAATGCGGGTTTCAAGACCCCCTTTACAAGTGAACATCATTTTAAAAAGCAACCAAAGGCTTTCACTTGCAGTTCGGGTTTTAAGACCCCCAATGCAAGTAAAATGAAAATAATAAAAAGACAAAGGTGCTCACTTGCAATTCGGGTCATGGGACTTGTTGTGACCTTTTCACACATCGTCCCATTGCAAATGGGGACCCCCTAATTTTTGCTCTGTTCCTCATCTTTTGTATTTGGTTTTGTCTCTCTCTCTTTTCTGCTGTCTACCTTTCTGGGGATGTGCCCGCTTTTGAGCTTAAATGTGATATCTTGGCTAGGTCTAGGAATTAGGGTTTTGAATCTTCCAACCAGTTTGAAGTCAAATGGAGTGAATAGATTGAAATTTGAGCTTGGCATTGCAGTCAGTAAGCTTCCAGTAGGCTCCCAACAAAATTTCATTGAATTCTGACAACTTACTATTTTTAGTAAGTTCCTAATTTGGGACATTTTCTCAGCACTTATGAAGTTTTGATCGTTACATTGCATCCATGACATGTGAAGCTACTTGGCTGCAAATTTTGAGCTGAAACTGACAACTTTCTATTTTTAGCAAGTTCACCTTCAGGAGCTAATTTTAAGGTTTACATGCAAAGTTTTTCAATGCATGTTTGGAGAATATTTCTGGGTTTTCTGAGACCTATGCGATGATATAACATGCAAGATGAGATGATAACTTTCAGAACTTAGCCTTCGGAGACTATTTTTAGGGTTTGCATGTTGGAATTTTCTACGCATGTCTAGATATTCTTTGTGGGTTTTTTGAAAGCTTCGCAGTGGTATAACATGCAAACCAGGATCAAGACCTTTTTTAGGAGTCATCTTTAGAGGCTATTTTTAGGGTTTGCATGCAGTGCTTTTCAATGCATGTCAGGTTATTCTTTATGGGTTTTTCAAGAGCTATGCAGTGATGTGACATGCAAGCAGAGTTGATCACTTTTTAGAGACTTACTATTTTTAGCAGGATCATTCTGGCAGCTGTCCAACACCTCAACCGAGTGAAGTGCAACTGAAACAAGGTCAAATGAAGATCGTTTGAGCAACATGCAAGTCAATTTAGGGTTTTCCAACTTTGGGGTCTAAAATGAGGGGTCAAATGCCAAAATTTTTGAAAACCAGTGTATCCCATTGCGATCAGTATCTTTCAAGCTATCCACTGGTAAAATTTGAAGACAATCAAAGCACTTACTATTTATAGTAAGGCACTTATGAAATAGGATATAAATAGTAACTCGACAATAGGCGCCAGTGTGAACATGCAAGTCTACCTATGAGGGTCACGTCATTCAAATTTCAAGCTGAATAGAGTTGTGGAAGTCTCAAAAATCATGCAGTTATTATAAATAGTAAAACACCTCCAAAAACATGCTATAAATAGCAAGTCAACACGAGATGGCAGTGTGAACAGATCAACTTGGTCATAAAGATCCTGTGGTTGAAATTTTAGATCAATCCAAGCTTCAGAGGTATGAAAATTAGAGGGCTTACTAAATATAGTAAATCAGGAGCGAGCAAGCTATAAAAATGCCTAAGTCTAAGGAAATTCCTATTCACCCTATCAAGTGCGCCCAAGGTGAAGCTGGCAAAAGGATGGAAAATTTCAAGTGTTGTTAATTCCTACTCAGCCCCCTAAATGCGCCCTCAAGGAGAAGAAGCCATAAAAATTTCCTAAGTCTAAAGAAATTCCTGCAGGACCCCCTAAATGCGCCTTGTCATGAAGTGAGGTTGAGAAAAAGTTTTCAAGGCATGAAAATTTCCTGTTGGACCCCCTAAATGCACCCTAGTTCTAAGAAGGTGAAGTGAAAAAGTTTCTAAGGCACAAACTTCCTGCTTGACCCCTCAAATGTGCCATCATCTGGAAGAGGTGATAGAAAAATGTTTAAGTCATGGAAATTCCACCTCCACACCTCAAATGCGCCCAAGTCAGAAGTGACTCTAGAGAAAATGGCTAAGGCAAGTTTAAATCCTCCTCACACCCTCAAATGTGCCTAGTGTGAGGGAGGAGGTTGAAATTGATTCTAAGGTATAAAAATTCCTCCATGACCCCTCATATGCATCCATGCTAGGGATGATAAAATATTTTTCTAAATATTTAAATTCCACCTTATAGAAAATACGCCTAAGCTTGAGAGAAGATGATGAAATTTATTGAGGCATGGATAAAATTGGCAAGAAAATGTTAGAAGATGCCAACTTCATGAGGATGATGAAAATTTTCAAGGCCAAGCAAGAAAAATACGCCTAGAGGTGATGAATGAGAATAAATTTGATGGAAAAATATTTTTCTAAGATTAAAATTCAAAAAAATTAAATGTACCCTTCGTTTGTAGACACATGAATTCAACGCTTTCTGACGGGAATTTTCTTCTGGGTATTGGATATTTTCAACAAGGATATGATTTTAAAGTTTTCCACACCTTGCCGAATATTTTAAGATGAATATTTTTGATGGGCGCCTGGTTGATAAAATTTTCTAAGATAGAACAAAATAAAAAATTTTTGAGGCAAGAAGAGAAATAAGGTGCCCTGGCTAAAAGTTGGAGCTGGATACTTAGGTAATTTTTGATGAAATTGTTGGAGGGGGAAATATTCTTCCAGGCCAGAGTGAAGATATGAAAATTTTCTAAGGCAGGTGATGAAGCAGGAGTCTTCTAAAATGCGCCCTCAGAAAGGAGAAATTTGTTTAAGGCATGAAGAATGTGAAGCTAAAGTGAAACTCAAATATTAGGATGAAGGTGTCAAGATGGCATGTAGATGTTGAAAAGCTATTAAGAAAGCAAGGTTTGCTAGAGAAAAGTGATGAACCCTATCAGATCCGGAGATCACTCAAACCTTGGAAGTCAAAGCATGAAAATCAGGTAAGTGAGGTGAATCTATATTATGAAGTGTTCTAATGCTCTTCTCTTGCTTGTTTTGCAGGGTGAACACCAAGGCCAAGACATGATGACTTGGGGAGATGGAGTGAGTACTTGGAAGAAATGGCTAAGTGTTGACCCAATATGCACTCGGCTCAGGAAGGCGAGTGGCAAAGGAGAACGGGTCGAGTCCAAGATTGGAGAATCCTTCAGGATGAGGATGAAGAAATGATGAAGGCCTAGGCATTAAAGATTCATCTTCAAGCACTAAAACACCCTCAAGGCTAAGGATGAGGAATGAACAAAAGGCTTCAATGTTAAAGAATGACAACATAATGGGCTAAAGAGTGAAGCAGAGAAATTCTCCTTAAGTGTAAAGTCCTTCGATGACCCAAAGGATGTTCTCTAGTGTGCTTCGTACAACTCAAGATGTAGTTGCAGGAAGGAGGAAAATCACCATCAAACAGGTTAAAAAGTTACAGCCTTGGAGTCAGATCGAAAACTTTCCTGCCATAACCTTTCAAGAAGTTGAAGCTGCAATGATCAGACTCATCCAGTTTGCAGTAAGGAAAAAGAACAATGTGAACGTGTTTACAAATAGGAATCTTCTAGAAGATGGTGGACATTAATTGCTCATTTATCACTCCACTTTTCTTGGTGGCAGTTTTTAGGGTTGGGGCTTATGTGGCTCGATCTGAGCCATTCATCTGATTGTAATCTGAGCCATCCATTGGACTTGGCCAGCTATAAAAGGGGCATCCCCCCTCATTTGTACCTCAGTAGAGATTAGATTAGAGTAGAGATAGGAAGATAGAGAGACAACTTAGAAGTAGCATAGTGTAGATCGATAGTCTAGTTTGAAGAAGGAAAGTTTTTCCTTTGAAAACTTTGTAAGAAATTGTTGTGAACACACTCATAATAAAAAGGGTTTTCATTGATGATGATCTCATCTTTTGTTGTGAGTAGCTAGCGAGGTTTCTTCATCCTTCTACTTCAAGTAGGATTTTAAAGTAAAGTAAATAGATTTTTTTTGATGCAAGTAGTTAGTAATTGTGGAATGTGGTCTTCAATTTGAGCAAACTTCATCTATCCATACTGTTGTACTCCAAAATTAAAATTTTTGTTACACTTAGACATTTTGAAGAAATAAGTAAAAGTCTTGTTAAATCAGTAAAAAAGGTCAAAATTTGGGTGTGCATGTCTTGCATGAGGGGTTAAAATGCAAAATTCTCAAAATATGACGATCTGGGTCTGCTTAGAGCGACCTAATCTACAAAACCCATATCTCAGTTTTTCATCCCTACTTTTTATGAAAACTGCTATTTTTAGAAATTTTCTAAAACTAGTAACTTTTTATAGGTTTCTTTTAAAATGAATACTGGAAAAACTTTCTCAAAATAGAAAGTTGGTCCGATAGGGTTCAAATTGATTTTGATTGGCTCAAAATACTTCTGTATCAGGCTAGTGCAGTCAGAATCTCAAAATAATCAATTTTTCCCTATTGGGTCTATTCTACTTTTTCAGAAGCATAAAAGAAGCTCTGAGGTCATCAATGGAGGTCATTCAGCTACCAGGAGTCACATTCAACACTCAGGTGTTCAAGAAAAGGCGAGTTGGTGAGCAAGCATGAAGAACGGAGAAGAAAGTTAAAAACTGTGAAAATATTCTAACACTGGTTGCCATGGGCACCCCAGGAGAGAATAGGCGCCCATCTTTTGAGGGCACTAAAAGTTGAAATTAGGGTTTACACTTCCAATCAAAGTTTCTCAGTTCTTTTCCAGCTCCGCAACGATTCCAATGGTACAGTCATTAGATTATCTAGTCGCCCGGGATTTGAGGCCGAACAGGGAGGATTCAAACAGAAGTCAGACAGAAAAAGAATGAAAAATATCAAAATTTGACTAAGTCTGGGAACTTTGGGTACCCCTGGTGAAGAAGGGCACCCAGCTTTTTGGAGCACCTAACTTAGCAGTTAGGGTTTGTGAATGCTCAATCTCTTTAGTATTCAGCCAGCTTCGCAACGCCTATCTCTGTCAAAGCATCCGACTGTCCAATCTCCAATAGATTCAAATCAAAGTGGAACATACAAAATGAAGGTTTCAAACTTGAAGATGAAAATCAGATGAAAATGGCTAAGTTTGGAAGGTTTGGGCACCTAGGAGAGAAGAGGCACCCAAGATTTCAAGGGGAAAAACAGATGAATTTGCATATTTGGCTCTAACATGATTTCTTCATAGTTTATTAGGCTCTCCAACAAGATATCCAACACATCAATCAGAGGTTGCAGTCTTCAGATACGAGAGGCTGAACATAGGGTGAAGTAAGAGTGAAATTTCAGAATTCGGAAGCAAGGTGAAAATTTATGAAAAATGGTTAAGTATAGTGAACTTGGGCACCCCCACAAAAAGGGCGCCCAAGCTTTTGAAGCTTTAAAAATCATTGTTTGACAAAGTAAATCCTAGAAGACCCTTGACAATATCTCCTCAGCTTCGCAATGAACATAAACGTCAGTCAATCCAATGCCCGGTTCACTAGATTCGACAAGATCATTTGTAGAAGAGTTAATGAAGAAATTGAAGATCATAAAAAATGGCTAACTCTGGACAAAATGGGCGCCCCTAAAGGAAATAGGCTACCATGAATTCGAAGGTCGAAATGAAGTTTTTAGCTAGAGACTTCTCTAGAACAATCTTCTCAGAATTAGTCAGGCTACATGATGAATCCTTCAGCTCGCTCATCAGATTGGTTTGCAAGCTGGAAATCGAGGGAAAAGTAGGGGGTAAAATGGTGAAAAGTTGAAAATATCAAAAAAATGACTGACACTGCTTGAAGTGGGCGCCCCTAGCCAAGAAGGGCACCCAACTTCTCATGCCTTAGAGAAATTTGCAAAAACTTTCAAGAAATTTCAAAATTGCAAGGAGATGAGGACGTCCAAGTTTAATGAAAAGAGATTTTTAGGGTTTTGAGGATGAAAGCAAAAAAAAGAAAACCTATTTCAAAACCCTAAGTCTATTTAACACCTCTATTTCATGTAATTTTCATTATTTTTGCAAGTAGCATTCAAAGGATAAAGTTGGAGCAACAAGTTTGAAGAAATTTTTCAAGATTCAAAAGCTTAGTTTGCTGGTTATTCATCAAATTTTTCAGATCAACAACATAAACCTTTGCTTTTTCATGCTTTTTCATCCAGAAGATCAAATTTTTCAAGGAGAAGGCCAAAATTTTCAAATTTTTAGTCATTTGGGTCTTTTCACCTTATTCTTTTGAAGAAATTTTCAAGAACTTCATCAAGTTGCAGCAGCTGCTTTTTATTTGCATGTCAGTGAAATCCTCAGTGCATTCAGTTTTCAATCATCTGGGTCCTCTCAAATCAGTCTTATGAAGAAAACCCATATCACAACTTTTTTTTAGGAAAATTTCAATTCCTAGGGTTGACTACTTTTCCGATCAGTCATTAGGGTTTTGCGAATCTAATCAACAGGGTCCATTTCTGATCATATTCTGAACAAAACCCAGGTGCCAGCTTTTTTCATGAAAAATTGAAGAAATTAGGGTTTGTTGCTTTTTAGGCAAAATTGAAAATTTTCAAAAACGGACCATCTGGGTTGTCTTGCACCAAAATTTTGAGCAAAACCCATATCTCAGAATTTTTTTCAAAAATTTGTCCGTTAGAGGAAGAAAAATTAGCGTTCTAAAAATAGTAAGTTGCTCAAGACTTGTCTGAACCTGGGCGAGTTTACAGTCATTCTTCAAGGTTTCTGAAATGGAGTACACTCCCAATGTTTTCAAGATTGGTTCAACTCTCTATCATGATTATATCAAAACAACTGAGATGGATTTGCATCACATTAAGCCGGTGTTTGATCTACACACTTTGGAGAGCGCAGGCAACACTTCAATCAGAAACCTAGGACACTCTGGACTCCTCGCAGCAACATCTATTCCTATATCCGTTCAAAGTTTTGAGTTCGTAATTGCTTGCATCAAGCATTACAACCCGGCTACAAGGGAGATTCAATCAGTTGATGGAAGATTGATTTGTAGTTTGAAGCCTGATATGATCAAGAAGTGTTTTTCCATTCCCCTTTGGACTAAAAGTGTCACTATCTCAAAGGGTGAATGTGAAAGGATATGAGAAATGCACAAAGACAAATATAGCAAGAATATTGCATAGAGGTGGATGAAAGAGAAGCATAAGACTTTGCCTAAGAATGTTGGGCGAGGAGAGTTCAAAGATGAGATTGCTATCATAATCACCTTGCTCAACAAGGTAACTGGATTAGAAGATGCCACCAAGTTTTAGCCTTGGATGTTTTATGCCATACCCCACATCATGAAGAAAACTGAGTTCTATGATTGGCCCACCTTGATCAGTTACAACCTACATCAGCAGATAACATAATACTTCCAATTTCATGAGTTCCATATGGTTTCTTACCTAGTCTACCTGGTGGCCTATCAAGGTCAATTCAGAGGGTTGAACACCGAGGGATCATTGAGCATACAACATATATACAACAACTATCCCCAGTTGGAATTTACGAAGTCACTGCATCACTACAAGAGAGTGAATGAGGCCTTTTTGATGTACACAGTGCGGGACCTGGATAATGAATTGCATGCCCGTATCTCTTCAATTGCCAAGGTAGCGATGGCAGAGTGGGCAGATTGGTTCATACAGTTTCCTACTTTCACCTATCTCAGGGTCTATGGCTATTCAGGTGCCCCGCTCATGCTACCAAGGTACTGTTGATGTGTTTTTCGTGACCGCACCAATGCAGAATAAAGTTGCCAACGACTACCCTATTCTCTCTTGATCAAAGTATCCACACACTAAGATTGTGAGAGAGTTCATGCATTCAACTCCAAGGTTCCTTCAATGCGAATAGTCTCAGTTGGCTCAATGTGATTTGCTAGTATTTCAAGGGGACTTACAGAATTGTTCAACAACAAAGGAAGGGGGTTTCACAATTCGACAAATTTTCCAATGAAGCACGAGTTTCCTATTCTAACCAGAAAGTGCTAAATGCAAATGGTGCAGGGTTAAGAAGGCTCTAATCTACTCTAAGGCATGGGACATGGTGATCAATTCTCGCAGACTTGAACCAGGCTCTGCTTTGCCTCACTTCGGACAGCTTCCACAGAACTGGTGCAATCTTCAGAGGAGTAGCTCAAGGTGTTCAGATCACAACTTAGCATGAAAATACCATCACAACGACGCATATAAAAATACAAATCATGATCGAAGTTAAGTACACAACATTCTAGTTGACCACACAAGGCACATTCACCATCAATGAACACACTAGTGGTATGGATAGATGAAGTTTGTTCAAATTGAAGACCACATTCCACAATTACTAACTACTTGCATGAAATGAAATTTACTCTACTCTACGCTACTTGAAGTAGAAGGGATGAAGAAACCTTTCTAGCTATCCATAACAAAGACGAATTTCACCATCAATGAAAATATCTTTTATTATGAATGTTTTACACAACAATCTCTTGCAAAAATTTTCAAAGGAAAACTTTCCTTCTTCTTCAACTACACTACCAATCTATACTAAGCTACTTCTAAGTTTTCCCTCTACTCTATGTCTACTGTCTAATTCAATGTCTATTCTAATGAGGTACAAATGAGGGGGGGATGCCCCTTTATATAGCTGGCCAAGTCCAACAGACGACTCAGATTACAATCGGCTGGATGGCCCAGATTGTGCCACCTCATCCCTAAACAAGATTCACCCTAAAAAATGCCACCAAGAGGAGTGGGGTAATAAATGAGCCATTAATGACCACCATCTTCAAGAAGATTCCTAATCATAGACGTGTTCACACTGCTTCAACTTCTTGGACTAGTACGGCAGGCATGTTCTCAATCTGAAACTTCAAGGCTATAACTTTTCAACCTGTTTGATAATGATTTTCCTCCTTGATGTTGTTCTTTAACTCTTCAATGCCCAAGCCTTCATCTTTTCCTTCATTCTAAACTTGGAAGATTCTCATCTCTTGGATTCAATCATTCACGCTTGCCATTCGCCTGACTACATTGGGTGCATATTGGGTCTTTGAGGAGAAATTCCAACACTTAGCCATTTCTTCCAAGTACTTGCTTCATGATTCTATCATCTTGGACTATTTGCTTCATCACTTGAAGTCATCATCGCCTGGTCTCGATGTTCCTCCTACAAAACAAGCAAGAAGAAGAGCATCATAACACTTCATAATATAAGCTCACCTTACTTACCTGATTTTCATGCTTTAACTTCCAAGTTCTGAGTGATCTCCAGATTTGATAGGATTCATCATTTTTCTCTAGCCAACTTTGCTTTCTTCATGATTTTTCAACATCTGTAGGCTAGGGAAAATGACTCCTGTGAATCATATTTCAATGCCTTAGACAAATTTCATCCTCCTCAAGGGCGTATTTAAGAGATGCACTTTTAAAATCATATTTTGAGAGTGTTAGCTTCAACTGCATCTTCTTCAAGAAATTCACTTTTCTGGCTGAGGCGTTGACAACCTGATATTTCATCCAACTCTAGCTCAAGAAGATTATTTTCATCAGGAACTTGATCAAAAATCATCTAGTCACTCAATTTCAAATTCATCTGCCAAGGCATTTTTATGTCCACAACACATTTTCTTCCTTGCCTTAGAATTTTTTTTCAAATTTTCCTTAGGAAATTCATCAATCATGTGCCCATCAAAAATATTCACCTTGAAGGCTTCGAAAAAGTGTGGAAGACTTTAAAATCCATTCCTCATTGTAGATGTCCAATACCCAGAAGAAAATTCCCTTCAGAAAGTGTCAAATTCATGTGTCTCCAAACGAAGGGGTACATTTAATTTTTGAATTTTCAAACCTTAGAAAAATATTTCCCCATCAAATTTATCCTTATTCTTCACATCTGGGTGAATTTTCTTTTCTTTGCCTTGAAAATCTTCTTCAATCTCATGACACCGGCACATTATGATGTATCCACTGCCAATTCATCCATGCTTGAAAAAATTTCATCATCCTCTCCAGTCTGGGCGTACTTTCTCTAGAGGTGAAATTTTGATACTTAGAAATATTTTAACACGTCATCACCAGCTTGGGAACATTTGAGTTTTTCTCTTTCCATTAGCAAACACTTAGAATAATTTTCTCACCTCTTCTTTAGCTTGGGCGCATTTTCAGGGTCATACTTCCATTTTAGACACTAAGAAAATTTTTCAAGGCTCCTCCAAGTCAAGGGCGCATTTGACTAAGTCCTCTTTAATTTTTCATCCTTAGAATTTTTTTTCACTAACTCACACAAGTCAGGCGCATCTAGGGGGTCCTCCTTTCAATCATGATTCCTTAGATGATTTTCAAGCATCCTTCACAAGGTGGGCGCATTTTGATGGGCCTCCTGCCATTTACCAATACTTAGAAAAAAATTCATGCATCTTGTTCCTTAGGGTGCATTTGCTAGGTAACACTTCCACTTAATCATTTCTTCCTTGGGCGCATTTTACCTCCTCAGCTTCCATTCCTCCTTAGAAAAATATTCAACTCAGCCTCCTCTACTAGGGCGCATTTGAGGGTCTGTACTTCCAGTTGCCAACACTTAAAAACTTTGTTGGAGTCACCTCAGAGCTAGGGAAAATTTGACCCTCTATGCTTCAAGTTTCAATTACTTAGAAATTTTTCAAAGCTCCCCATGCAAGTCTAGACGCATTTAGGTAGGCCTACTACAAATTTTCAACACTTAGTAAAGTTTTTACCCTCCTTCCATGCTAGGGTGCATATGACCCTTCAAGCTTCAAATTTAAATGACTTAGAAACTTTTCAAGTCCCTTCCAACCTTCCAAGGCGCATATTCATGGGTGAGCTTCAAGTTTTGAGGACTTAGTAGAATTTTTAAGTATTCATTTTGTCAAGGGCGCTTTTACCACCTTGTGCTTTGAGTTTGACACCTTAGAATATTTTTCTATCTTGATGTCTCCTTCCTGGGCGCATTTGAGGCCATGTGCTTCTAGCTTGAGTTCCTTAGCACTTCTTTAACTCATCTTCTTCAAGCTAGGGCACATTTAGGCCCTTATAGTTTCAATTTCAATGACTTAATCAAATTTTTATCAACTTTCCTTTACCTTGGGCGCTTTTGGGGGGTCAAGCTTCCAGTTTAAACACTTAGAATATTTTTAAAGACCCCCTTCTTCTTCATGGGCGCATATGAGGCCTTGAGCTTCAAATTTTCCCATACTTAGAGATTTTCAACTTGCTTCCAGCCAGCAAGGGCGCATTTGACATGGATAGCTTCAAGTTTTCAATACTTAGAATCTTTTTCACCACCTTGACTTGAAGTGGGCACATTTCATGACCCTAGCAAGAAGTTTTCAACACTTAAAATTTTCTCAGCCGCTCGTTCATGCCTTACTATATTTAGTAAGTTCTTGGCTTTCATGCTTCTGAAGCTCGGATTGATTTGAAATTTTAACCACAGGATCCTCATGACTTAATTGATCTGTTCACACTGCCACTTCGAGTTGACCTACTAAAAATAACACATTTATGGAGGTGGTTTACTATTTATAGCAACTGCCTATTTCTGAGACCTCCACAACTCCCTTTGACTTGAAATTCGAATGGCGTGCTCCTCATCGAGTGACTTGCCCATTCACACTGGCGTTCTTTGCTGATTTACTATTTTTAGCCAGTTTCTAGAATGCCTTACTATAAATAGTAAGTGCTCCGATTTCCTTCAAAGTTTATTGGTGGATAGCTTGAAAGATGCTGATCGCAGTGGGATACACTGGTTTTCAAAAATTCTGACTTTTTACCCCCCTTTTTGGGTCCCGAAGTTGAAAACCCTAATTTGACTTGCATGTATATCAAATGACCTCCGTTTGACCTCATTTTTGTTGCATTTCGCCCTGTTTGTGGTTCTAATGCGCTGGGCAACTGCAGGAGTGGAACTGCTAAAAATAGTAAGTCACTGAATATTGATCATTTTGCTTTGCATGTCACACCACTACGCAGCTCTTGAAAAACCCACAACAAATCATCCAACATGCGTTGAAAACCTCAACATGCAAACCCTAAAAATAGCCACTGAAGGCTAAATTCTGAATGTCATTATCTCACTTTGCATGTTATATCGTTGCATAGGTTTTAGAAAACCCAGAAAGAATCTCCAGACATGTATAGAAAAACTTTGCATGCAAACCCTAAAATCTGCTCTAGAAGCTGAACTGCTAAAAATAGTAAGTTGTCTGTTTTAGCTCAAATTTTTCCAGCGAGCAGCTTGATGTGTTCTAGATGCAGCGTGACTGTTGGAACTTCAAAAATGCTAAAGGAACACCCGAAATTGCACACTTACTAAAAATAGTAAGTTGTCAGAATCTGATGAAATTTCAGTGGAAACTTGTTGGAAGCACACTTGACATTAATGTTAGTCTCAATCTTCAATTTATTCACTTCACTTGACTTCAAATTGACCATGAAAGTGCAAACCCTAATTCTCAAACTTGGCCAAAATTTCACGTTTAAGCTCACAGACAGGCACACCCCCGGAAAGGAGACAACAGAAAGAGACAGAAAGAGGGAGAGAGACAAAACCAAAGCCAAAAGACCAGAATGGAGCAAAAATTAGGGGGTCCCCATTTTGAATGGGGTGATGTGTGAAAAGGTCACAACAGGTACCCATTAGACGAGGTCATCTTCATGGAGTTCTTAAGGCAAGCCCACAATTTCCACGCATTCTTGAGGAATAGAAAGAAACCCTCCCTCAATTTTCCATTAGGGCTGGGAATCTATACATGCAAGACTATCGCAGATGCTAAGACAATGGGAGAAGAGTTAGAAAATCTCGGCCTCAAGCCTTACAGTGAGAGACGGTCATTTGATCCTCATGGTGTCTATGCTGGCTATCTTGAGAAAAACTATACTTATATATCCGCCCTTGAAGATTTTTGGGCTAATTGTATAGATGAGTTTGAGGTGCAAAGGCGTAGTTTCAGCAGGCTCACTCTTCACCAGCTGAAAGACTGCTTAAATGAAGAAATAAAAGGGTTGTTAGATGATGATGAGGATGTGCTTCTCTCGATGTATGCTCAGAAGTGAATTGAAGATCAACCCCTTCCTCAGGTCAACTGGGCTAATAAAGAGTCCCTCTCAGTTGAAGACAGGACAAGACAAGTCCTTGAACATAGCAAGGTTTTCCTAATCCTTAAGAGAAAAAACTCCATTCCAGTAGCAAAGTTGCCAAGGAAAATTCCCTCTTCTTCCAAAGCACAATCAAAAGGGAAGGGAAAAATTCAGTCTCAAGAAGGCATCAAAGGTAGTAGATCAAATAAAAATGTAAGAAGAAGGTCAGACTTCTCAGGCATAGTCATACAGGAGCAGCCTACAGTTGTAATAGAACCTCCTCTTGACGAGCCCGTACCTCAGAAAAAAGTAGAGTTACCTTTAACAAATGTTTCTGTACCTTTGACAGAACCTTTACCGATTCACATCGACCTTGATATTGAAGATGATGAAGAGATTGCAATTATACCTCCTAAGGAAGTTAGTAAAGATACTACCGTGTCTTGGCTTGAGAACTCCTTGGGAAGGGTGAGAAGAAGACCTTCATATTAGGTAAATTTTGATGATCTTGATAACATATATCAAGAACCTCCTAAGAAGAAGGCAAAGAAACAAGTTCACTTTTCTAGGAATCCTGATAGCGAGATAGTCATGGAGACTGCATTGCCCCTAGAAGATAAGAATAAGGATGAAGTGAATATGGATGACTTCATGATGGTCAAGGCTAATCTTGGTAGAAATACTAGACATGCGGATGTGAGTCTATTCAAAGTTGTATCTGAAAAACTTCAGGAAAGAGTGCTCAAGGATGGAGAAGACAAGGTGGCTCTCAAGGCTGAAATCCAGCAACTTAGGCTTTATATTTCTAACCTTGTCCATGGTTCTTCACAGGCTACCCAGTTGCTGCCCCATATTTTAGAGACACTAGCTGATCATCATCAGTTGAGACAGTTGGTCATTTGTGGGAAAGAAACTCAAGAATGGATCAAGAGTTTCATTGTCAGAGGAAAGGAGGTCTTGGCATGGATGTTTCAGTTGAGAGAAAATGCTCATGGCTACGCCAAGGTATCCAAGGGTTTGAAAAAATAATGGCTGAAGTAAAACCAAGGCATGAAATCATCATTGTTGATTTAGATGCAACCTATGGTTTGGCAGTTTCAAAAGAACACAAGAGGTAGATCCTTGCTTGGAGAGAGCGTCATGTCTTCAAGGTTAGAACCTATGAGAGGATATCTGAGGAGTTTATTTCCTATAGACAAAGGGTGATCGAAGCTCTTCTTTTCATCAATGAGTTTGTCATAGAGATTCCTTCTCGATACAATCTTGAAGATGGTTCCTACGTCGGGCTTGATGAAATGCAAGTTCAATTTTAGAGTATTGTTCGCAGCTGCAATCCAGTTGGCGGGAGGATGAGTCATATTTGAATGATGTCAGCAAAGTGTTAGAAAGTGGCCAATGAGGTCGAATATTTCCTTAGGTCAGTTGTAGATGGTGAAGATATTCTAGAAAAGTGGTGTTTTGCTATTGATGGCATAGATGCACCGAACCGGGACACAATTTCTAATTTTCTAGCAGATGTGATCGAGCTTTAAAGCAACTTTCTTCTAGAAGGTTTCTTCCCACTTTCTTTCTATTCTTGGAACAGTTCTTATCCATTCTTTGAGAAGAGAAAGAAGATAAATGTAATAGTTGGCATGCTTTCTTAGGTGTTAGATGTTATCTTCTTTCTAGATTTAGAAATAAAGCTTGTTTGCTGAGCAAGCCATAGATTGTGAAAGCAAGGAGATTTTAGGGTTCCCTACTCCTCTGCTTGCCTATAAATAAGAGTCTTTGCTCATTAGTTTTCTTTCACCATGCTAGTGATAACAAAATGTTGAGCCTATAGTGCCTTCTATTTGTTATTCAAGTGTTGTTCAATTGTTTTATGATAGCAAATTGTTGAGTCTCTTTTAGCCAACAAGGAGTTATTGTGATTGTTGTTCCTATTGTGTAAGAACAAGATTGCACGCCTCTTTAGCTGCAATTTCTTGTTCAATGCATGTTAGAAGTTTTCTTCTAGAAGTTTGAGTAATAAAATCATGAGCCTCCTTTGCCTTGATATAACATCTCAGATTTTTGTTATTTGTGTTCTGCTTTTATGATCTTGATTTCAGCTTGCATTGAAGTGTGTAGATGTTTGTTAAGAAAGATTTTATTGAAGCATTTTTTTAGAGAATCAACCTTGTTCATTTCTAGTTTCTCTTGCTCTGCGTATTACTTGAGAAGTTAGAAACGTCTTTAGTTTAAGTTATTCATAGTTGAAGTTCTTAAAACAGAAAATCTTAGCTGCGACATTTGTGTTTAATAAACCTTGTGCTCTAAGCTAATAAAAAAGATAGGAAACTTAGTTCTTAGTTTACTTTCTTTCAACACCATCAGCAAGAGGGAGCTTCCCCTCCTAATTTAAAGAGCATTTTTATTGTGCATACCTGCCCATTTCAAATACACATTCCTGTAATGTTCCCATTTTCATGAGCATTAGAGTTTGTAAGGATTAGCCTATCATTTTACCCTCGTAGGCTAACAATTATAGATAGAGGGTCTTGTGTGGTAGTTACTCGGTGATTAGAGACATTACTCTTCAGCTGGATTCAAGTTTTGGCCTTTGCACAGGTTATTTGACTCAGATTGGCACACTTACTATTTATGGTAAGTTACTATTTTGGGAGAGTCAAGGTTCCTATTAATAGAAAGACACCTGAGCAGAGCATATTGGTAGTGTCGACCTTGATTGGGCCTTTGCAGCTATTTCTAGACTCAGTTTCACATATTTACTATTTATAGTAAGTCACTGTTCAGGGTTTCTATTTTTAGATGGGCATCCAATCACATGGAGAACAGGGAGAGTCAACTCCTGGCTCAGATGGCTTAGCAATCAGACAAGTACATCAAGAGATATTAAATTTTAAGCGACTTAAGTGATTTATTTAATATTTTAATATTATTATAAAGTTATAAAGTAACTTTATAATAATAAAGTCACTTTAATATAATAAAGTGTGTTAAGTGAAGAATTTAATGTGGGAATAAATCTTTTATCCCACATTGGCCAGGAAGGTGTTTGAGCTCTCCAAAGGAAAGAATAAAAGGAAAGGTAAGAGCTCATTCTCAGCATCCAGTTGATGAATATTATTTTGATTGATTTTTATTGTGGAGCCTAGGGCTTTTGCAGTTTCTTCTTTGATCATAGGAAATGAAAACTTCCTATTGATACCATAACTGAGGGAGTGCAAGATCTCTTGAAGGGTTGCAAATTGAGGAGAGGATAATTCTGTCCTTTCATTTGTGCAAATTGGTTAAGTTTTCTACAAGGGTTTGAAGTTTATTGTTGAAGAACATTTATAGTTGGCTGTGTATCATCCCTCTTGGGAATGTGGGAATCATTTAGGGCATATTGGAGAAGATTTGTTAAGGGTTTGAAAGAATTCGATGAAGAAATTCTAAGTTTATTAGTTGCAGATCAGAATTAGTGTTGGTGCTACAGTGACACGAATAGTACCCATGCTACAATGACGCGAATAGTACCCATGAATAGTAATTGCTACAGTACCGCGCTACAATGATTTGAACCAATATTGTGTTGAAGTTGGCAAGGGTTTCATATATCTACTGCTATAATCTGGGTTGTTCATACTATTGAATACATCTAAAAGGTGTCTTTATATCAGTCAAATAAAAAGGATTTGAGGAGCACATTGTTTATCAGATTTGGTGTAAGCATCTTATGTTGAATCTCTGCAGGTCAAAATGTATTAGGCTTCTATTTCATGTATGGCTGTAGATCTGTTTGAGCATCAAAACTCAAGTAAAACATTTCTCTTCTATCATTTAATGAGCTGCCATAAATTTGTAGCTTTACATTTTCATGTATACCTCTGTATGACATACCAGTGGGGTGAAATTAAGCTTAGCTTTGAAATCCATTTGTGCCCTCATTATGTTACTATGAAAGTTATGCTTTTTAGAATGTCATATGTTTGACAAAATGTCCTATCTATCAATCTGAAATTAATTAAAAAAAATTGGAATAAAGATTGTCCCATTTGGAGTGGGACATCATAGACAGCGAGATAAGACTTAGCATGACAACTGTTTGACAAAAATTACAAGGGTAGCAAGTGAAGATTTTTTGAGTCTAATTTGGTTAGGCTCATCACAATTCTAGAGGTGCGAATTTAAATTCCAACACATACCACTAGTGGGCTCGTTGATGGTGAGTTCGCCTTGCGTGGTCAACTAGAAACTTGTGGACTTAACTTCTATTACGATCTTCATGTTGGTATGCATCGTTGTGATGGTGTCTTCATTGTTGAATTTTAATCTAAATATCTTTAGTTACTCCCCTTGAAGATTGCACCAGTTCTTTGGAGGCTGTCCAAAGTGAGGCAAAGCGGAATTTAGTTGCTTGTGAAAATTGATCTTGATGTCCCATGCGTAGATTAGTCCACAACATCTTCTATCCCTACAACCATTTCAATTCAGTACTTTCTGGCTAGTTTAGGAAAAAAGAGCTTAATAGAAAAACCTTTCGAGCATTCAAATTCCTTTCTCCACTGTTGAACAATTTTGTAAGTCCCCTTGAAATACCAGCAAATCACATCAAGCCAACTGAGACTATCCCCTACGTGAGCGAACCTTGGAGTTGAATGCATGATCTTTCTAGCAATCTTAGCATGCAGGAGATTTTGTTCAAGAGAGGATAGAGTCGTCGTTGGTAACTTTATTCTATGTTGGCGCGGTCACGAAAAACACATCAAAAGGACCCCTATTGCAAGTAAACAACTAAATATAAAAAGTGACTTTAAAGGCAAAAAGAAAATCGGGTCTTGAGGGACTGATTGCAAGTTGAAATGTCACTTGCATTTTAGAAATTGAGAGTTTGCTACTTGCAATAAAAGGTCCAAAACCCAATTTGGGGAAGAAAAGACACAAAATCAAGATCAAAATGAACACAAAAACAAAATGAAAATGATCAGGACGACAACAAACCTTATAGAATATACAAGGCACGATTTTCCCTTGAGAAATGTGCATTAGAGTAACCAAAAATAGGAATTTCTAGAGAAAATTTATATAAGTTGTCTAATTTTTTCTTGCAAAAATTGATGACAACAGGTTGTTTTAGAATCATCTTCTGAAAAAAACCCATATTTTAGTTTTTCTCGGATAAATTGCCCCCCGTAGCCCCTGCTGCCCCTAGTTGCTTTTTTTAGAAAAGATTTTGCATATCAAGCCAAACGATGCTTTTTCACAATTCTAACTTTGTGGGTTGTCTTAAATCATTTTTTGCACAGAACCCACGTCTCAAAAATTTTTGTGAAAATTTCCCTTCGGCAAGCTATTTTTAGCCTCATCAGGTGACGTTTTAGCTTTCTAGAGAAAGTTGTCAGAACATAGTCGAGTTTATAGTCAACAGGAAAGTTTTTCATAATGTAGTACACAGATCAAATTCAAGACTAAGTTAGTCTTGGTTCATGACTTCATCGGAACAGTTGACACAGATTCGCATAAAGTGCTTCCAGAAGGTATCTTGGATCCGATTAAGATAAATCATGCAATACTTCAAAACATCCAAGAATTTGGGTTACTAGAGGCGGCTTCACTCCCTATTTCAGTTCAATGCATAGAATTCGTGGTGTCTTGTGTCAAGCATTACAGTTCTACTACTCGAGAAATTCAATTAGTAGATGGATGGGTGATTTGCAGTCTTAGGCCTCAGGACATTGAAAGGTGTTTTGGTATTCCTCAACATCCAAACAGTTTGGTCATTACCATGGATCAGTGTGAAAGAGCATTCAATGTTGATAAGGATGTGTGTCAGAGGAAAATGGCATAAAAGTGGTTAAAACAAAAGAAAACTAAATTTCCACACAATGTGGGTCACAGAGAGTTCAAAGATGAATACGCGATTTTGATCACTCTTCTTAATCGCATTTCCGATCATGCAGATGCAAACAAATTCCAGCCTTGGATGTACTACATCATTGCTCAAGTTATTTCTAGGCAATAGCATTATGACTGGGCCTCTTTGATTAGCGACATTCTCCACAAGTAGATTACCGGTTTCCTAGTTGCCCATCAATTTCATATGTGTTCGTATCTCATATACTTGATTACTTACCAAGGTCAGTTTAGAGGATTGAACATAGTGAGGATTCTCATTGTACAGAAGGTTTATCAATACTACGACCAACTTGAGTTCACAAAGTGTGAGTGACATTTCAAGTGTGTGCAAGAAGCGTTTTTTGATGTACATAGTGAAGAACCTAGACCGGGAATTGTATGTTCATATCTCAATGGTTGCTAGAGCAGTAATGGTAGAATGGGCATACTAGTTCATTTAGTTCCCTACCTACACCTGCATCCATGTCTATGGATATACAGGATATCCAACTATGCTACCTCACTATCCTTCAGATAGGATAGTTTTTATGGAATTTTTGAGGCAATTGTACGATGTTCATTCACGTTTTCACCACAAGCATAAGCCAACCACCAACTTTCCATTGCAAATGAGAATTTACTAGTGCAAGATAGCAATTGACGCCAAGGTTGTAGGTCATGAGTTAGAGAAATTTAATCTCAAGTACCTTGTTGATGCACGCACATATGACCCTTGGGGTTTTTATTCAATACGCCTTGGTGGTCTCCCTTACCACAAGCCTACAATGGAGGATTATTGGGTTAACTGCAAGGATGATTTTGAGGTGCGTCGACGTAGCTACAATAGGTTCACCCTCTCACAGGTTTTTGTCTTCATGTCAAAGGATGTGGGAGGATTGTCAGATGATGATGGGGATGTACTTCCTCAATTCTTCAAAGAACAAGTTGATACATAGCCACTTCCAGTTGTCAATTGGTTTGCCAAGGGATACTCATCTATAAAAGAGAGATCAAGTAGAGTCATTTAGAACAATATAACAATTCAAAAGGGAAGGCACTTGTTATAGAAACACATGTGGATCCAGCCATGAATACAATTTGTAGCATACCTGAGCCAAAGGTACAGCCTCCCATGCCATCACCTACACCACAATAGTCTCCAATTCTGGTTCACATTGATTTGGACCTAGACTCGCCACCGCGTAGTGATACCTCTACAAATTCCCACTCATTGGAACTTCCTATGACTAGCACCAACCCTTCCAGTGAGATTAATCGAGATTCATCTTGGCCTAAGAATTAGTTGGGTCAGAAGAGGAGGCAGCCATCTTACATACTTGATCACTCAGATTTTGATCATGTCTACCAAGATGTGCCAAATAAGAGAATAAAGAAGCAAGGTCATGTAGAGAGGAATGCTGACAAGGAGATCATAATAGAGACCGTTGCACCTCCAAAGGGTAAGAGCTTGAATGAGGTAGAAGTTGAAGACTTTGAAGTGATAAAGGTCAACCTTGGTAGAAGCACACGCCAAAAAAAGGTTGATTTCCTTTAGGTTGCAACGAATAGCATAAAGGATAGGGTGATAAAAGACAGGGAAGACAAGGCAGCCTTTAAGGCTGAAATCTAGCAACTTCGTCAGTATATCTCTAACCTCGTGCATAGAACAAAAAATGTCACTCCCACAGATGCTAGAGCCACTAGCAGAGTAGAATCAACTTAATCAGCTGGTTTTATACGGGAAGCGCTTTGTAGATTGGGAAGAAGAGTTTGTCACCAAGGGGCCACTTTGTACTCACAAAGTTATATTAGCTAAGGTACAATGCCTATGAACTCTTTCTACAGATCTAGGATGAGGAGTGAGACTTGGCGGTTGACAGAACCGGAGATGAAATCATGATCTCTCATCTAAGGACAACATATGACTCATTCACCGACGAAGAAGATAAAGAAGCTATTTTTACTTGGAGGACACAGTTGATCTTCAAGGAAAAAATATAGGATACAATGGCTTCAGAGTTGGTTGAGAGCAAAGAACACATGACTAGTGCACTTCAGTACGTGAGAAATTTTGTGTCCCAAGTTCCTTGCTAGTATTAGCATGAGGGTGGTGAGTACGTCGAGCTTACTAATGTTTAGTCAGAGGTGCAGGTGCTCATCCATGTTATTTTTAGTGGGGATTACGTTGGTTGTAATGTTGGAAGTGGATTCACTCTAAGAGGGGGGGTGAATCAGAGTGATATAATTTTTGAACTCTTTGATTTGAATGCACAACTTAAATGTTTTGAGCTTGAAACAATGTGGCAAATTTAACCAAACAAATGAACACTTAAACTTTGTAGAAAGATATGTAAGAAAATCAACTTATATTAAAAGCATCATGTAACATTGTTCCATCAAATTGTGAACAATCTTATTTATGCTTTTTGAAATAGGACTTCAACTTTACACAATACAAGTTTAACTTGCTTTATGGAGGATTTTTGAACAAACTAAAAGTATCAGAGTATTGACTATATAACACATCAACTTGAAACAGAATGAGAGAGAAAAATAACATCACATAACACAACGATTTCCTGAGTGGAAAAACCCTCTTGGGGTATAAAAAACCGCTCACAAACTGATCCTTTTATTCATTCAAAAGAGCACCAACTCTGTTACAATGTGGAGCACCAACTCCAATAACTTTTCTGAAGCACCAACTTCATATTTGAATCAAAAATCTTATGAAATTACAACCTATTAGGACCTTATAACTGCAATGAATATCTGCTGTCACAAAATCACAATAGGATACAAATTGATTTTCAATAATGCCCAACTCAAAAATAATTTTTTTAATACAACCAGAGATGAAAACAATATAAACCCCTCTTCTCTTCTTTACAAAATGATATCACAATGTTAAACAATATACTGTTTAGACTATATCTTCTCATCACCGTGTCATATGATTTTTCCAACAATTTATACAATGATATACAAACAGTTGTTCGTTTCAAAACCTGTATCCAATATCCAGGGTTTTTATGAACAATGTTTTTTTTAATCATGATACCCATCAAGGGTTTTTAAGTATAACCACAGAAGAACAACAATATGTCAATGAATATCACTAGAGTAATGAGCCCCTTGAGTGTAATCTCAATTTAATCACAACTGTAATCAATCTTTAACAAATCTCAATAAAGTCTTAACCACAAAATCAGTTATATTTTTCAACTGGCAAAATATCTTTCAAACTAGAAATCAATTACCTATCATGGTGGCCCAAAAAAAACACTAATTTTTTGTGTAAAACCTTCACAACAATCTCACTAAAGCTCTACCTGCTTTCAGCTCAAAACCAACTGTAAACTAAGATCTTAAATCCTCCATGGCGGTGCAGCTAGGGTTTCAAACCCATAAACTTGAGAAACAAATAAAATGATTGCCCTATACTTTTCAAGATAAACATTTGAAGTCCACTATCAAATGATGTTAAACATCATTTGAAATCTACATGAGACTGACACAATAATCACTAATCAAATTTTCCACATCATGCTATCCAATGTCCATGTGAGCTCACAACTATACCATGATAATACCCTGTCGGCTGCCAAATAAACATAATGATTCATATAATCAACTGTCCCAAATAAGTCAAGAATGATTTATCATTTAGGCCGAGGTCATATAAAGCCCGATGACCAACCAAATAAATATATACAATATGTAAGGTGAGATACAATGAAATAATACCTGATCACAATACATATATTGTGAATCAATATAAACATTTTAAGCAATAATCTCCTCATGTATAATGCAATAACCCTTGTGAAGCTATATGTATAGCAAGTAAATATATGCACCAAAATAATCTGATGTGCAATAAAGAAGTGCCAATCTATCAAAATGAAATCAACTGTTCCATGATATCAACTGAAAGCCAATGCCACCTGAATAGGCAAAATATCATCTGAAATCCAATGCCACTTGAATAGGCAAACTAACTTTTATCTGCACATGAAGCTCAACATGATCAATACTACAATATATGATAAATCTAAATGTAATCCAAAGTCAAAACACTATCCACAACCAAAATACTGCATACCAATGTCATATGTCAATACCAATCAACAAGATACCAAACCAAGCCAACAATTTTGACATCAAGGACAAATAAAAAAAGAGAAGTCAACATGTAAGTTAGATCAACTTATGGTCATGTCAGTGTTATTTGATGAGGTAGTTAAGAGTAGAGGAGAACTTTAGAGCCAGATCACAGGTAGTGAGGAGATGCTGCGAAGACACAGTGTGCTATGACAGAGTATCAGTGCTTCAGATGATGATGTAGTCAACAGCCTCGTGGAGGGGTTACTTGTTTGAGATCACCGCTAGTGAACTCCAGATCAGGATGTCCCATATTTTTTAGGATAGACATCAGACACAATGGTTAACTCGATGCTTCTTTCCAAGTTAACTTGTTCCACCTTTCATCCTATGTCCGTCATGGAATCATCAATGTATAGTTGGAGTTTTCATTTCAATAAGGACGTGCATGTTGCACATGTCCATTTATTTTAGTCTTGTTTCGGTTAACTGATGGTAGTTTTCCAGTTAACTGTATAGTTTCATTTATTTAGGTTTAGCAATAAGATCTTGCATATTTGCAAGACTGTAGTTGACTCAAGGTAATTTTAGGGTTCCCTACACCTTCGATGTCTATAAATAGGCTCATTCGTAAGGAAATTTTGTACACGATAGTAACATATATTGCGCCACCTTTTCTGAAATATTGTTGTTTTGTATCTATTCACTAGCTTTTACTATGATAATAAATGGATGCACCACCTTGCCTGAATGTTATTATTATGGTATTTGTTCATCTTAGTTAAATATAGTGGCTAGTTTGATCGTTTATTGTATGCGTGTCTCGCCAATGCAGTTTGCTATCCTAGTTGGCTATCCTATGTTGTGATTAATAGTTGTTCTTTCAATCTATGCCTCAGATAGGGGTTCCTCCTCCTTGGAAATTTGGAAAGAATAATTATCGTTTAAGTGTTGTTGCTAATAAGCTTGTTGCATATCTACGCCTCGAATAGGGGTTCCTCCTCCTTGGAAATTTAATAATTGAGCTTATCATTTGATGTCATGCCTAATAAACTTCATATCAGCCTATGCCTCAAATAGGGGTCCCTCCTCCTTGGAAATCCTGTTGTAAAGTTTATCGTATAAAACATTCTTGCTCCTTTTTCCTCATGCTCTATTTTCTTGAGGAGATTGGATAGATTAAAAACATTTAGTTTAGTTGTTGTTGAGATCTACAAAACTAGAGAAAACCCTTAGCTGCAACATTCTTGGTTTCCTTAACCTTGTGCCTCTTCCAGTTGAGTCGAAAAAGATAGGATTTAGAATACTTTATTTTTTCATGCATATCAGCACAAGAGGGAGCTTCCCCTCCAAGGACATAAATATTCATTACAACTATACCTTAACAGTTGCAAATATCTGAAACTGCTTAGATGTATACCTATTTTCTACACTCAACTTGCCATTCACAAATCACTCAAAAAATTGACTTGGAAAGAACAAGATTACCTGTAATTACTATTCAGGATATGTTTTACTAATTACAAGTTTAGACTTGAAAAATTAAGCCCAAACAATGTGAATTAGAAAATGTTGCTTTGTAGCTGAAATTCTGATTGTTCTTTTCTTTCTAGGAAAACTGCCATATACGTGTTGTACCCCAAAATTAAAATTTTTGTTATACTTAGAAATTTTGAAGAAATGAGTAAAAGTCTTGTTAAATTAGTCAAAAAGGTCAAAATTTGGGTGTGCATGTCTTGCACGAGGGGTTAAAACGCAAAATTTTCAAAATCTGACGATCTGGGTCTACTCAGAGCAACTTAATCTACAAAACCTAGATCTCATTTTTTCATCCCTACTTTTTAGGAAAACTATTATTTTTGGAAATTTTCTAAAACTACTAACTTTTTCTGGGTT
The DNA here is from genome assembly GCA_007258455.2 of Sequoia sempervirens. Lineage (NCBI taxonomy): Eukaryota > Viridiplantae > Streptophyta > Pinopsida > Cupressales > Cupressaceae > Sequoia > Sequoia sempervirens. Next base: position 265,769,053 of record VDFB02105785.1, read on the forward strand.
TTTCTGTGTTTCTTTGGAAACAGATACTAGAAAAAATTTCTAAAATAGAAAGTTGGTCCATTAGAGTTCAAACTGATTTTGATTGGCTCAAAATACTTCCATATTAGGTTGGTGCAGTCAGAATCTCAAAATAATCAGTTTTTCCCTATTGGGTCTATTTTTCTTTTTCAGAAGCATATCCAGAGCTCCAAGGTAATTAATGGAGGTCATTTAGCTACCAAGTGTTAGATTCGACACTCAAGGCATTCAACAAAAGGCGAGTTGGTGAGCAAGCATGAAGAATAGAGAAGAAGGTGAAATTGTGAAAATTTTCTAACACTGGTTGACTTGGGCACCCTAGGAGAGAATAGGCGCCCATCTTTTTAGGGCACTAAAATTTGAAATTAGGGTTTATGCTTCCAATCAAATTTGCTCAGTTCTCTTCCAGCTCTGCAACGAATCCAATGGTGCAGTCATCAGATTATCCAGTCATTCGGGATTCGAGGCCGAACAGAGAGGATTCACACAGAAGTCAAAATGAAAAAGAATGACAATTATCAAAAATTCACTAAGTCTGAGAACTTTGGGTGCCCCAGGTGAAGAAGGGTGCCCAGCTTTTTGGAGCACCTAACTCAACAGTTAGGGTTTGTGAATGTACTCGATCTCTTCAGTATTCAGCCAGTTTAGTAATGCCTGTCTCTGGAAAAGCATGCAACTGCCCAATCTCTAGGAGATTCAGATCAAAGAGGAACATACAAAATGAAGGTTTCAAACTCTAAAGGATGGAAAATCAAAAAATGACTAAGTCTGGTGACTTTGGGTGCCCTAGGAGAAGAAAGGCGCACAAAATTTCAAGGGGAAAAATAGATGAATTTGTATATGTGGTTCTAACGTGATTTCTTCACAGTTTATCAAGCTCTCCAACAAGATATCCAGCACGTCAATCGGAGGTTGCAGTTGCCAAATATAAGAGGCTGAACATAGGGTGAAACTATTATCACCTGAAGTTGCACCCTTGTTGAACCTGATGTCCAACACCTCAATGTAACATGAGAAGACCTCTAAAGTTGTGGGTCACTTGTAGACAGAGGTCAACCTCCGGAGAAGCCCGACTTCCTTTGGTATCACCTAAACTACTGATTTTTGTAAAGAAAAGGGGAGAAGGAGTGCATAAAAATAAAACTAAATACTATGGTGATACACCAAACTGATAAGAAATCATGAAATGAAAACAAGATGGACATACACTGGAAAACTAATGATAAATATTTCATTTACTCAACATAACTTCTTTGAACCTATGCATCATTCTTAAAAAGGCTTGATCTACATACATATTTGAAGAAGGAAAGATGAATTTCATAGCTTTAAAACACGAATGCAGACTTAGAAAATCACAGTTGAAATCTTGCATAATCAAAATTACAGAAATGAGAGTAGTTTGAACACTAACACTGGCTTCCAAGGTAAACTCTGTGTTTTATATTCCAGAATTGAAATGAGTTACAAAGCATACATCAACTGAGAAAGGATTGTTAAAAATCACTATCTCTTTTAGAATGCATAATCCGAACTCCCCTTTAAGAGGCAAAAAAATGCCCTAGATATAAAAATATGTCGGCCCCTTAGGGCTTAAAAAAATATCAATCTTCAGAAAAAATCTCCCTTAGATCTTTTCGAATGAAGTTAATGCTGCATTCAAGAGAGTCCTTGTTGTCCATGTCGGTGAAGAGTTGCTCCAGGAATTACCTCCTTGATCTTTCACAACTACAACATTAACTTTCTGGTCTTCGTGTCCACCTTCGAACCTCCTTGCCGAGCTACTTTGAATTCTCCTAGGCTCATAGAAAATCCATGTCACTTTCTCTCTGTTGATCTTTCTCTCACCAATCAAACTGCCATGGCTCGCCTGTAGCCTCCTCAAATTGGTTGAACAGATGTCATACAAGCTTCCTCGGGTGGTCAAAAGCTCTTTCTGCAAAATCGCATGTTGGTGAAACACTGGTCGTGTCTCTCCTATGTGATTATGCCCTACAACAGCATCTGGAAAACTTACAACCACCGGTGAGAGTTCATAACGAGTTGCAAAAGTCACGCCAATGTCAAAAAATTGTCGCCTAGACTATCACTATCGGCCAGGAGTCTTACCGATTCCAAATGTCCATTCGGCGAGGCCTCACGCTGAAGGAATTCCGCCTTCCCCAAGCTCCAATCATTCCTTTTGACGAGACTCCCATGTTTCGGTGAGACGCTATGCTGAACTTAAATCTTTCGGCAAGACTTTGCTTGGTCGCCGAGACGTTACAGCGAGCTCCAACTTTACACCGAGAGTTCCATTCTTGTCAAGGAGACATCCCTTGGTCAGCAAGACCTCTAGGCGAAACCACCACTTTTGCCGAGACCTCCCTGTTGACATATCTTTTCGTCGAGACCATCGCTAGTCACAGAGACATCTCCCTGTGCTCCTACCCCTCGGCGAGACCTCACAGCGAACTCCTTACCTTCGCCGACGCCGCCTTTCTTCCGCGAGACCTCACCCCGGCGGTGAGACGTTACGCCGATGATGCCTTATACACCAAAGGAATCCTGCTTCAGTGAGACCTTACCAGATTGGTAAGACCTCATCCTGGTGATAGCTACTTTGTCAAGACCTTTGCTGGTCACCAGGACATCAGGCTGAAGCCTTCCTTTCTTGGCGAGCTCAGACTTTCCCTCGGTGAGACTCCCACTCTGTCATCGAGACATTTCCCCAAGATGAAAATCCTTTGGAAAGTTGAGACCATTTCGGGGAGACCCAATGTGTCAGTAAGACATTATGTCGAAGGCAATCCCCTTCGGCAATACTTTACGCAGTCGGAGAGACATTACCTCGACCGAAATCATTCCCCCCGATGCCGCCCTGGTGTAAAACTATCGGCGTGACCTCCCTCCAAATGGAGAGATACATCAAGACTCATGGCGACCCAAATTTCTTGGCAATGGGTGCATTAAACCAAGTAGAACGCACTGTGAGTCAACAAGACGACAAGAGGGTCTTGCCGACTTTCTTCTCTGATGAGTTTTGTGCCAAATCTGATCGAGGCATGTTTTGCAACAGACCTCCTTGCGACCTAGCATCAGATGTATGATTTAATCTTGCACAACAATGCCCCCATTTGGCCTTTATGAATACTTGAACATAGATTTCCTTGCCTGATTGAGCCCGTAGGTGAAAAATGGGAAACATTTCTGGTGACCTTTGCTAGATGTTTTCCTTCTAAACATAGAAACCAGTAGCCAAAACTTGTCTATTGGGCACGGAGTCACTCAGAAAAACCCTCAGAACAGACCAAGAGCAACTCGCACATGGCTGTAATTCACTTAGACTCATGAAGCAGATCAGGACACTGGAACTTGCTGAAACCGGAGAAAAGAGGTGAAACTAGCAAACTGTGCTGGAACAACACTTAGGGAATGAAACAACATTTAAACTAAACTGTCGAAGCACTTATTGAAAGCATAAAACCTAACTATAATATGTACAATGGAGGAACCCATCAGACTTTGAAACAAGGCTTGAGGTGTATCCCATTGACTGGGATAGGAAGCACTTAAGTCCAAGTTTGTCAGCAATTTGCTTTGGCATTACTGAACTAGTAGCTTCACTGTCTACCATATAGTTATGAACTAACTTATCACCTATGATTACAGACATGTAAAAAGGAGGTGGTTTGACTTCTTTTCGTATTTGTTTGTTGGGTTTCTTATCATTTCCTTGAGTATTATTTGTCAACACAGTTCTAGCTTGACCTATTGGAGACTTAGATTGATCACACACTTTAAAATTTGACAAAGCTGAGTGTAACATATCTTTTTGACCTAGGATAGCTAATGAATCCCAAATAGACATCGTTACATTTGTCTTTTTCATACTATCAAGAATGTTATAGGGTACAACTGGGTTTAATTTATGATGTACCTTTATGCCAATATGATTAGCTTGCAAGTGTGGCTGCTCCTTCACTGGGAGTTGCTGATTTCTTTGTGATCCACGAGTCACTTGAGAGGTAGATGGTTCTACCACTGATGCTTTTCCTTTATCAACTGCTTGATCAAGCTCAAAAGCTCTTTTCTTCGCCCTTGTGTTAGCTGCAACTAAAGAATCATCTACATTCAATCCATAGAATTTGCCACCTTGCTAGTTAAGTAGAGTAGTGTCGTTGGTACGCTGATCTTGGTGTTGTGGAGATGCATCATTACATTCGTTCTGCTGTGAACTTGAGGCATTATGTACCATAAGTGCCTGATTAATGAGTCCATTTGAGCAAGTGGCTTGATTGTGAGATTGGTTGCAAGGGTAACACCACTCATAGTCTGTTGCTAAATTATTTTGAATAGGGACAAGATCCTTAACTGCACTAATAGGTGCTGGAGCATAAGCCCGAAAAGGTCTAGTATTTACACCCTGTCTAGGGCCCTGGTAATTACCTTGGTAAATGTTACCTATTTTTCACTTTACGCTCAACAGGTAGAGCTGAATGAAGTTCAGTTATTATAGGTACAGGAATTTTTCCAAATTTTGCTGATAAAGTGTTCGTTGAATCATCATTGAAATCATTTTACAAATGTGTCATAAGTTTGTTGTGCAAATGTTTAAAACAGAAAATTAAGAAAATTTGCATAATAATACTTTTATTCATTTCGTGAAAATGCCGAATCTCGCACAAGCCGCGAGAGTAACTGAGTTGTTTCTGACAATCAAGAAATGAATACTAAATCTAAACACAGGCCACACTGCTGTAAATAGCATGAGCGTAAAAAAGAAAGCAATTCATCATTGCCTGTTACGGCGAATCATTTCGTTGGTGTTTCTGGCCATCGAGCTTTCAAGCAGTTGCAGCCTCGCTTCATCGCTCCCCATACCTGCAAAATCATTAAGGAAATAATGTTAGAGTTATACTCTAAGCAATGGTGAATTACTTTCTGCCTTACGCCTATGCTACAGACAGAAATGTAATTTGCGTTAAACCGAGCATTCATCAGATGATTGCAAGAAATCAGCAGAAAAACATAATACAATGGAAGCTTTCAGCTTCTTTTATTTTGCTAACATGTTTGTTTCAGTGTGCAGGAGCAGGTTTTTCATATTCGAATTCATTTCAGCTGATATGTGGAGTAAAACGGGCTCCCACAAGGGTTGAGCCCGGCATATCAGGTTTCAATTATAGAGCCAGAAAGGAATACAGTACTGTAATATCAAATGATAAAAACAGTCTAAATCAGCATGATGAAATTGATTGAGCAATTATCTTTTGCTCACAAATCAAAGGAACAGTAAAGAAGCATTCAGCTTTTTGTTTTGTTTATATCATAGGATCAGAGGAAAATAAAATATTAGAAATAAGTTTGTGTAATGTGTATTCTATTGTTAATCTAATTAAAACAAAACACTATTAACAGAACTTTAAATTGAAGAAAATTTGAAATAAACTTGGCTATAAAATAACAATCCTTCAAGAACGTTCCGTCTTTCTCTATCTCCAGAGATTGGTTTGAAGCTTTCTGGCTCTCAGATTGTGTGAGCTTCTCCAAATGACTGCTGCAGAACGAGTATGCAAAGGAAAACTATCCTAAATGATGGTGAAGATGGACAGGGGCTGTAATTATGTACAGGGGCTGTAGATGAGATGAGTCATGATTCTATTGCTATGATTGCTATACTATTGCTATGATAATACTCTATGAATGCTAATGCTGCTTGTAATTTGGCTATAGTTTTCTTGCTTCAAATTCTATATGATTTGGAGCTCCCGGCAGCTGTATTTATAGATTTTTGCAGGCTTCATCCTGGCTGGCAAGAATCTACGGCTGTGAATTGTCTGGTATGTTTGAATGGTGAGAGATTGAGAAGTTGAGAAGAAAAGGGAGGAGGTTGAGAGGTTGGAGAGAAGAATGGAAGCTTGTCTTCAACCCACGGGAACAAGCCTGCACAGGAACAGAGAAATTTAATTTTCTGTTTTGGCAGTTTGTTTCCCGGGAGTTGAAGATAAATCCCAAATTAAATAAATATTTAAATTTATTTAATTTCCTTTATTGCTTTTTGATATTTGATTTTTGATTTTTGAAAACTATAGAAGAATTAATTAAATATTTTGGTAATATTTAATCATGAATGACTTTAGAAGATTTTTGAAATATTTAGAAGAATTTAATTAAATATTTTTGGAAATATTTAATTATGAATAGATTTTTGAATTGATTTAGAGGAATTTTGAAATGATTTAAAAATGAATATTAGATTAGAAGAAATAATCAAATATTTTGGAATATTTAATTATAAATGATATTTAGAAGAATTATAATATTTTAATCTTTATTTGAATAAAATATTCAAACTAAGATTATATGATAATTAATATAAATAAATTGTAACATTTATTTAATTAATTAAGAAATGAATATGAAAAGGTGATTAAATATTTAATCGAAATGAAATCATGAACAATATAAATAAATTATTTAAATTTATTTATACGTAGATAGAATCAAAAGATTTTAATTAAATATTAAAAATATTTAATTAATTACCAGACAATGTGATATGACCATTTTTAAGTGTATACATTTTGCCCCTCTTTGAAGTGATGTGTTTTACGCATTACTTCAAAGAATTTTTGAAATTTTGCCCCAAATATTGATTTTTGATTTGTTGATAGATATATGCCCCCGCGAACGATGAATCGATGTTTGAATTTTTTGAATTTTTTTAGATTTTTGTGGAATTTTTCAATTTTTTTGATTTTGAAGATGTCGATTCATCGTTCGAAAATAATGATGTGAAGAAACTGACCCGAAGAAATATTAAATGAAAATTTGATGAAGAAATTGCCCCTGGTATGTAAAAATATGATAAAATGCCCTAATTTTACCATTATATAGGTTAAAAATGTCATTTTCCATGTCATTTTCAATTTTAACCTAGTAAAATTTGTAAATTTTGAGCTCTGGGTTGACAATCATGGCACTTCCAGTTCACCTACACCGTTTCGAGCGTATCCGACGTTATCAGCGACCGGCGCACTACGGACCTCCGGTATGTATCTCATAACTCCTTGTTTGTGGATAATTTCATTTTGCGCACGTTTTTAATGTTTTAATTCAAAAACATTCAGTTTTAGCGCTCTTAAAGTTTTTCGTAGCGCACTCAACAATTTTCGTAGCGCATACAATATTGTAGCGCCCTTAAGGCGTATCGTAGTGCATTTGAAATTTTCCACAGCGCATAATTTTCCATAGCGCCCGTGATATATTTCATAGCGCTTTTGATTATTTCCATAGCGCATATGAAATCATAGCGCACCTGATTTGTTTTATAGCGCTCTTAAAAATTATTATAGCGCAAACTTTTCCATAGCGCCCGTGATATAAATCATAGCGCCATTAATTGATTCTGTAGCGCAAAATTTTATTTAGCGCTGATAAAGATTTTTGTAGCGCATACAACTAGTTCTGTAGCGCTTTTTGTTCCACATGATAAATTTGTTTCCCAAATTGTTGGAGAACAAATAGTAGTTGATAAATTTGCTTTTAAAGTTGTTAAAAACAAATAGTATAGATAAGTTTTCTTCTAAAGTTGTTAGAAAGAAACTTGATGTTGATTATTTGCGTGCCATGATGATGGAAAACAAATAATTTGATTGATTCATTTTGAATTGATATGTTAAAATGATTTGATATTGATGTTGTTTTGATAATGTATGTGAACAGGAGAGACTAGGTGTCTTGCAGATACGAGAGGCTTTTCCGAGTACATGGTCATTGATTCCACATTTATTACAGTCTGATAGAGATGTCATTGATGCCTGTGGTTTGACTTCATTACTTGATATGCCCGAGGTTCGCCTCAATAGGGCTCTATTGACAGCACTTGCAGAGAGGTGGCATAGCGATACCAACACCTTTCATTTACCGACCGGCGAGATTACAGTGACTCCCGAGGATGTATATCGCATCCTACGGATCCCAGTGATGGGAGAGGTAGTTGTGTTTGACAGACGAGAGGCTGGAGGTACTCTTGCTTTGAGACGGATATTCAGAGATGATCAGATAGCTGGGTACTACATCCCATGGAGTGAGATTACAGATTCCTACCCACCACTACCAGCTGTGCTTGCAGGTTTCATTGGAGGTGTGTTGTGCCCCGACCATAGGTCGAAGGGGTTCGCGATCGGATGGGGTCGTGTCTTAGAGAGCATGGTGATGCAGGGCACACGATATGCATGGGGTACCTGTATGCTAGCCCACCTATATGACGAGTTACATCACATTGTCTATGGTAGAGGCCGGAGTTTTGCGGTTGGATGCTCATTATTACAGATATGGGCATGGGAGCATTTTGCAGTGTTACGTCCATTGACTCGAGGAGATCGTCCAGCTGGTCGACCATACAGATGGAGATATTCACATATTATTGCTCAGCCTAGACTGGGCAAGCTAGTGTATTGGCAGCGGCTATTGGATAGTTTGGATACAGTATGCTGGAGGCCATATTTGGATTGTGAGCCATGGCCAGAGGATGCGAGGGAGATGCCTTTTGTATGCACTTCCAGATTTTTGATTGGACGGACCACATGGATTTTGGAGAGATTTCTTGCTGGACGTGTATTGCGACAGTTTGGTCGGACTCAGGGTATGCCTGTTGGTTCAGCTATTTATGCACGGCGACAGGCAGAGCTTGCAGTGTGGGGCCCACGGATCTCTTATGATGCAGCTGTTGCAGAGTTTATCAGTTTAGGTGCACAGATGTGGGACTACCAGGCGGATGTTCTGGATGCAGGGGCGACACATGAGTATGTTCAGTATGTTCTACAACATCCTCCTCCACGCATGTTTGATCCTGATGAGGCCGTTGCTCCTGTCATTGGATAGAGACGTCGACAGAGAGATTCAGAGTCAGGTGATGATGATTCAGAGGACAGTGAGGACGAGGAGGGTAGCGGAGATGATGACTCAGATGGAGATGATGGTGGTGATGGTAGGGGTGGCAGGAGAGACGCAGGAGAGGTGGCAGGAGAGGTGGCAGAGGAGGTAGTGCAGGCAGAGGTGGACCACGGATGAGGCATACTGACCCATCTCCGTCAGTGGATCCGATAGTAGTGAGTCAGATATCCTCTTTGCAGAGCACAGTACAGAGCTTGCAGGCTCAGCTATCACAGGCATAGGCCTTGATTTCACAGTTGCAGGGTCAGGTGACTTCGATCACTGCCGAGAGAGATGCGCTAGACAGCGGGGTGAGCAGGCCATTGCCTTAGCAGATAGCCTACAGAGAGTGGCAGGTAGCACTTTGCCAGGTGATATGATGAGAGTTACAAGGGCTACTCGAGAGGCAGAGTTTTATCGTACCAGATATCATGATGCAGTCCCATCTGAGCAGAGAGATAGCTATACTCAGTCACGATCTACTCATGGTCGCTCTCGTACTACCAGCAGGGGTGTGACACAGCCATTACCTCCTAGAGGGCCACCGGGGTCAGGCGGAGCAGGTCCATCAGGGGCAGGTGGTATCAGGGCGGTGGTACAGTCCTAGGCCAGCTCCATCACAGGATAGCTCGGCCTAGTGCATTGTATATGATCTCTTTCATGATATTCTGTTGAGACATTTTGTATACACCGTGAGATGATCACATTTTTGATGATATTATATCATTTGTAGTTTGACATCCTTGTACATTTTGACATTCATTTTGAGATATATGAAATGCAGAGATGATTTTACATGATATATGATATATGATGTGTACTATATGATGGCTTCATGATTTATGATATTTATATACATGATTTTATGAGATAAAATGAATGTATTATGTTTATGATAGATGAATGAATGTATGATGTTTATGATAAAATGATGCAATAATTTATGAAATGATGTTTATGATAAATGAATGAATGTATGATGTTTATGATAGATGATGCAATAATTTATGAAATGATGTTTATGATAAATGAATGAATGTATGATGTTTTGTGAATGTCAAAATATACTCAGTCATATTTGAAAAGATATAGATCTTTGATTCTTTGCCAGCTTTTGGGAATCTATAAATTCAAAATGAAAATTCTAACATGAATGCAATCTATACTAACCATGCAGGACATTCGTACAATATTGCCATTTGGAAAGCTTATACATGCTTTTTGTATCATCATAGAGCTTTGAAATGTTGAAAGTTAATACAAGCATCAAAGGGTATGTTAGCACCAGTGATGACCTGAGTATTGCTTTCATGATTTTTAATATAGCAAGTTAATACAAGCATCTAGGTATAATTGAACCGAGATGACCTGAGTATTGCTTGCATAAACAGACAAGAGTTAACCCTTTTCCCATGCAAATTCCGAAATGTCATCCATGATCCATAGTAGAGCATGTCTCGCGACCAATTTGCATAGTACTAATGAGTTTCCTCACAAACAGAAGACAAAGAAAAATCATACTCCTTCCTTGCTTTTCTAGTTCAGTACATCATCGAATTACTCCAGAGATATGATAGAAAATCAAACAACCATTAAAATCCTGTTTAAGGCATTTCAAACATTTATTCAGATTAAGATCATCCAATTTGGTTACCATCATTGATATTCTGCATGTCGATAGTTTGTTTGGATCATTTTGTTTAGATTTCGATTGACATGAATATGTTTGTGATTTGATATGACAATGTTGCGTTTTGTTTTTGTCAAGCTGTTATTTGTCTGTTTGAGATATTTTGAAAGCTCGTTGCCCCTCTATTGTATTTTTCTGCGTTTTGCCCCCAATGTAAACACAACCTAAAGATAAAAGATATGTACAAATTTCATCAAGCCATGATGAAACCTAAAGATTCTCACTACATGGTATGGATAATGAAAGTTATTTACAGATGATAGACGTGGATGAATGATGCCTAAAGTGAAAATAAGACATAAACTAATAAATGGAGGAGCCCATTTCGATCACAAGTAGGCTTGTTTGCCAAGTTTTCACCACTTGTTTTTTATTGCACTTTTTCAAGATTTTTCTGATTTTGATTTTTCAGACTTTATGATTTTTTCAGACTTTTTATGATTTTTTTTTTGACTTTTTATGATTTTTTTGATTTTTATTTTTTTCAGGACTTTTTATGATTTTTTTTGATTTTTTTCAGGACTTTTTATGATTTTTTTGATTTTTTCAGGACTTTTAGACATAAAACTTCTTAAGGTGAATACTATTGGTTGGCTCTTCAAACAGGTCCCCCTCTGATGTGGATAATTGATATGCTCCAGAACCATATGCTGCTATAATAACAAATGGACCAAGCCAATTAGGTTCAAATTTGCCTTTCTTTTCTCTATCTTGCTGATTACGTGGATTTTCCTTCAAAACTAAGTCACCCACTTGAAATGCCCGTGGTTTAACTCTGTGGTTATAACTACGAGATATGACTTGTTGATAACCTTTCAAGTGATCAGCTGCATGTTGGCGTCTTTCATCTAACAGTTCGAGTTCTTGAAGGCGAGAAACTCGGTAGTCTTCATCACTTATCAATCCCTTAAGTGAAACCCTAAGCGAAGGTATTTCAACTTCCAATGGTAAGATTGCTTCTGCTCCATAGACTAAAGCATATGGTGTAGCTCCTGTTGGTGTGCGAATACTAGTTCTATATGCCCACAAAGCTGGGTTGAGTTGAACATGCCAATCACGTCCAGCATCATTTACTGTCTTCTTTAATATCTTTAAAATGGTCTTGTTAGAAGCTTCTGCTTGACCATTACCTTGTGGATAATAAGGTGTGGAGTACCTGTGTTGGATATGAAATCTTTCACAAAGTTTCATCAACATCCTGATTCTTAAAAGGTCTTCCATTATCAGTAACAATAGAATTAGGAATTCCATATCTACAAATAATGTAATTCAGGATAAATGAAGATATCTGTTTACCAGTCACTGTTGTTAGAGGAACATCTTCAATCCATTTTGTAAAATATTCTGTAGCTGTGATGATAAACTTATGACCATTTGACGATGAAGGATGTATTTTACCAACAAGATCCAATCCCCAATGAGAAAAAGGCCATGTTGAAATAAAAGGCTGCAATTCCTGTGCAGGTGCATGAATAAGATTCCCATGAATCTGGCATTTAGAACATTTCTTAACAAAAGTAAAAGAATCTTGCTCCATTGTAGGCCAATAGTATCCCATTCTGACAAGTTTCTTTGCTAAGGTCAAACCACTTGAATGAGTTCCACAAATACCACTGTGAACCTCTTGTAAGGCTTTTTCAGATTCGTCACTTTCAAGACATCTAAGGAGTGTACCATCAAGACCACGTCTATAAAGGATATTGGCAATTAAGGTATAACGGGATGATTGGCGAATGAAATTCCGTTTTTGGTTTCGTGATAAATCTAAAGGCAAGATGTTATCTTTCAAATAGGTATATGTTTTGCCATATAAGGGTGAATCTGAACCAGTCAAATGACATATAACTTGGTTTTCAGGATTATCATATGCAGGAGAAAACAATTGTTCCACCAAGAATTCATACTTAGTTTGATCTTCTGATATTTGTAATAAAGAAGCAATGGTAGCCATTGCATCTGCAGCTTTATTGTCAATTCTTGATATTTGTGAAAACTTAATTGACACAAAATATTTCTTATAATCATCCACCATGTGTTTGTATGGTAGCAACTTATCATCTTTGGTTTGATAATCATCATTAATTTGATTAATGATAAGTTGTGAATCACCATAAACTTCCAGCTCTGTAATCTGCCATTCCAAAGCTATCTTTAATCCTATGAGTAATGCCTCATATTCTACTATGTTATTTGTGCAAGGAAACATCAACCGATATGATCTTGAGATGGTATGTCCTTCAGGTGTAACAAAAAGAATCCCTGCCCCCGAGCCATATTGTGTATATGATCCATCAAAGTATAATGCCCACGGTCTCTGAATTGTTGCTGTAAAGACATCTGCATCAGGAAACTCAATATGTATTGGATTATCTTCTTGTAAAGGAGCTTCAGCTAACTGATCTGCAATGACCTGTCCTTTAATCGCTTTTCGATCTATATAGTGAATATCAAACTCACTTAAGATCATTACCCATTTTGCAAGTCTTCCTGTTAAAGTGGCTCTGCTTAATAGGTATTTCAATGGATCTATCTTTGTTATCAGCTTAACTGTATGAGTCAACATATAATGTCGCCACTTTTGAGAAGCAAACACTACTGCAAGACAAGCTTTTTCAATGAAACTGTAGTTTAACTCATGTCTTGTTAAGGTTCTGCTGATATAATATATAGCCCTTTCTTTACCTGTAGAGTCTTCTTGTGCTAGCAATGCACCCAAAGATACTTCTGTTGCTGAAATATAGAGTATAAGCGGCTCTCCTGGAATAGGCGGAATTAGAACTGGTGGATGTGTAAGATATTGCTTAATCTGATTGAATGCTGCTTCACATTTGTCATCCCATTTAAATGGAACATTTTTATGCAATAAATGTGTGAATGGCAAGCTTTTGTCTGCCAGTTGAGCTATAAACCTTCTGATGGACTGTAATCTTCCTTGCAAGGATCTTAATTGACTGATATTTCGTGGTGGAGGCATGTCCATTATAGCTTGTACCTTTTCTGGATCAACTTCTATACCCTTTTCTGAAACAATGTACCCTAGGAGTTTTCCAGATGTAACACCGAAGACACATTTCTTTGGATTCAGTCGAACATTGAATTTTTCCATTCTGACAAAGATTTTTGACAAGATTTCTAGGTGTTCATCTCGTGTATGAGATTTAGCAAGTAAATCGTCAACATAATCTTCCATGAATGTATGCATCATATCATGAAAAATAGTTGTCATTGCTCTTTGATAAGTAGCTCCAGCATTCTTTAACCCGAATGGCATGACATTCCAGCAATAAGTACCCCAAGGACATGTAAACGCTGTTTTATCTTGATCTTCTGGTGCAATTTTTATCTGGTTGTATCCTGAGAATCCATCCATTAATGAATACATTGCATGTCCAGCAGTTAAGTCAACAATCAAATCTATGTTAGGTAAAGGAAAATCATCTTTAGGGCATGCTTTATTTAAATCCCTGAAATCTGTACAAACTCTGATCCTTCCATCTGGCTTTGAAACAGGTACAATGTTTGAAATCCATTCTGCATAGTCAATAGTTCGAATGAATCCAACATCTAAAAGCTTCTTTAATTCTTCCTTGACCAATAATGCAACATGTGGATGCATCTTTCTGAGCTTTTGCTTTACAGGTTTTATCCCAGGGTTAATAGATAAATGATGCATTATCAGATTAGGATCTAACCCTGGCATATCAGCATATGACCAAGCAAAGTTAATTTGATTATCCTTCAAGAATTGCATGAATTTCTGGACTTCTTCAACTGTTAATGATGCTGCAATTTGCAAAACTTTTGGCTGCTCTGGTGTACTTATGTTGATTGATTCTGTTGGTTCAATCAAAATAGAAGATCTTTCATGATAATACTTGGGAAGAGTGTCAAGTTTCTCATCCTTCAATGCCTCAGAAAGGTTTTCACTGTCAGATTCGCTCTTTATTTTTCTTTTGTTTTGATCTATCACTGCCTTTTTTCGGTTTTCATCAATAGATCCATCTTTTATTTCATTTATTTTGCAGCTAAGAGACTTGACACTCTCTTTGTCAAAATCATGAGTATAAGATTCTTGAATGAAACAATTGTTTTCTTCATTTGAGGAACAAAGGAAAGTTATAACATCTTCATCATTACTGAATGTAGGAATGTGGATAGGTGCGTCAATATCCCAATCTATAAGTTCTGGATAAACTAAAGGCATAGGATCATTATGTTGGGTAAGGTCTTGAATTGTCAAAGTCATGATGTGGTTGTCATCCTCATGGTAGACAAGGTCTATGATGGTATTCTCCTGTTGATTATCCATCTCGTTAGAATCTGATTCTTCCTCACTTGAGTCATGATCGCTTTGTAAAACATAATCGAGTGAAGGCCTTGACCCTTCTCCTTGTATAAGAACAGGTGCATATTTGTGTATAATATCAACTTGTTTATCCTTCCAGAATTCATCATTATAAATGGTGTCCCATTCATATTCATTAGAATCAGTATCTGAACTATTTTGCAATTGGAAAACTGATTCATGAGATTTATCTGACACGGATTCTCCTTCATGAATTAATGATGTCTGCTGTGAAGTGAGTTCTTCTTTATCTTTACCATATCCAAGTCCTGTTTTATCACTTGAATGCTTTGAAATAGGCTGAATTGGTTCCACAATTCCTTCTCTTCGTTTCCCTATAGGACCATTTCCTTCATAACCCATCTTTTGCATGATAGCGTACCCTTTACCATATTGTTCTTTAGGTAACTTAATGTGTAAGAGAGATTCATCTTCATCTTTGTATAGCCAATTTAGAATGTCCCTATCTTCAGCTTCTTCTTCAGTGGTATTAGCTCTAATGAATTTTCCATCAAACTTTGTGATTGGCACGAAAGTTTGAGATGTAGAAGCAGTTGCAATCTTTTGATTTGATAAAGTTGGTAATCCATGTGATCTTGGAGAAGGAGGTAAAGTAGAAAGAGATAGTGAATATTCACCTATCCCTTTGTCTTTAAATTTCAGCTTAGTATCAAGATTCTTTGTTAATTCTTGCAATTGGACTTGTAGATTGGAAGAAGAAACAACAAGAGCTTCTCTATTGTGTGGCACAAAGACATCTTGACTCACCCTAAGATTAGAACAAGTTTGGGTACTATTGTAATCAGCTTGTATAGTTATTTCTTGTCCATCATATGGAAACTTGATACATTGATGATATGTTGATGGTACGGCCTGCATATCATGGATCCACGGACGACCCAAAAGTATGTTATAAGATAGATCTCGATCTAGAACCTGACAAAAAGTATTCTTCACAACAGGTCCCACTCTGATAGGTAGCAATATTAATCCCTTAGAAGCTCTTTCTTCATCATCATATGCCTTAATAGTTATCTTCCTTCGTGAATCAATTTCATTTTCTGAAATTCCTAAGGCATTTATTAATTTTAAGGTACAAATATTCAAACCGGCTCCTCCATCTATTAAGACACGTCTAATTCGATGTTTATGGATCATGACTTCAAGATATAACGAGGAATTATGTGGATGTGTCATAGAAGCATCATCTTTATCGGAAAATGAAAGACAAGTGGGGGAAGACAAATGTCCCACCATGGCTTGAAATCTGTTTGCATCTAGATCAGTATCAACAGTTGTGTTCACAAGCGCTTCTTCTAAAATATTTTTGTGTATGGGGATATTTTAAGAAGTTCAAGAATAGAAATTTGAGCTGATGTTTTTCTCAATTGATCAACCAGATTATACTGAGTTGGAGAAGAAATAGTTGTTTTAGACGAACTTCCTTTTAAAACAACCTTTGCTTGACCTCTTGTTGTTACATTAACCTGTTGATATTCTTGTTTTCCTTTGATTTTGATAACATTAATCCGATTATCATCTGTATAAATATGACGGATTATATTGTCTTCAACATTATGTATGCTTTTGGCTTTGGTATCCGATGTTTCCCCCTTTTGGTAATTTGGCAAAGGATCTTTGAATGCTTGATGATCATCATTGGTATGATGTCCCTCAATTGTAATAGTACCATTGTCAATTAAATCTTGTACTAGATTTTTCAAAGCTTGACAATTGTTTGTCCTATGGCCTTTACATCGATGATAATTGCAATAATACAAGTCATTCCATGATGTTGGTTTAACTCGTGGCTCATAATCTCTTTGTGGTGGCAAAGTGATAACTTTATTATCAAGAAGTTCCTTGAGAGCAGATTCAAGAGATTGACCCAAAGCAGTAAAATTCCGTCGATTTGAAAAGAATGAAGGTCTAGACGGATTTGATATTTGGGTATTGCCAAGATTATTATTGAAATTACCACGATTTTGATTGGCATTTTGATTGGTCATGTTCTCTTGCTTGGAAATTTGTCCTTGTTGATTGTTATTTCCTTGTTGTATTGTATTTCCTTGTGAATTGTTTCTTGGAGTACTTGATAAATTGAAAACGGATGGTCTTGTTCGTAAATTATTTGCATCCACTATACCATCATTAACAACATTTTTGTTTCTATTCCAAAACCTTGTTTTATCGTTGTTTTGATTTGATGTACTTGGATTATCAAGTTTTATCACTCCCCTTTTAACCAAGGCTCCTTCAATAGTGATTGCATTTTCAATCAGTTTTTCAAAGTTATGAGGACAATGAAGGTTAAGCCTATAGCTTAATTCTGGATCAAGGCTATTGATAAAAATATCCATCTTTTCCTTTTCAGGAATAGGACGAGAATATCGTGCAAATAACCTTCTCCATCTTTGTAAAAATGTAGTAAAGGGTTCTCCTACTTTTTGTTTCACTTTACAAAGATCAAGCATTGTTATTTGATGTTGAATATTGTAGGAGTATTGTGAGATAAATTGATTTATCAACTCCTCAAAAGTTTTAATAGGTGGAGTGATTTTTGAAAGCCACTCCATGGATTGTACGCCTAAACTTCGTGGAAATAATCGCATCAAGTAAGTATCATCATAGGCGAATTCAAGACTCATGTTTCGGAAATCCCTAACATGGTCTATGGGATCAGTTTTTCCATTATACCTATCATACTTAGGAATTTCACAATGTTTTGGAAATGGGATCATTTGAAGACTCCTATCAAATGGATAAGGAGATATGTCTTCCAAAACATATTTCTTTGTTGTACCTCCTTGCATTTCCTTTATTTGCCCTTGTAATTCTTTGATCTGTTGATTAAGAGCACTAAAGTCATTAGGAGGATTTTCAGGATTTTGTTTAATCCCCTCTATGTCAAAGGTGTGAGGCAACTTAGCTCCTTGATTAGCTAATGTAAGGAAGTATTTTTCTTTGTTACGTTCTAGGATTCTCTCCATAAGAGTATGGAATTGAGGATCTTGTTCTGCTTCTTGAAGCTTTTCTTCCGTTATCTCATCAATATTAAATGTTTCCTCTTCTTTTTCATTTCGATCACCCATTTTACTAGTTGTAGTTTCTCCTTCGTCTTTTTCCATTTGTTTTTGAGATCTCGTGAAGACAGGCATAGATTTGTATCAAAATTTTACTCACTTTTGATCAAAAGAGTGAAATAGTGCAATTGATGTGGTATGTATGAAGGTCAAGATAGAATGAAAATTCTATGACTTACATGAAATTTTCTAATCTTGTAACTTGTGTTGTTCCCTAAGTGAAAGGATGAAAATCCTGTTGGTGGGAATATAAGCAAAAGATCTAGAAAAGGATGGTTGTTGCACTTTATGAAGTTTTGATCATGGCTTTGTAAAAAGATGGATTTTGTGATAGATGCCCAATGTTTTCTAAGTTCTCTATTGTAAGATTTGATTTGGACGAGTAGAGTATTCAATTGCTGGTTGGGGAATATAACTAAAACGGATGCGTTGACTATGGTTATGCCTTTGAGAAAGGGCTCTTCTTTGAAAATAAGCTTGTGAATACAAAGGCTCTATGGCATAATCATCTGAAAGACCTCTAACACAATCATGATACCTATGAAGAAAAGTTCTATATTTAAGTAAAACTTTTCGACTTTGATATAAGAATTTTTGTTTCTTCAATAATTTCTTGTGGTTGAGAGGTTTCTTTGGCTTCTTAATCCTTTTGGAAACGGATTTTTTTACAAACTTTGTAGATTTCCAATCTCGTAACATGAGATTGATCAATATGATAATGAGTGTTTTGGATGATCTTTATCTAAATTAATGTAATGAAAACACATCAAACAAGTTGAAAACAATTGTTTTTAAGTCCTATGCTAAACATCAAGTGTGTAACCAAAATGTTTTTCAAAAATTGTTTTAACAGGTTTTACACATGACAAGCACTTCAAACAGACTCACTCTTAGTTCTCAAGTAGGTCATCATAGCAATCAACAGCCCACATCTTAAAACTGCGTTGACTCACACAGCCGTGTCACCCCCGAAAGGGCGCCCGTGTTTTTGTCTTTTCCAGGTGCGTACTCAGAGTGACGGAAGTGGATACCGGATCCCCTGAGCAAACAATCCTTGGCAGTTATATGGTGAGTATCTTGGGGGTAGATTCTTCCCTCCCCTGCACTGTAATTGAAATGATGTTTGGATACTGACTCGGTTAGTTACTACACTAGGTTCGTAGTAAGGATTTCCGTTCGGTGCGGCAAATGATAAACTCCCTCGAGAGACCTCCCTACCTTTAGAACAAAGGCTTTGGGGATGGTTATCATGCACACTACCGTCAAAAGAGGGTTTCCCCAATTTTGCTTTAAATTTTATAGTGGGGTGGAATAGCCTGGCTTTGGCTTGAACCCACTTGAGTCGTTCCTCTTGGGTGAGTACTTTTTCCCACAAGAGCAGGCTCTCTACAAGGTTGTAATAAAACTTAAAGATGCATAAAAAGGAATAAGTGAGTTTGGCATTTTGATCACCCAGTTAAGGGGAGAGCATAGGCCTATCACTTGAGAACAAAGCAAACACTAGATTCAATTTTAAGCACCAAACTGAAATTTTCTAAACTAAGTGAAGATTTTGCTTCACATAAAGAGAAAATTCATTTTAAGCTAAAATTGAAAAATGATTTGTCTATCCTAGGATTGGTTCGTTTTTCTTTAAATGGCTACCCTAGAATTGCTTCATTTTATCCTTTAGATGACTACCCTAGGATTGGTAAATTTTATCCTTAGATTATTAACTGTCCGCGGCTGCGTCGGAATCAGTTAAAACTAAACTACGAGTACAGATTACAGATTACAGTGTTTTAAAAATTTGCGCTGCAAGAAATATTATGGGCGCTGAAATAAACATTACGGGCGCTGAAAGATACTTCAAGGGCGCTGAAACAGAGTTTAAGGGCGCTAAAACAGACTTTACAGGCGCTGAAGGATTTTACGGGCGCTAAACAGATTTCACGGGCGCTGAAGGATTAGTCACGGGCGCTGAAATATTAGTCACGGGCGCTGAAAAATACTTCAAGGGCGCTGAAACAGACTTTATGGGCGCTGAAGGATTAGTCACGGGCGCTGAAAGATTTATCACGGGCGCTAAACTGGAAATGTTTTTCCGAAAACGTGTCGTCTGCGCTATTCCGCTGTTTTTCCTGTAACCTATCAAAAAAAACTACAAACAAAACATTAAAAAGGGGGCAAAGGCCCCACGGTGGGCGCCAAAAATGTGTAATGTATTCTATTGTTAATCTAATTAAAACAAAACACTATTAACAGAACTTTAAATTGAAGAAAATTTGAAATAAACTTGGCTATAAAATAACAATTCTTCAAGAACGTTCCGTCTTTCTCTATCTCCAGAGATTGGTTTGAAGCTTTCTGGCTCTCAGATTGTGTGAGCTTCTCCAAATGACTGCTGCAGAACGAGTATGCAAAGGAAAACTATCCTAAATGATGGTGAAGATGGACAGGGGCTGTAATTATGTACAGGGGCTGTAGATGAGATGAGTCATGATTCTATTGCTATGATTGCTATACTATTGCTATGATAATACTCTATGAATGCTAATGCTGCTTGTAATTTGGCTATAGTTTTCTTGCTTCCAATTCTATATGATTTGGAGCTCCCGGCAGCTGTATTTATAGATTTTTGCAGGCTTCATCCTGGCTGGCAAGAATCTACGGCTGTGAATTGTCTGGTATGTTTGAATGGTGAGAGATTGAGAAGTTGAGAAGAAAAGGGAGAAGGTTGAGAGGTTGGAGAGAAGAATGGAAGCTTGTCTTCAACCCACGGGAACAAGCCTGCACAGGAACAGAGAAATTTAATTTTCTGTTTTGGCAGTTTGTTTCCCGGGAGTTGAAGATAAATCCCAAATTAAATAAATATTTAAATTTATTTAATTTCCTTTATTGCTTTTTGATATTTGATTTTTGATTTTTTTGAAAACTATAGAAGAATTAATTAAATATTTTGGTAATATTTAATCATGAATGACTTTAGAAGATTTTTGAAATATTTAGAAGAATTTAATTAAATATTTTTGGAAATATTTAATTATGAATAGATTTTTGAATTGATTTAGAGGAATTTTGAAATGATTTAAAAATGAATATTAGATTAGAAGAAATAATCAAATATTTTGGAATATTTAATTATAAATGATATTTAGAAGAATTATAATATTTTAATCTTTATTTGAATAAAATATTCAAACTAAGATTATATGATAATTAATATAAATAAATTGTAACATTTATTTAATTAATTAAGAAATGAATATGAA
Organism: Sequoia sempervirens; assembly: GCA_007258455.2. NCBI lineage: Eukaryota > Viridiplantae > Streptophyta > Pinopsida > Cupressales > Cupressaceae > Sequoia > Sequoia sempervirens. Next base: position 265,790,359 of record VDFB02105785.1, read on the forward strand.
AAGGTGATTAAATATTTAATCGAAATGAAATCATGAACAATATAAATAAATTATTTAAATTTATTTATACGTAGATAGAATCAAAAGATTTTAATTAAATATTAAAAATATTTAATTAATTACCAGACAATGTGATATGACCATTTTTAAGTGTATACAAAGTTTCATATAACACTTTCTCATAATGAGTAGAATGCCCAATGAAAAATGAAAGTAGACAGTTAGTGATTTATATAGAGCATGAAAATCACTATTTTATGGAGCAGCAGCCTCAGTCTATGTTACAACAACATAAACAGCCACATCAAAGGCACCAGTTATCCATCACAAAGAGATATGTTACAGCATCTTCATGAGTTACAATTTTCAGTCAATACAAGATATAGAAGGATGTTGACAGTCCCAAGCAACGTTGTCCCAGATTCATAGAGATTTTCTGTTCTTGTTTTTTACCAGTTTGTAGTTCAAAACAAAAGGAATTAGCTATCTACAGAACATTATGAGTGCAGTTCAACATTTATATTGGGTAATAACGAAATATGGTGGAATATCAGGCAGTATTCATGTTCGAAAGATACAGTCATTCAATGGAATACAGTTACTTTAACCAATAAAGCACCCAAAGATGCAACTCCAGAGAAACCCAAATATGTTTTGAAAGAGACTAACAGGCAGCATGGAGACACTGGTAAAAGCTAGGATATGATGTTTTTTGAAGAAGACTTGCTTGCTACTAGCAATAGCATGAGGATTATAGAGGGAACAAAAGTTATGAAGGAAACGGGAAATATGATGAGGCGAAATATCTAGGTCTAGTATCATTCATGGCGGCCTGGGAGGTATTCATATAGCAGTTTCTGTTTAGTGATAGGATTTTTAAAGAATACAAGTTGTATTGTCACTTATATCAGGTTTCCCTTTGTGCCATAAATATAATGAAGGGAATGCAGGGGTTTAGAGTTTGTTCAGTAAAGCCATGAAGGTGCAGGGTAACAAGTTAAATACACTGTATATACCCATATACGGAAAAGTGAATTTCATTCATAGCAAGATTTAATGAGCCGCGGCCTTTCCTATCAAAGAAATATATCCAAGAATGAATGCTACAGAAAATGCATTAGAAGACAGCGCGCTTAGAAGGTATGGAAAGAGTAATACCCATTGGAAAATAATAAGTTTCGAGCTCAATAGTGATGCAAAGCGACAGATTTGAGGGGTGAAAATATTTACCAAAATATTTTGTGGCAACCGTGTTTCTAAACCATGCAAAAAGGTCAGTGTTCAGACTCGAATTTACTCAATGGTAACCCGAATTAACACACAGGAAGAGCATTAAGTCACCACTCCAGGCAATGTAAAAGTACGCAAATTTTAGAATGCCCATCATTATTTGGAGCATGTCATTTATTCAAAAATCCAGAAGTCAAGCTATTTCCTGAAGAGGAGTTTTCAAATATACCCAGATGAAGTTTCGAACTGGAGAATACATTTTCCTTGTTTTATGAATATTTGAAGTTCCAAACACAGAAAATACAGAAACAGAGTATTATTAGCAGTACCCATGATGCTGTGAGGCCGCGGCCTGTTTGAACCAAGGTCAAAGCTATGTCAGAACAAATATGGGGCTGTTTCAATCATATGTATAAAGGCAACTATTCATAATTAAGAGTGCAGAGTGTGGTGCGGCCTGGAGAAATAATTTCACACACCCAAAAGCTGAGCATTATTTACAGTGCCTTTCAGGGTTATAAATAACAAGGAAAAAATTCAGAAATAACTCATAGCCGCAGTCAGAAATCTTCAGAAACTTGCTAAAATACATGGTCAAAGCCCAAAAAATTGCTAAGAAATTACTAGAATAAAGATAGCCGCGGCCAAAGGCAGAAATATCTGATGTTTATATCCATTCTTAGCTGAAGATTTTTGTTAAAAATTCAATGACAGAAGGATGGAAGCTTACCACGTTTTTTTTTTGAGGTTTCATTCTCATACATTCTTTCTTCAGATTATTCTTCCAGCATCGACTTCAATGGCAAGAAATTTCAACAGAGGATAGGTGCAGATGACAAAATGTCAGAATATCATCATAGTCGCGCCCATGAGATAGCAAAAAAAAAAAGACATTTAAATGCCCAAAAGAGCTCAGATTTGTGGCGAGTGAGTTTCATCTTACCTGTTACACCCAGAATATTTCAAAAGATCATAGAAATTGACTGAATATGGTGAAAGTCGAGCTTGAAACCCTACTTAGAGTGGCGGCCAGTTTCTTCCAGAAACTTCATGTCAAATGTGAGAATGATTATGTTTTTTTAGGGTTGATGTTTTTAGGTCATTTCTCCAAGTCAAAAGAAAATCCCTAAATAATGTGGTCGCCTTTGTAATTATTGAAAAATGGTGTGGCCGAATATTTTAAATAATGTGGTCACCTTATAATCATGAAGGAGATAATGTGTTTAATTTTTATTAAAAGAATGATAGTCGACCAAGCTTCCAATTGTATTAGTATATTTATAATTTGCATTATTCAATGAATAGCTAATTTGTTAAATGATATACCACAAATCATTTAATAAATTAGTTATTTTAAACATGCAAATTATAGATATTTTAATACAATTTAAAGATATTATATCAGGCAAAGTTAACTGAGGGTGTTAGATATTTTTATCGTGCACATGTAATAGAAGTGGAGTTTCAGTTCCTATGGGCGAAGTTGATAAAAACGAGGCAGTTTGCATGCTTTGAGCCACTTTTTCAGGGAGTTGCAGTTCAGTTGGAATAGTGCATGTATCAGTTACGACTTGGCAGTGAATTTGAGCTTAATTGGACTCATTTTTACTTGAGTTTGGCCACTTTTTCAGGAGATTTTCACTTGTGCTCGGATTTCACATTGTAATTGTCATCTTTTCACCTTCTGAAGACTTTCAGTTCTTTTTGCATGCCTTTTTGGAAAGGTTTTTGTATATATTGAAAAACTTAACTGTTTTTCATTCTAGTTCTTGTTTTTCTGCCTTTGCCTTCAGCAAAGAAGATAATCTTGTAACTCAGCTTTCAGATTAATATAGCAGTGTTTTATTACAGGTTAAAAGTGTGTAATTGCAGAAGATTCCTTTGAATTCAGGACTTTAGAGTTTGCCTTCTAGATTTCGAGCATCGTTTTGTGAAGAATTTGATCGAAGAATTACTGTGTTTCGGTTCTGAAACCTTCAATTTTTTTTCTGTCTTTTTCACATATCTGTATGCAATTTAGTTTGAAATCACTGGTTATACATTGTGCTTATTAATGAGTTAATACATTTTGTTGTGAAAACCTTGTTTTCCTTCAATAGTGCATTAGATCACAAGCCTTTGTTTAAATTGTTCAAGTGATTAAATTATTGAATCTGGTTGTGTGGATTTGAGTTTTAAGAAGTTTTTGTGAGTCATAATTGCAAGTCATTATCATTTAGGTGCAATCACCTCTCATAGCTTTAGAATTTCAATTCGAGCAAGTTCTTTTTCTCTTTCCCAGCCAAGTCAATTAGTTTTAGGAGTGTTTTAATCAGGGAACCAGCCCTTTCTGGAGATTGATTCTCGAAATTAGGCAACCCACAGGCCTGAGAATCATTCCATGTTTCAACAGATTGCTAGATTTTAACTAATTAAGCGTCAAGTCTGATTTGATAACAAAAACTTGTTTATTACCTTGGTATTGTTGTTGCTGACCTGAATTCTGTTGTTGATAAGGCCTACTATATGATTGCTGCTTTTCCAAGCTTACAAGTTTATTACCAAAAGTTTGTAATAAACTTTTGATCTCCTATAGCTCATTTGAAGATTTTGCAACAACAATCTCTTGAGTTATGGCAGCTAGAACAGGTGGCACAGGTGTAAAAGGTGGTATCTGCAAAGGGATATTCGAATGAATATCTAGAAATATAGGCATTGGTGGTCTCAGAGCAAGTTTACCAGCTTGTATTAGGCTGTTTTCAACTCTGATTGCTACTTCAAATGCACCAGGTAGAGAAACACCCCCATTGATTGTATCATAACAACTATATCGCTGTTAAGAGCCTTCAAAAAATACAAAAATGCATATTTTGGAGGTGGTATCACTGTTGTAGGAATCCTATCCCTGGTTCTTTGAAATCTGAAATTGAAATCATTCATTTGCTTCTGGGGAGCCCTCTTAAGCGTAGTTAATTGTTCCAACAAAGACAAATTGTCAGACCTGTCCTAAAATTGCTTGTGTAATTTGTCACCCAATTCATCCCAAGTGGCAACTGAACCTACTCCAAGGCTCTTGAACCATTGTAATGCTCTTCCCTTGAATGATGCTACAAGAAGTCTTACAACTACGTCTTCTTGTGTAATGTAATGCACACCACATAAGGAAGCCACGTCTCGTATATGCTTAATCGAGGTAGTCTGGTCTTCTCCAGTAAAATTTGGCAAGCTTTTCAAAACTGCCATTGGAATGTCATTATGCTGTGTCAAATTTAATGGACTACATCCATTAAATGACACAAAAGGATGATTTATGGGATTAGCCATTAGAGATGGATTTTCCTGCACTCCTGTGAAACAAAAGCCAGGACAATAGTCTAGAATCTCACAGATGGAGGAGTAGATTTGGTTCTTCTCGAATAGATAATTGTTGTCCCTGACCTCTCTGTTACCCTGCCTTGTCTTCTGGGTGGTGACAGCTGCAAATATTCAAAAGGACCTGAGCTGCTCCTTGTCTGAACTCTTCTTATAAACTATAAAAAGCACTGGTTTTGGGATTCTTCCTCTTTATGGAGTTGCCAAGTATGCAAAAATGACTTCTATAAAGTCTGAACTTGTTGGTTGCATACCAAACCAACAGTATAATGTGGAACTAGTCCCACCGGGCATGCCAGAAACTGTTATCACCTGAAGTTGCACCCTTGTCGAACCTGATGTCCAACACCTCAGTGTAACATGGGAAGACCTCTAAAGCTATGGGTCACTTGTAGACAGAGGTCAACCTCCGGAGAAGGCCAGCTTCCTTTGGTATCACCTAAACTACTGATTTTTGTAAAGAAAATGGGAGGAGTGCATAAAAATAAAACTAAATACTATGGTGATACATCAAACTGATAAGAAATCATGAAATGAAAACAAGATGGACATACACTGGAAAACTAATGATAGATATTTCATTTACTCAACATAACTTCTTTGAACCTATGCATCATTCTTAAAAAGGCTTGATCTACATACATATTTGAAGAAGGAAAGATGAATTTCACAGCTTTAAAACAAGAATGCAGACTTAGAAAAGCATAGTTGAAAACTTGCATAATCAAAATTACAGAAATGAGAGTAGTGTGAACACTACCACTGGCTTCCAAGGTAAACTCTGTGTTTTATATTCCAGAATCGAAATGAGTTACAAAGCATACATCAGCTGAGAAAGGATTGTTAAAAATCACTATCTCTTTTAGAATGCATAATCTGAACTCCCCTTTAAGAGGCAAAAAAAATTCCCTATATATAAAAAGATGTCGGCCCCTGAGGGCTTACAAAAATATCAATCTTCAGAAAAATTTTCCCTTAGATCTTTTCGAATGAAGTTAATGCTGCATTCAAGAGAGTCCCTGTTGTCCATGTCGGTAAAGAGTTGCTCCAGGAATGACCTCCTTGATCTTTCGCAACTACAGCATTAACTTTCTGGTCTTCGTGTCCACCTTCAAACCTCCTTGCCGAGCTACTTTGAATGCTCCTGAGCTCAGAGCAAATCCACGTCACATTCTCTCTATTGATCTTTCTCTCACTAGTCAAACTGCCATGGTTCACCTTTAGCCTCCTCAGATTGGTTGAACAGATGTCATACAAGCTTCCTCGGGCGATCAAAAGCTCTTTCTACAAAATCACATGTCGGTGAGACAATGGCAGTGTCTCCTCGATGCAATTATACCCTACAACAGCATATGGACAGCTTACAACCGTCGGTGAGAATTCATAACAAGTTGCAAAAGTCACGCCAATGTCAAAAATTATCGCCCAAACTATCGCTGTTGGCCAGAAATCATGTTGAAGTCATCTCCGTGGCCAAGAGTCTTACCGATTCCAAATGTCCATTCGGCAAGACCTCACACTGAAGGCATTTCGCCTTCCTTGAGCTTCGTTCATTCCATTTGATGAGACTCCCATGTTTCAATGAGACGCTATGCCGAACTTAAATCTTTTGGCAGGACTCTGCTTGGTCACCAAGAAGTTACAGTGAGCTCCAACTTTACACTGAGAGTTCCATTCTTGTCGGGGAGACATCCCTTGGTCGGCAAGACCTCTCGGTGAAGCCACCACTTTCGCCGAGACCTCCCTGTTGACATATCTTTTCGTCGAGACCATCGATAGTCGTCAAGACATCTCCCTGTGCTTCTACCCCTCGGCAAGACCTCACAGCGAACTCCTTACCTTCGCCAATGCCGCCTTTCTTTGACGAGACCTCACAACAAACTCCTTACCTTCGCCGATGCTGCCTTTATTCGGCGAGACCTCACCCCGTCGGTGAGATGTTACGCCGATGATGCCTTATACACCAAAGGAATCCTGCTTTGGTGAGACCTTATTAGTCAGTAAGACCTCATCCCAATGACAGCTACTTTGCCGAGACCTTCGCTGGTTGCCAGGACATCACGCCAAAGCCTTCCTTTCTTGGTGAGCTCGGACTTTCCCTCGGTGAGACTCCCACTCCGTCGCTGAGACATTTCCCTGAGATGACAATCCTTTGGAGAGCTGAGACCATTTTGGGGAGACCCAATGTGTCGGTAAGACATTATGCCGAAGGAAATCCCCTTTGGCAATACTTTACGCAGTCAGAGAGACATTACCCTGACCGAAATCATTCCCCCCGATGCCGCCCTGGTGTAAAACTATCGGTGTGACCTCCCTTCAAGCGGAGAGATACATGAAGACTCATGGCGATCTGAATGTCCTGGCGATGGGTGCATTAAACCAAGTAGATCGCACTGTGAGTCAGCAAGATGATAGGAGGGTCTTGTCGACTTTCTTCTCTTATGAGTTTTGGGCCAAATTTGATCGAGGCATGCTTTGCAATAGACCTCCTTGCGACCTAGCATCAGATGTATGATTTAATCCTGCACAACAATGCCCCCATTTGGCCTTCATGAATACTTGAACATAGATTGCCTTGCCTTATTGAGCCCGTAGATGAAAATTGGGCAACAGAAACAAGAGTGAAATTTCAAAATTCAGAAGCAAGGTAAAATTTTATGAAAAATGATTTATAGTGAACTTGGGCACCCCTAGCCAAGAAAGGTGCCCAAGCTTTTGAAGGTCCAAACTCAACTGTTTGATGAAGTCTCTCCCAGAAGACCCCTCTTAAGATCTTCTCAGCTTTGCAACGAGCATAACCATCAGTCAACCCGATGACCGAATCACCAGATTCGACAAGATCATCTGTAGAGGAGTTAATGAAATTGAAAATCATAAAAATGGCTAACTCTGGACAAAATGGGTGCCCCTGGAAGAGAAAGGCTCCCATGAATTTGAAGGTCGAGATGAAGATTTTAGCCAAAGATGCCTCCAAAAAAATCTTCTCAGAAAGGGTCTGGCTCCATGATGAATCCTTCAGCTTGCCCATCAGATTATTCTACAAGCCGAAAATCAAAGGCGAAGTAGGGGGTCAAAATGGTGAAAAGTTGAAAATATCAAAAAGTGACTAATACTGCTTGAAGTGGGCGCCCCTAGCCAAGAAGGGTGCCCAAATTCTCATGCCTTAGTAGAATTTTCAATATTTTCAAAGTTTCAAAATTGCAAGAGGATGAAGCATGGGCATCCAAGTTCAATTATCAGAGATTTTTAGGGTTTTGAAAATAAAAGCAAAAGAAAGCAAACCTATTTCAAAACCCTAAGTCTATTTAACACCTTTCTTTCATGTAATTTTCATTATTTTTGCAGGTAGCATTCAAAGGAGAAAGTTGGAGCAGAAAGTTTGAAGAATTTTTATGATTCAAGAACTCAAGTTTGCTGGTTATTCATCAAATTTTTCAGATTAGCAACATAAACCCTTGCTTTTTCATGCTTTTTCATCTAGAAGATCAAATTTTTCAAGGAGAAGGCCAAGGTTTTCAGTTTTCAGCCATCTAAGTCTTTTCACCTCATTCTTCTGAAGAAATTCTCATGAAACTTCATCAAGGTGCAGCAGCTACTTTTTATTTGCATGTCAGTGAAAATTCAGTTTTTAATCATCTGGGTCCTCTCAAATCAGTCTTCTGAAGAAAACCCATATCACAGTTTTTTCAAGAAAATTTCAAATCTAGGGTTGGCTGCTTTTTCAATCAGTCATCAAGGTTTTGCGAATCTAATCAACTAGGTCCGTTTCTAATCATATTCTGAACAAAACCCATGTGCCAGCTTTTTTTTTCGTGAAAATTTGAAGAAATTAGGGTTTGCTACTTTTTCAGTATAAATTCAAATTTTTCAAAAATGGACAATCTGGGTTGTCTTGCAACGAAATTATGAGAAAAACCCATATCTCAGAAAATTTTCAAAAAAATTGTCCATTGGAGCAAAAAAATCAGCATTCTAAAAATAGTAAGTTGCTCAAAACTTGTCTGAACCTAGGCGAGTTTACAGTCATTCTTCAAGGTTTCTGAAATGGAGTACACTCCCAATATTTTCAAGACTAAATCTTCTCTCTATCATGATTACATCAAAACAACTGAGACAGATTTACATCATATCAAACCGGTGTTTGATTTACATGCTTTGGAGAGCGCAGGCAACACCTCAATCAAAAACCTGGGACACTCTGGACTCCTCGCAGCAACGTCTATTCCTATATCAATTCAGAGTCTTGAGTTCATAATCGCTTGCATCAAGCATTACAACCCGGCTACAAGGGAGATTTAGTCAGTTGATGGTAGATTGATTTGCAGTCTGAAGCCTGATATGATCGAGAAGTGTTTTTCCATTCCCCCTTGGCCTGAAAGTGTCACTATCTCAAAGGTTGATCGAAGCTCTTCTTTTCATCAATGAGTTTGTCACAGAGATTCCTTCTCGATACAGTCTTGAAGATGGTTCCTACATTGGGCTTGATGAAGTGCAAGTTCAATTTCAAAGTGTTGTTCGTAGTTGCAATCTAGTTGGCGGAAGGAGACATATTTCGATGATGTCAGCAAAGTTTGAGAAAGCGGCCAATGAGGTCAAAGATTTCCTTAGGTTAGTTGCAGATGGTGAAGATATTTTGGAAAAGTGGTGTTTTTCTATTGATGGCATAGATGCACTGAACTAGGACACAGTTTCCTGCTTTTTAGCGGATGTGATCGAGCTTTAAAGTAGCTTTCTTCTAGAAGCTTTCTTTTCGCTTTCTTTCTATTCTTGGAATAATTCTTATCCATTCTTTGAGAAGAGAAAGAAGATAAATGTAATAGTTGGCGTTTCCTGCTTTTTCTACTTTCTTAGGTGTTAGATGTTATCTTGTTTCTAGATTTAGAAATAAAGTTTGCTTGTTGAGCAAGCCCTAGATTGTGAAAGCAAGGAGATTTTAGGGTTCTCTACTCCTCTGCTTGCCTATAAATAAGAGTCTTTGCTCATTAGTTTTCTTTAATGGTTATTGTGATAGCAAATTGCGAGCCTGTATTGCAGCAAGTTGTTATTTAGTTTTAGTTCACTTTGTTTTAACCATGCTAGTGATGACAAAACGTTGAGCCTATTGTGCCTTCTATTTGTTATTCAAGTGTTGTTCAATTGTTTTATGATAGCTAATTGTTGAGTCTCTTTTAGCCAACAAGAATTTATTGTAATTGTTGTTCTTATTGTGTAAGAACAAGATTGCAAGCCTCTTTAGCTACAATTTCTTGTTCTAGGCATGTTAGAAGTAAGTTTTGTTCCAGAAGTTTGAGTAATAAAATCATGAGCCTCCTTTGCCTTGATATAACATCTTATATTTTCGTTATTTGTGTTCTACTTTTATGATCTTAATTTCAGCTTACATTGAAGTGTGTAGATGTTTGTTGAGAAACAGTTTATTGAAGTGTTTTGTCAAAGAATCAACCTTGTTCATTTCTAGTTTCTCTTGCACTACGTATTACTTGAGAAATTAGAAACGTCTTTAGTTTAAGTTAGTCATAGTTGAAGTTCTTAAAATGGAAAATCTCAGCTGCAACGTTTGTGTTTAATAAACCTTGTGCTCTAAGTTGATCAAAAAGATAGGCAACTTAGTTCTTAGTTTACTTTCTTTCAACACCATCAGCAAGAGGGAGCTTCCCCTCCTAATTTGAAGAGCAATTTTACTGTGCATAGCTGTTCGTTTCAAATATGCATTCCAAAGGTGCAAATTTAAACGCCAACAATACGATAGGGAAAAACCACTACCTAGAGGAAAAACTTCAATGATACATCCCCAACTGCCATGGCAGTTCTAGAACCAGCCAGGACACATGCACCTATCATCTATTGCAATTGGTGGAGCTGCAACTGCCATCTTGGAAGAGCTGGGGCTTTCTCCATTACTTCCCTCTTACATTTGCTTGGTAATAAATTCAAATTCTTTGCTAAAATTTCCTTACATTGTCTCATTCCACTACCTCCACTTCCAAGCATCCAAATTCCTCACCCTCTTCAATTGATATAAATTTTAAATTCAAGGAGTTACAAGATGCCAAAACTGGCCTCCTTGAACTTGGGCGTGGGATTTCTTCCCCTCCAATTTGGTGAAGAAATATTCCATTTATGAGCCACTAAACACAAAAAAATCAAGCTTTTGGTGCCACCTATCCAATAGGTATTAGAATTTAAGTTTTAATATCCTAGAAATGTGTGAAAAGTGCTTTGAAATCATGTCTACATGACCAAATATCAAACACAACAAAAAATGAAGAATTAAAGAAAACACAATTTTTTTTTGGTGTGTAGGATAGCCCGTGCACCTGGATGCTCCTGCATCATTTAGTGTCATTTAACAATATGTTAAACTTGCAAGGCTGAATTTACACTTGAGGGCTTAATTTCTTTTCTAAGATTCAAAGATAAACAATACAACCATTTCTTGTCAAGATCTTACGAAAGAAATTTATAACAGATTTTTGACTGTTCTATAAGAATGGTAGCTCAAAATTGTTTAATATCAAAACTGCTATAATGAAAGGATTGTAGCAATGCTGCTAAAGTGGATAAATAGAAGCAGTTTCCAAATTTTGAATAGGTTCTACTAACATTGCTTTAAAAAATGTAGGAAATGGTAAAATAACATATTATTTATGTATTTATTTTTTTAAATATCATAAATAATAATAAAAAAATTACAAATAAATCAGAAGTTTGTAATACTTCTAGATACAATAGTCTAAACATTTAAATATGAATATAGAAGATGATATGCGTGCACAAAGAAAAAATAATTATTTTTACATTGGGCATTACCATCAAAACATGATTGTATTAATGATCAAGGAGAGTAATTTCTAGTTTATTTAATCGTAAGGATTAATAAATGTCAAAGTCATCTTGTTAAATATTATCATTCACCTAGTAGGAAGCCAGGTAATACATCTTATAACCAAGGTTACATGGGGATGGGTCCCCTGCCCCAAAACCCCCTATCCCCTTCCCCTACCATCCCCGGGACAAGGGGATGCAAAGGGGACGTCCCCCTGCCATCCCCGAAAATGCAAAATCCATCGGAAACGCCACGAAATGTTTCCTTCACTTTGGGGACGTTTACCCATCCCTGATACGGATTGGGGATGGATTGGGGACAGTTCCCTATACCGGGGATACCAGGGAGGCTAGTCGTCCCCCACAGGCTACAAGTCAAAACATATTAAAAAACAATTAAAAAATGATTTTTAAAGGTTTAGTTCCTTCTCGTGGGGCCCACCAACTATTTAATGTTTTAATTGTTTGGGCTAAAGTTTGAAAAAGAATAAATATTAAATCTTTTGATTTTATCAGGCTCATTTCATTTCTCACGGCAAGGCTACCATTGGATGATCCACTCTTGCCAGAGGATGATAGTGACTCAGATAGTTTTGAGTCTTTGGATATTCATAGCCCAAATGAGGCTTAATTTCATAGACTGTTGTATTTAATATTTTGATTTTCATGTTTGAACTTTGAGATTTTTTGATACATGTTTGAGACATTTGGATAATGATAGACCATGGTTTTATTGATGTTTGATACTGCTGTGATAAATTTTATAATGCTTTAATGACATTTCTTATCTTGTTATACTCTCGCGATTTACTTACATATTGATATTATTGTTATCAATTATTAATTTATTGACATATCTATCTCTCTTTCCCTCTCTCTCTAATATATTAATAAATTTTGAAAAAATCATATATATATATATATATATATATGTATTTTGTATGTTGCCGTCCCTCGCCGTCCCCTAAAAATTGCCCCTTAGGAAATGTCCCAAAAACGCATCCCCTGCCGTCCCCCCGTCCCCATCCTCGATAGACCGTGGAACATAGCTTATAACCTAGGCTCATTTTTTCTGTTGTTTTCTTTGTTAGTGGTATCCATATTTGTAATATTATGCCTGACTGAAAATCTAAAATCTTTAATTACTAATCTTGTTTCTTTTATTTTTCCTATTTTTAGTTTTGTGCAAGTCCTACTCCACAGGGAGCAAAAGAGCTGGAAATTCCTGGAAAACATTAAATGTTCCTATTTCGGGAATTGTCAGGGTATATTAGCACTTCACTTGTGTTACATGCCTTCTTGTAACCCAGAAATATGGATTTGTGCCAAAACAGGGTGGAAGCACCTTGGGTACTGTTGAGATAGAATTCTATTAAGAACTTTAGTTTATTTAAACCACCATATAATTCTTAGCGACTTTGAAGCTCACTATTGATGAACTTAAGCTAAATTATAAGTACGTGAAACATTTCATGCTTGCCAGGGTTGATGGTCCATAGTTTTCTGTTAAATATGACAAACTAAAAAGCATTTCTACTATCATTGAGCTCTTAATTTGTCTAAACTTTATACATAACATTTCAGATTTCTCAGCTCTGACCTTAACATCTTATGTTTTAAAGGTCCATTATTTTTCTTCACTGTTCATTTGATTGCTTTTAAAATGTGAGACATGAACATAGGTCTACTCTGCATTTCTGCCTGAATGCATGAATTTTGTCTCTTTCCTTGAGTTTGCATGCTTCCTTGAATGAATGTCATTTTGAAAAGCTATAGTGTCATTTTTATGCTTTGCCATCTTCCTGGCATTATTAAGTAATTTAATGATAATGTTTTCCACCATGGGAATATGTTAAGTTAAATGATCTTAATAATCTTTTTACCTTCTGATGCTCAGTATTTCTGTTTCAAAAGCTTATGATATTGCTGTTTAAAACATGCAGGTACTGCTTTAATATACCAGAAAACCTACCTCTGGCTTCAGCAGCTCCTTTGTTGTGTGCTGGTATTACTGTTTATAGCCCCATGATTCGCCATAAAATGAACCAAGCAGGAAAATCTCTTGGAGTGATTGGGCTTGGTGGGCTAGGTCATATGGCAGTAAAATTTGGAAAGGCTTTTGGGTTAAATGTAACAATTTTCAGTACATCTGTATCAAAGAAGGATGAAGCATTGAATATTCTTGGAGCAGATAAATTTATTGTGTCATCTGACAAAGAGCAGATGGAGGTCGAGTTTTCAAATCTCCAAACACATTTTAGATTGCAAATGAAGTCTGTGTAGCAAATGGCTTGGAATTAGATTAAGAGTATTTATTTTTGTTTGATGTCTTTGTTGCAGGCTTCATCTGGGTCTCTAGATTTCATTATTGACACTGCTTCAGGAGACCACTCTGTTGATCTTTACATGCCACTTTTGAAGACAGCAGGAGTGTTTGCGATTGTTGGTTTCCCTTCTGAAATTAAGGTTCAACCAGCAAATCTTCTCCTGGGTAAGTTGATATAAATAAATTTTAACTCCAATTACTAAAAGCACAATATGTTCTCCAAACAGCAATGCATATTTACTATATACAAGTTCTGTACTATTAGTTTGCACAAAAAGAGACATGATATTTCCACAGTCCAGAAGCACTATGTAGCAACTTTCACAAAGATATAATTTTGTTTCTTTCACGTATAATGTGAGTGTGCTTGCAACTAGTTATATGATTTGGTTTTGAAAGTGTCATTTTTTTTCTTTCAATTTTTTTTATTGTGGAATCATTGCAATGTGTGCTAATGTGCTGGAAACCCTAGGAGCAAGTTGTCGGGTATGTAGTGTCCCCTATTTGGGATATTCCTAGATTTTTCCCTAAAATAAAAATTAGAATTCAAAATAAGAAATGTAATACATTTAAGATTATAAATTTACCAATTGAAATGCACTTTATAAAATATAAATCCTAGTTTAGGTCCTGCACACAAAATTAGTCACTAGAAATTGACACTAGATCATAAGCCATGAAAATATATATTATTAGTCCTTAATAGACATCATGATATCTATGCACATTAATCACATCAAAATTATAATTAGGCAATAACCATTCCAATGTGGATTCCCCATAATAAATCTCATCAGGAATTTGTTGGAATGGTTGCAAACCACAGTCTCAAGGTTGATCGACCTTGTATTGCAAAAGCATGGAATGTGGGCCGCCCTTCCATCTCTCAGTCCACCTTGGAGGCGCTCCATCCTCCTTGATCAAGCCCAGGAGCACTTATTCACCTCCTAACTCACGAGTGCTCCATCTCGAAGTGGCGTGCTTGATAAGAGCGTGAAGACTACCTCCCTTCCACCAAGCCCGAGAGCACATATTTTCCTCCTAGACCACTAGCGCTCCATCTTGAGGGTGGCGTACTGTTGTGACCTTTTTCACACATCGCCCCATTGCAAATGGGGACCCCCTAATTTTTGCTTCGTTTCGAACTTTTGGCTTGATTTTAGTTAGTTTTCTTGTTGTCTCTCTCTCTCTTTCTGTCCCTTTTTTGTTGTTTGCCTTTCCGAGGATGTGCCCATCTGTGAGCTTAAACGTAAAATTTCGGCCAAGTCCATAGAATTAGGGTTTGCACTTTTTTGGTCGATTTGAGGTCAAATGGAGTGAATAAGTTGAAGTCTAACCTTGGTGTTGCAGTCAATATGCTTCCAGCAGGTTTCCAGCTAAGTTTCATCGAATTCCGACAACTTACTATTTTTAGTAAGTGTGCAATTCAGGGTGTTCTCTCAACACTTTTGGAATTGCGATCGTCACACTGCATCCAGAACATGTCAAGTTGCTCGTTTGCAAGTTTTGAGCCAAAACGGATAACTGTCTATTTTTAGCAAATTCAGCTTCCAGAGCAAATTTTAGGGTTTATATGTGAAGTTCTTCAATGCATGTCTAGAGATTCTTTGTGGGTTTTCTGAGACCTACGCAATGGTATAACATGCAAAATGAGCTGATGACTTTCAGAATCAAGCCTTCAAAAGCTATTTTTAGGGTTTGCATGTTGAGATTTTCTTTGCATGTTTGCATTTTCCTTGTGGGTTTTTTGAGACCTTCGCAACGATATAACATGCAAACCAGGATCAAAACTTTTTCAGGAGCCGTCTTTAGAGGCTATTTTTAGAGTTTGCATGTCAGAGTTTTTAACGCATGTTAGGTGGTTCCTTATGGGTTTTTCAAGAGCTTCGCAGTGATGTGACATGCAAAGCAAGATGATCAGTTTTAAGCGACTTACTATTTTTAGCAGGTCCATTCCGGCAGCTGCCCAGCGCATCAGAAGCACAAACAAGGCGAAGTGCAACAGAAACGAGGTCAAACGGAGGTCATTTAATTTACATGCAAGTCAAATTAGGGTTTCCAGCTTCGGGACCCAAAATGAGGGGTAAAATGCCAAAATTTTCGAAAACAAATGTATCCCACTGCAATCAATATCTTTCAAGCTATCCACCGGTAAAATTTGAAGGCAATCGGAGCACTTACTATTTATAGTAAGGCATTCCAGAAACTGGCTAAAAATAGTAAACCAGTAGCAGGCGCCAATGTGAACGAGCAAGTCATCCGATGAGGGTCACGGCATTCAAATTTCAAGTCAAACGGAGTTGTGGAGGTCTCAGAAATAGGCAGCTGCTATAAATAGTATGCCACCTTCAGAAACGTGCTATAAATAGCAGGTCAGCTCGAGATGGCAGTGTGAACAGACCGATTAGGTTATGAAGATCCTTTGGTTAAAATTTCAAATCAATCTGAGCTCCAGAAGAGGGAAAATCAAAGAGCTTACTAAATATAGTAAGCCGTGAGCTGGCTGGTGAAGATGAGAAAAACGCCTAAGTGTTGAGAATATCCTTCACCACCCCTGAAATGCGCCCAAGGAAGAGAAGCTGGCAGTGGCTGAGAAAATTTCCAAGTCTGGAGTCAAATCCCGCTTGACCCCCAAAATGCGCCCAACTTGCCTTGAAGCCATGAATAAAATCTAAGTGTTGAAAATATCCACCTCCTACCCCAAAATGCACCCAAGCTAAAGATGCAGCTGGAGAAAATTTTTCTAAGGCATGAAACTTCTTGCTCCTACCCCTAGATGCGCCCAAACATCTTGAAGGTGTTGGCTTTTTAAAAAAAATTGTCTAAGTGTTCGAAACTTCTTGCAGGGGTATCAAAATGCGCCATCATTTGGAAGAGGTGATAGAAAAATGTTTAAGTCATGGAAATTCCACCTCCACACCTCAAATGCGCCCATGGACGGTGGAAAAGTTAAAAATATTATCTAAGTGTTGGTAAAATCCACCTCACCCTCTCAAATGCGCCCACTTCATGATGAAGGTAAAGAAAGAAAAGGAAAAAGTTTTAATCCCTCTCCACATGCAAAATGTGCCCTCTTGAGCATGCAAAGTCAAGATGTTGAAAAATTTCTAAGTCAAGGACTTAAGTCTTCCTCAACATGCCAAATGCACCCAAGAAGGAGGAGGTCCTTGAGAATATTCTAAGTATTTTAAATTTGAAGTGAACACCACTATATGCGCCTAACCTTGATGAGGGAATGTTGAAGAATATTTTGAGGCGTCTAAACTTAAAGCATGAAGGCTTAAATGCGCCTAGACTAAAAAGGAGGATGTGTTGAGATTATTTTGGCTAGGTGGTATAAAATTGAAAGTTAGACCCTTGATGGCGCCTAGACTAGGACATGAAATAATGAAATATTTTCTAAGTTTTAATATTTAAATTCCTTCCTTAGAGGAAAATACGCCCAAGTTGACAGGGGTGATGAAATTTTCTGTGGCAGGGATGAATTGGCTGTGAAATATGTCAGGAGGTGCCAACTTCACAAGGATGATGAAGATTGTCAAGACAAAACAAGAAAATTTGCCCGGATGTGAGGAATAAGAATAGACTTTGATTCACAAATATTTTTCTAAGGTTGAAATTCAAAAAATTAAAAGTACCCCTTCGTTTGTAGACACATGAATTTGATGTTTTCTAAGGGAAATTTTCTTTTGGGTACTGGACATCTTCGATGAGGAATGGATTTCAAAGTCTTCCACAGCTCGCCAAGGATTTCAGGATGAAGATTTTGATGGGCACTTAAATAATGAATTTTCTAAGGGGAAAATTTAAAAAAAATTCTAAGGCAAGGAATACAATGTGTTGACATAAAAATGCCTGGGCGGATGAATTTGAAGTTGGGTGCCTAGATAATTTTTGATCAGGTTCCTGATGAAAGCAATTTTCTCGAGCCAGAGTTAGATGAAACGTCAGAGTGAACGCCTCAGCTGGAAAAGTGAAGAGGATGCAGTTGAAGCTAAGATGATTTTAAAAGGGGCATCTCTTAAATACACCTTGAGGAAGATGAAATTTGTCTAAGGCATTGAAATATGATGCACAGGTGTTGCATGCCCCAGCCTACAGATGTTAAAAAAAAAAATCATGAAGAAGGCAAAAGTTGTGCTAGAGAAAATGATAAACCCTATCAGATGAAGAGATCACTCGAACATTGAGATAAAGTAAGTGAGGTAAATTTATATCATGAAGTGTTTTGATGCTCTTCCTTTTGTCTGTTTTGTAGGATGAACGTCGGGGCCAGAGCACGATGACTTGAAGTGATGAAGCACGATGATATTACAACCTTCGAAGGGAGATAAAGTTATGAGTTTTGAGCTCTTCCACAAGATCTCGGTTGCACCCAAAACATGAAAAAAGAAAAGTTGCAAGAAATGGCTAAGTGTTGGAGTTTCTCCTCAAAGACCCAATGTACACCCAACGTAGTCAGGCAGGGGGCAAGGAAGAAATGATCAAGTCCAGGATAGGAAAAGATGAAGACCCAAAGGTTAGAAATGATCCTCAAGTACTTCAAGGTTGAAGAACAACATTGAAGAGGAAAATCATCATCAAGCAGAAGAATGAGGTTGCAGTCTTGGAATTTCAAAATGAGAATGTGCCTACCATGCCAGAAGTTGAAGCGGTTTGATCAAGTTTGTAGTCAAGAACAAGAACAGTGCGAACGCGTCTATGAACATGAATCTTCTAGAGGAATGATGGAAATTAATGGCTCATTTATTACCCCACTCCTCTTGGTGGCGGTTTTTAGGGTGAATCTTGTTTAGGGCTGAGGTGGCACAATCTGGGCCATCCAGCCGATTGTAATTTGAGTCGTCCGTTGGACTTGGCCAACTATATAAAGGGGGCATCCCCCCCTCATTGGTACTAGTTAGACAGTAGATATAGAGTAGAGGGACAATTTTGAAGTAGCTTAGTATAGATTGATAGTGTAGTTGAAGAAGAAGGAAAGTTTTTCCTTTGAAAACTTTGTAAGAAATTGTTGTGAACACTCTCTCAATAAAAAGAGTTTTCATTGATGATGATCTCGTCTTTTGTTGTGAGTAGCTAGCAAGGTTTCTTAGTCCTTCTGATTCGAGTAGGATCTTAAAGTAGAATAAATTTCATTTCATGCAAGTAGTTAATGATTGTGGAATGCGGTCTTCAATTTGAGCAAACTTCGTCTATCCATACCACTAGTGTGTTCGCTGATGGTGAATGCGCCTTGTGTGGTCAACTGGAATATCGTGTACTTAACTTCGATCATGATTTGTATGTTTATATGCGTCGTTGTGATGGTATTTTCATGCTAAGTTGTGATTTGAACACCTTGAGTTACTCCTCTAAAGATTGCACCGATTCTGTGGAGGCTGTCCGAAGCGTGGCAAAGAAGAGCCTGGTTGAAGCTTGTGAGAATTGATCGCCATGTCCCACGCCTTAGAGTAGATTAGAGCCTTCTTAACCCAACACTATTTACATTCAGTACCTTCTGAAACAAGAACTTTATAGACAAACCTTTTGAGCATTCGAATTCCTTTCTCCGCTGCCGAACAATTTCGTAAGTCCCCTTGAAATACCAACAAATCACATCGAGCCAACTGAGACTATTCGCATTGAAGGAACCTTGGAGTTGAACGCACGAACTCTCTTGCAATCTTAGCGTGCTGGATACTTTGATCAAGAGAGAATAGGGTAGCCGTTGGCGACTTTATTCTGCGTTGGTGCGGTCACAAAAAAACACATCAACACATACTTGATGGCAGGTCTGTTGGGCCTTCACCTCTCGTGAACTCGAAAGGTTGATCAGCCTTCTTGTTTTGCAATCACTTCTCTAAATTCAAAATAGATTACTATAAGAATCTATTATTCATATTTATAATAAAGGACAAATCATAATTACTTATAAGAATCAATAATTGCTGCAAGCATCATTATTTCATGATCATATATATCTGTATCTGCATCTATATTTGTATTTGTATATATATATAAAATTGTTTCTAATTCATTTCAAAACTTACAATAATCTCTTTTGCATGAACACATATTTTTTATTAAGAGGGGTAAATGCTTTTGACCTGGACCTATAAACCGGTGAGAACACAAACAGGGGACCTTGTCCCCAATATATGTTCTCAACAATTACACCCCAATGGGGTTTGAACCTTGATGGCAAGAATAACAACACAACAACTTAACCATCACACCATGCCACTATTGGCAGTTTTGCATGAACACACACATTATATATATATATATATATATATATATATATATATATTCTCATTGGGATAACTTTAACCTAATATGAGAGTAAACGGATGAAGCTTACAAAACATAAGCATGCACAGAATAGGAATTGCATTTATTCATTTATTCAATAGCAAGTACAAAAGTATAATGTCAACATCAAAATAGCATTGTTCCCGCTTACAATAGACTCCAGTACATATAGTCACTAGCAGTGGTTGTTTCAACTAATCGAGACTTAATTACCCAAAACATGTGACATCCATTGTATGAAATATTTGCAATGTGACTGGTTTTATTTAAATATAATTAACTACGACCGACTACAACTGACTATGACTATGACCGTCTACATCATCCCCCACATAGAAGAAGTCTTCTAGATGACATGGCAAGCAAAATGGGGTATGCACTACAAAATATGCTACTGAGGAGGTACGAGGACGTCCCTAGGTGAATAGATGATGTCGGAGTGGATGCCGAAGATCGCAGCTCTCTCAGTCTTCGCACATCCTCCATACGTACTCAAAGTTGATGATCGACCATGATTTCACATTCTCTGGCTGCCTTGACCATGTGGGCCACCTCCATTAGTTGGCATTTATCCTAGTCTGCCTCTGTCCCCTTCATTGCCAATTGCTCTTCCAATTCCTTCATCCTCTGTTCAACTTCTTGCACCTTCTGTTGCGCCTCCTCTACTTCGGTCACCTTGGCCTTCAAAGCCGATGCTCGAGCTTTTTCTGCATTGGCAAGTTGGGTTTGCTCAACCAACTATGCTTGGAATTTCATGCTTTCGGCCCATTCTTCTTTTACTTTCTGTACAAGCCGAAGTGCCTCAACCTTCTCCTTCACCGTTGCTTCGACGAATACTAGCTAGTGTTTCAATGCATAAAAAATATCCCAGAAGGCTACCTAAATGCTAAATAGGGCTTCTAGGCCTTGTTGTGACCTTTTCACACATCACCCCATTCAAAATGGGGACCCCCTAATTTTTGCTCCATTCTAGTCTTTTGGCTTTGGTTTTGTCTCTCTCTCTCTTTCTGTCTCTTTTCTGTTGTCTGCCTTTCCGGGGATGTGCCCGCCTTTGAGCTTAAACGTGAAATTTTGGCTAAGTCTAAGAATTAGGGTTTGCTATCTTTTGGCCAATTTGAAGTCAAATAGAGTGAATGAATTGAAATATGAGGTTGGCAATACAGTCAGCATGCTTCCAGCAAGTCCCCAGCAAAATTTCGTTGAATTCTGACAACTTACTATTTTTAGTAAGTACCTAATTTGGGACATTTTCTCAGCACTTTTGAGATTCTGATCGTTACACCGCATCCTGAACACATCAAACTGCTTGTCTGCAAGTTTTGAGCTGAAACATACAACTTTCTATTTTTAGCAAATTCACCTTCAAGAGCTGATTTTAGGGTTTGCATGCGAAGTTTTTCAATGCATGTCTGGAGAATATTTATGGGTTTTCAGAGACCTACACGATGATATAACATGCAAGATGAGATGATGACTTTCAGCACTCAGTCTTCGGAGGCTATTTTTAGGGTTTGCATGTTGGAACTTTCTATGCATGTCTAGATATTCTTTGTGGGTTTTTCGAAAGCTTCGTAGTGGTGTAACATGCAAACCAAGATCAAGACTTTTTTAGGAGCCGTCTTCAGAGCCTATTTTTAGGGTTTGCATGCAAAGCTTTTTAGCGCATGTCAGGTTATTCCTTATCGGTTTTTCAAGAGCTACGCAGTGATGTGACATGCAAATAGAGTTGGTCACTTTTTCGGGAACTTACTATTTTTAGCAGATCCGCTCTAACAGTCCCCCCAGCACTTCAGTATCACAAACTGACCGACATGCAACAGAAACAGGGACAAACGAAGGTCATTTGATCGACATGCAAGTCATATTAGGGTTTCCAGCTTTGGGACTTAAAATGAGAGGTAAAATGCCAGAATTTTCGAAAACTAGTGTATCCCACTGCGATCAGTATCTTTCAAGCTATCCACTGGTAAAATTTGAAGGCAATCTGAGCACTTACTATTTATATTAAGCCACTTCTAAAATAGGCTATAAATAGTAAGTCAACAGCAGGCGCTAGTGTGAACAGGCAAGTCATCCCATGAGGGTCACATCATTCAAATTTCAAGTCAAATGGAGTTTGGGAAGTCATGAAACTGAGCAGTTACTATAAATAGTAAAACACCTTTAGAAACATGCTATAAATAGCAAGTCAGCACGAGATGGCAGTATGAACAACTTAATTAGGTCATGAGGATCCTGTGCTTAAAATTTCAAATCAATCCAAGCTTCAGAGGTATGAAAATTAGAGGACTTACTAAATATAGTAAATGAGGGCGAGCAAGCTAAAAAAAATTCTAAGTCTGAAGTTAAATCCTCTTCAGCATGCCAAATGAGCCCTGTTATGGTGTGAGGCCAAGACAAGTTTCCAAGGCATTGATAAATCCTCCTCCTACCCCTAAATGCGCCCTCAAGGAGAGATGGTGATGGAAAATTCTCTAAGTCATGGATAGTTCCTCCTCCTACCCCAAAATGCGCCCTGTCTTGAAGCTGGTGATGAAAAAGTTTCTAAGTGTTGAGAAACTTCCACCTCCTACCCCAAAATGCACCCTCATCTCCAGCATGTGAAGGAAAAATATTCTAAGTGTTAAATCCTTCTTCACGCTCAAAATGCGCCCATGGTAAAGTGGAGTAAAAGTTGCTTAGTGTTAAATCCTTCTTCACCCTCAAAATGTGCCCAAGGTGAAGATGGAAGAAAAAGTTACCAAGGCGTTTGGAAGTTAAATCCTCCTATACATGTCAAATGCACCCAAGTGAACTAGGAAAAGGACAAAAAGGGTTGACTTTCTCCTTGACCCTTTGAATGCGCCCATGTTAGAAAGTGAAGTTAGGAAACATAAACTAAGGCGTTGGGAGTTAAATCCTCCTCCCTATGCTAAATGCGCCCTCATCTCTAGTCAAGATGGATGAAAAATGACTAAGGCGTGGTTAATTCCACCTTGACATGTGAAATACGCCCAAGGATGTTGGAGGTGGTGGCTTTCTAAAAGGAAAATATTCTAAGTGTTGATTACTATTCCACCTTGACATGTAGAATGCGCCCAAGAGTATTGAAGATGTTGGCTTGGAGAAAATTGTCTAAGGCATGTGAAATCCCTCTGGACCCTGTTGATGTGTTTTTCGTGACCGCACCAACGCAGAATAAAGTCACCAACGGCTACCCTACTCTCTCTTGATCAAAGTATTCCGCATGCTAAGATTTCAAGAAAGTTCATGCATTCAACTCCAAGGTTCTTTCAGTGCAAATAGGCTCAGTTGGCTCAATGTGATTTGCTGGTATTTCAAGGGGACTTACGGAATTATTCAACAACAGAGGAAGGGGGTTTCCATAATTCGACAGATTTATCAATGAAGCGTGGGTTTCCTATTCTAACCAGAAAGTACTGAATTGAAATGGTGGTTGCAGGGTTTAGAGAGTCTAATTCTATTCTAAGTGCGGGATATGGAGCTCAACTTCAGCAAACTTCAACCAAACTTCGCTTTACCTCGCCTTGGACAGCTTCCACGAAGTCGGTGCAATCTTCAGAGGAGTAGCTCAAGGTGTTCAGATCACAACTTAGCATGAAAATACCATCACAACGACGCATATAGACATACAAATCATGATCGAAGTTAAGTACATGATATTCCAGTTGACCACACAAGGCGCATTCACCATCAGCAAATACACTAGTGGTATGGATAGACGAAGTTGCCTAGATCAAACACCACATTCCACAGCTAACATCTACTTGCATGGAATGAAAATTATACTACTTTGAACTATTTTACGCTACCATTTGAATCGGAAGGACGAAGAAACCTTGCTAGTTATTCACAACAAAGACGAAATTCACCATCAATGAAAAACTCTTTTATTGAGAGAGTGTTCACAATAGTTTCTTACAAAGTTTTCAAAGGGAAAACTTTCCCTCTTCTTCAACTACACTATCAATCTATACTAACCTACTTCTAAGTTGTCTCTCTACTCTGACTTCTACTCTAATCTAATTTCTACTCTAATACAAATGAGGGGGACTCCCCCTTTTATAGTTGGCCAAGTCCAACAGACTTCTCAAATTACAATCGACTGGATGGCCCAGATCGTGCCACCTCAACCCTAAACAAGATTCACCCTAAAAACCGCCACCAAGAGGAGTGGGGTAACAAATGAGCCATTAATGTCCATCATCCTTCTAGAAGATTCCAACTTTGAAACGCGTTCACACTGTTCTTGATCTTCTTCTTGACATTGTTCTTCAACTTCGGTCGAGCTTCCATTCTTTTCTCCATCTCGAGTTTTGAAAACGTTTCTTCTCTGTCACTAAGTCCCAACACTTAGCCATTTTTCGCAGCTTTTCTTCCTTCGAGGTTGAAATGTCATCTTGAATCACTTAAGTCATCACCGCTTGGTCTCGACGTTCCTCCTGCAAAAAAAGCAAGGAGAAGAGCATTAGAACACTTCATAATATAAATTCACTTACTTACTAGGATTTTCACGTTCTAACTTCCAAGCGTTCATCGTCTTCACTAGCCAACTTTGCGTTCAAATTCTTCATGCCTTAGACAAATTTCATCTTCCTCAAGGGCGTATCATCCTTTTGACAATATTAACTTCAACTGCATCTTCAAGAAATTCAGTTCATCAACTGGGTCATTCACTCCGACATTTCATCCAACTCTGGCTCGAGAAAATTGTTTTCACGAAGAATTCGAGCAAATTCGCCAGCCAACACACTTATTCCTTGCCTTAGAAATTTTTTCAAATTTCCCCTAGAAAATGCATCAATCTTGTGCCTATCCAAAAATCTCCATCCTGAAGGCTTCGGCGAAGCGTGGAAGACTTTAAAATCCATTCTTCATCGGAAATCTTCAATACCCAGAAGAAAATTTTCTTTAGAAATTGTCGAGTTCATGGGTGTACAACGAACGTGTTCATTTAATTTTTTCTGAATTTTGAACCTTGGAAAAATAATTTTTAACAAATTTGATTCCGTTCTTCATATTTGTGAAGATTTCTTGTTGCTCTGACTTGGAAAAAATTTATCAATCCTGTGCAGCTGGCATCCTTTAACCTCTTCACTAGCAATTTTGTTTGTGTCTCAAGGAAAAATTCATCACTTCACCAGACTTGGGCGTTTTTCCTAAGGAAGAAAATTTTGTTCCTAAGAGAAAAAAAAAAAAAATTTAAATCACTTAGCATTTTTGAAATTTGCCTTAGAAATTTTTTTATTCACCTTCAATCACTCTGCCTGTGGTCAGGAAAATTGTATTTCAACTCACTTAGAAAATTTTCTTTTTAAATGCCTAGGGCGCATATTATATACCATGAGGGATGTATTCTTTTTAAAACCCAACGCCAAGCATATTGCCATTCAAATTTCCACCACCTTGTCTTCAATGCCTAAGCAACTTTAACCACCTCTACATCTAGGGCGCACCTCTCTTGTCATGTAGGAAATTTCAAATTTCAACGCCTAGCACACTTGTATGTCATGAATAAAATATTTTCCCAACGCCTTGCACATTTTCATCTCCCCCCTTAGGCGCATTTCACACTTTGAATAGGATATTCTTGTTTACTTCTTTGACTTTCTCTTGTTGAAGTGAGGGCGCATTTCACATGTGTGGAAGGATGAAATTCTCACTTAGAATATTTTTAGCAATTCCTCCCTAACTTGGGCGCATTTCCTACTTGAAGGAGGATAAACTTTAAATGCCACCTTTAACTTTGTCATTACATGGCTTTCAATGCCTTTGTCTTCTTCCAATTTTGCATGGATACCTTTGCATGGAGATGTTTTGTCTTTATATGCCCTCATTTGGGCGCATTTTGCAATGTGTGGAGGATGAAACACTTTCAACTCCCAGCTTTGACTTCTTAGACCCCCTCTTAAGATGGGCGCATTTTGCATGATGTGAAGGATGACCCTTGAGCTTCCTTCTTTTTGTCTTCACATGGCCCCATTTGGGCACATTTTGGCATGAGAGGAGGACGAAATTTGTTGACCCTTTGACTCATTTGCTGCATGGGCGCATTTTACCCAGTGAGCAGGACGAAGCTTGTGCCTTAGAATTTTTTGTTAAACTTTCTCCTTGAGGGTGGGCGCATTTTGCCTAGGCAGGTGGATATTTCTCATACTTAGAAATTTTTTTCTCTTATCAAACTCTCAAGGTGGGCGCATTTGGAGGTGGCTGCAGGATTTTTCAATGCCTTAGAAACTTTTAAAAACACCTGAAGGCAAGCTAGGCGCATTTGGAGGTGGCAGGAGGACGAGTTCAAAACTTAGAAATTTCTTGATGCCTCTACCACCTTGGGCGCATTTCCTGGGTGCTGTAGGATGAAATTCATGCCTTAGCCATTTTTCTTGACCTCTGCCAGCTTCTCCATGCCTGCTATTTATAGTAAGTCCTTCAATTCTTGCATCTCTGAAGCTCAGAATGACTTGAAATTTTGAACGCTGGATCCTCACGACTTCATCAACCTGTTGACACTGCTATTTCAGGTTGGCTTGCTAATTTTAGCCCATTTCTGAAGGTGGTTTGCTATTTATAGAAACTGCCTGCTTCTGATATCTCCACAACTCTGTTTGATTTGAAATTCGAACGATGCACTCCTCACCACGTGACCCGCCTGTCGACATCGGCGCATGCTGCTGATTTGCTATTTTTAGCCTGTTTCCAAAATGACTTACTATAAATAGTAAGTGCTCCATTTGCCTTCAAATTTTACTAGCAGATAGCTTGAAGGATGTTGATCGCGGTGGTATACACCGGTTTTCAAAAATTCTGACTTTTTACCCCTCTTTTCAGGTCCCGAAGCTGGAAACCCTAATTCGTGCTGCATGCATATCAAATGATCTCCGTTTGTTCTCGTTTCTGCTGCATTGCGATCAGCTCGCGATTCTGAAGTGCTGGGAGGCGGCTGTCAGGATGCACCTGCTAAAAATAGTAAGTTCCTCTCTGAGTGACCGTCTCCATTTGCATGTCACATCACTGCGTATCTCTCGAAAAACCCATAAGGAATATGCAGACATGCAAAGAAAACCCTGACATGCAAACCCTAAAAATAGCCTTTGAAGGCTGAACTCTGAAAGTTGTTATCTCGCTTTGCATGTTATATTGTCGCGAAGGTCTCAGAAAACCCAGAAGGAATCCTCAGACATGCACTGGAAAACTTCGCATCTAAGCCCTGAAATCTGCTCCGGAAGCTGAACTGCTAAAAATAGCAAATCGTCCGTTCCAGCTCAAATTTTGCACGCGAGCAGCTTGATGTGTTCTGAATGCAGTGTGACTGTCGGAATTTCAAAAATACTGACGGAATGCCCTGAATTTCACACTTACTAAAAATAGTAAGTACCCAGAATCTAATGAAAATTTCAGTGGAAGCCTGCTGGAAGCATACTGACATCAATGTTAATCTTTGTTTTCAATTTATTTACTTCATTTGACTTTAGATTGACCATAGAAATACAAACCCTAATTTTCAGACTTGGCCAAAATTCACGTTTAAACCCACTTACAGACACATCCCCGGAAAGACCAGCAGTGAAGAGAGAGACAGACAACAGGAAAACTAACTAAAATCAAGCCAAAAGTTCGAGACGGAGCAAAAATTAGGGGGTCCCCATTTGCAATGGGGCGATGTGTGAAAAAGGTCACAACAGACCCCTCATATGCGCCCATGCTAATGATATTATTTAAAAATTTTCCAAGGCACAAAATTCCACCTCTAGAGGAAAATACGCCCAAGTTGGAGAAGGTGGTGAAATTTGTTAAGGCATGAATAAAATTGACAAAGATATGTCAGAAGGTGCCAGCTTCATGAGGTTGATAAAAATTGTCAAGGCCAAGCAAGAAAATACGCCCAAAGATGAGGAATGAAGAATAAATTTGATTGAAAAATATTTTTCTAAGGTTAAAATTCAAAAAATTAAATGTACCCCTTCGTTTGTAGACACATGAATTCGATGCTTTCTGAAGGGAATTTTCTTCTAGGTACTAGACATCTTCAATGAGGAATTGATTTTAAAGTCTTCCACAACTTGCCAAGGATTTTGAGATGAATATTTTTGATGGGCACATGATTGATGAATTTCCTAAGGGGAAAATTTAAAAAATTTCTAAGGCAAGGAATAAAAGATATTGTTGAAATAAAATGCCTTGGATGGTGAATTTGCAGTTGAATGACTAGATGAATTTGATCAAATTCTTCATGAAGGTGAATTTTCTCGAGCCAGAGATGGATGAAATCAAATATCAGAGCCTCAGGTGGTGGAATGAATTTCTTAAGAGAATGCAGTTGAAGTTAATATTTTCAAAGATGAATTTAAAAATGCTAAGTACGCCTTGACCAGTAAAGATGAATCTTCTTGAAATTCTAGAAGGTCAAATATTCTAGATGCCGGATTACAAGTGTTGCAGCTGCCAGAAGAGGGAAATTCAAATTCCTACAGTAGAGTAGTGGAAATTTAATAAACTGGCTAAAATTGTCCTCTTCTAGAAATTAACTTGCCTATAAGAATTGAGATGACTGTCATTTTCTTTATCAGTTGTTGAAGTGCAAGCTGAAGAAGTTCGACTTGAAGCAAAAGAAGATTGCAGTGCAAGCTAAAACTTGGTGAAGAAGTTCGAACTTGAGCTCTAGTTGTGAAGTGGTGAAGTGCTGAAGTTGAGCTTGGAGGGTGAATAAGTCTAAGTGCTAAGGAATTGCTGAAGTGAAGGTAGCTGATTTTCTCTAAGTGCTGAAGTTGTTGAAGCTAGCTTGGAAAATTTTTCTAAGCGTTGAAAGTTCAAAGTCGCTAAAGAAGAAGTTGAGGTTTGAAGATGAAATACAGTGTCGCAGCTTCTCATTTTCAAAAGTCGGCTAGCAGCCCCAATGTGATTTTATTTTCTAAGTTAAAATTGTTGATGACTATCTTTTGTTTTTGCAGAATGGTTGAAGTAAGAGCAACTGGCAGGGAGAACAATGTTGAATCCAGCAAGGAAAATGCATCTAGACAAGCGGTGATTAAGAAGATAAGCAAGTCATTCCTATCGGAGTCAAAATTCTCTTCGAAGCTGGGCAAGTTGGCTGACACGAACTTGGGTTCTTTCAACATGGAAGCTTTCAGAAGTCGAATAATAGGAGTTGGAGGCCATCGTCCTTCGATCACTTCACATAATATTGTCAAGAGTGGACTATATGTAGTTGTTGGTTTTCCACCAGCAATTTAGTGTCCGGAGCTGATTATGGAGTGTGCTAACTGTTACGATCCTGAGCACAGGTTTATTGTCTCGCTTGATGGCAGATTGTTTGCCAACCTCACGCCTGCAGCTATTGGCGAAGCCTTTGCAATTCCTTCACATGAGAAAATAAGACGAGAGAACGTGTTGAGCGGATGTATGCTTCAACATTTGAAAGATGTGCTAATATGATTAACTCTCGTTGGATGAACAAGCCCAAGCCCTCTCGCACGAAGTTGCCGAGGCAGATAATTTCAGATGATCTGAAGCAGGAATACTGTGATTTGATTATGATGCTCAGTAGAGTTGGAGGCTGTCCCCAGGCGTTCATCTTCGAACCTTGGATGTTTTACTACATCTACCTCGTGCTGGAAGGGAAGGAGCATATTAACTAGGCAGTGATGATTAGTGATAATTTGCACGAGCAGCTCCGGAGTTTGAGGACGAAGACATTTTACATGGGCTCATACATCATCTACATGTTGGTTCATATGATGAAGTACAGGGGAATATCATACAAGGAACCAATTGGATGTGGATCTCATCAGTTCAAGATTCATGAGGCTTGTCTGCAGCTGCAAGCACATCTTATTACAAGAGAGTCAATGATGCCTTCACTATGCACATAACGAGATCACTTCAACAAAGAACTCATCATAGGATCTCGAAGGAAGCTCAAGAGTTGGTAGAAAGGTACGGTTATTGGTTCATCCAATTTCCGAAATTTACTTATGTTAGGCTACAAGGGTTTTCTTCATATCCGTATAGATTGCCCAAATACCCTACGAATAGGATCTTGATGTTAGAAATATCTAGGCAACTTGTTGCCTATGATAAGATTTAGAAGAGAAAGAAGGGAGGATCGGACTTCCCAATCATCATGGAAAATTCAGACGAAATGTGTCCTTCACTACAGGCAGCCAGGGAAGCCGAGAATGAGCTTCAGTTTTTCCACTTTTCTTATCACACCAGCAAGCAGCATTATGACCCCCACAACAATATTAGATGGATACAATCAGAAGAGTTCAGGCATAAGGCAAATATTGAAGATTACTGGGATGGTGCGTTGGATGAGGCTGAAGTTAGAAAGAGAATGTTTTCAAGACTACCTTTGAGCATGATCAGGGAGTGTGAGATTATTCCAGTACCAGATCAGGTGGACGGGGACATGAACGTTCTTCATCCAGATTATGAGGCAGTGAGGGATACACCACTCCCACTTCTAGATTGGTTGGAGCCGGAGATTGCCGATTTGGACACACTTTGCATACCAGTCTTGACATTCACCAGAGGATGGGTTGAAAGACATGTGAATAGGCTAAAGAGTAGGTAAATTCCTTTGGCTTACAATTTCATGGGAGATCATAGGATGCCAACTACCACCATGAAGAAACAGGTTGCTCAAGCTCCAGAGTCTCGAAGGAAAGAGCCAGTTCAGCTAGAACCTCCGAGAATTGTGGTAGAGTTATCTACGCCATTGGAGACACGTTCTCCAAGTATACAAGAAGTTTCATTATTTGCTGATCAGAGAAATATGTTGAATTAGGAACAGGAATTACATGAGGCAAATCAGCCACCCACAAAGAGAATCTGTTGGTCAGAGTGTCAACGCGCCTACTAGAGGTGATCAACAAGAAGAAGATGAAGAAACTGCTACAGATACACACTTCCAGCGTGAGCTTGAGGCAGCTCTAGAGGATGATACAGTTACAGGATAGGAGGCCCAAGTTTTAGGAGATACTCGGCCCATAGAAGCCAATGAGCCCTGTCAGGATGAAGTTAGAGAAGAAGTTCAAGAAGAAGAAGCAAGGGATGAGTAGCCATTTGTTATACAACAGGTAGTACCAGATTGGCTCAGAGATAGGATGAGGAGGAGCCCTAGTGAAGAAGTTGATCCAGCAGTTGAGATGGAAGAATTCTTGAGTAGGATCAGTGCACCTCCAACAAAAAAGAGAGCTAGGAAATTTTCGAAGATTTCAACAGATGAGGATGGCTCTCGCACCCTTCATGTGGCTGTGCCAAGGGTTGAGTGTGATCGAGATGAGGCTATGCCAGAAAATTATATGGTCACCACCTTGGAGTTAGGTCGCCCCACAGGAGCACAGATAATTGAGGAATGTGATAACTCCTATCAGGCGCTCAAGGATAGATTGCTCAAGATTGAAGGAAAATACAAGAAATTGAAGAAAGAGCACAAGACATTGATAGGCTACGTGCAACATTTGTCTCGTCCTTGTGGGCAGGAGAATCCAATGATTGAGCTTCCAACCGAGTTGTCTAGTGAATTAGTTAGTGGCTTGGAGGATTTGAGAAAGATGGCACGAGAAGTAGATAAGTGGGTGGCCAGCGTTCGTGCTGAAACATAAAGGTTTATGGAAGATCTTGCTCATGCTTATCAGTAGGCTTCCAGCACTATGGCACGAATGGATGCAGTTGATCAAGCTTGGGGTGATGCTCATATTTATCAGAGCAAGGTTATTCAGCAATTGGAGGCTTTGATGCATACTTCTGTACGGATGTTGATTGATGGAGGAGTGATTCAGGAGGGTGATAGGTATGATTTTTCCGACTAGTACTCTTCAGTTGTCACTGGTTGAGGCTTCTTTAATGCAACACAGGCTGATTCGGCCAGAGTCAGAAAGGCCATGACGAACATTATTGATGGAGTCATGAACACCTTAGAGGCTGAATTCTGATGAAGTGACTACTGATAGTTTGAGGAGTAGGCTGCCACCTTTCTTTCCAGAGGTGAATACCTTTGTCCAGAATGACTTTGAGAACACTTCGACTTTCTCAAGCATTATTCAGAACACTCAGGATGCTCTAGTTGCTTGGAGAAAGTCTTGTACGTGGCATGGGCAGGCAGTTACGGTGTTAGAGTTCCAGCTTGATCATATTCTGCGTATCTCAGTTCAGGAGGTTGAGGCCGTGCTGGCCAAATTCATTGATTTTGCAGCCAAGGAAAAGGAGAACGGAAATTCCCTTCTGGATGATGACCTTTTGGATGACTGATAGTGGACGTTAATTTCCTTTGCTATTTTGGTAGTGAGTGGGAATCTTTTGATTCATTTATTGTACCACTCCCTATTCTGGCAGTTTTTAGGGTTAGGGTTGATGTGGCTTAATCTGAGCCCTCCATTTGATTGTAATCTGAGCCATCCATTGGACTGGGCTATCTATAAAAGGGGCATCCCCCCTCATTTGTAAATCATTAGATTAGATTAGAGATTAGAGAATAGAGCAGAGAGATATCTTAGCATAGTTTGGAGGAGAAGGAAAGTTTTCCCTTGAAAACTTTGTAAGAGATTGTTGTGAAAACTATCATAATAAAGAGAGCTTTCATTGATGGTGAATTCGTCTTTTGTTATGAGCAGCTAGCAAGATTTCTTCATCCCTTCTACTTCAAGTAGCTTATATTAGAGTAATTTTCATTTTCATGCAAGTAGATGTTAATCGTGGATTGTGGTGTTTAATCAAGGTAGCTTCGTTTTAATCCATACCACTAGCAGCTTGCTGACAACAAGTTTTCCTTGTGTGGTCAACTGGAAAACTTTATAAGCCTAACTTCGGTTATGACTCACGTCTTGGCATGCATCGTCTTGATGGTGTCTTTATGTTGAACTGTGACTTGAAAACCCCTTTCCGCTCCCTTGAAGATTGCACTGACCTTGTGTAAGCTATCCAACGTGAGGCAAAGCAGAGTCTGGTTGAAGTCTATTGAGATTGATCCCACGTCCTTCTTTAGTATAGAATTTAGATCCTCTAAAACCCTGCACTTATTTAAATTCAGTACAATTTTTGGTTAGTTTTAGGAAGTTCGTACCTTATTGCCAAATCATTCGCATCACTCACGAAAATCCCCTTCCAATCATTAACCTACTGTCAGCTGCAAACATTCTGAACAATTGTGTAAGTCCCCTCGTGAAAACAACAAATCACAACGAACCAACTGAGGGTATTCCATTGCATTATCGGAACCTTGGAGTTGAACGTACGATCTTTCTTGCAATCTTAGCGTACGAAATACTTTGATCAAGAGAGAATGGAGTAGCCTTCAAATACTTTGTTCTGTTGATTGGTGCGGTCACAAAAATCACATCAACAGGACTTAGCCATCCTTCCCTGCCACCATTGGTCATAGTCCACGCCTAGATTTTATCATTGACGAAGTCTCCTCTACCGGCCATCCCTTAGCGGTAAAGATGAGGGTGAACTCCTCTTCACATCCAACCTACACAAATCCTTGGATCCTCTTAACCTCTCGTGCTACCAATGAAGAGTGACCAATCTTGAGTTGGTTGGAAATCTCCCCCACTCGCTGCATCACCATTGCCATGTTTTGAAGGTCCTCCATGTATCTTTGAACTGTTCTAAAGGGATCAAATGGGTGTAGTTTTGACATCTCCAATATCAATCCTTCGGACCCACTGGACTCATCCTCCTCTTTGCCTGTTGGGGTGGTTGGCGGTGACCCTTGGGCTACCATGGGAGGCTCCATCAACGATGGTCCCCACTCTCCTGTACGACTCCCACTAGCTCGGCTACACCTGTCACCATTGGTGGCTTATCCTAATGCGTTCCCTCTTTTATCATCATGGTAGTGAAACTCTACTGCATCTCGATAAGTAGGCATCCCTAGTCTGGGCTCTCAACCAAAGTCTTTGAAGGGCTCGACAGTGCAACTTTAGAATCTCAATCGCTAGGCCAAATAAACCGAACCAGTCATCAACCTGCACCACTCTTGGTGCTCCTAGTGGTCCAATAGAAGAACTCCTAGCGGTCCAATAGAAGAAGCTAGTAGTTCGGCCGATGTGATTATTCTCGATGTGGTCACCTGTCCTGATATTGTAGTAGTTGGCACCAATGCAACTGGTGTCGATGTTGTGACCAGCACCGACGCTGTGGTTGGTAGTGTGACTGGTGTTGATCTGGCAACTGGTGGCATTGATGGTGTGGTTGGCAATGTGACTGTTGTTGATCCTACAACTGACAACATCGACATTGGCAAGTTGATTGGCAATGTGATTGGTGCTAATGCAACTGGCAAGATCGACGCTAGCAAGGTGACTGGCAATGTGCCTGGCGCCGATGCTGCAAGTCTAAGTGGGAGTCTCCTTCTTGCTCCAATTGGTAATGTTGGAAGTGTGAATGTCACTACTGGTGGTGGACTTCCTGTTCCAATTGGTGGTGCTAGGAGGGTGAATGCTACTGGCTGTAGGGGTGGTACTACAACTGCCTCCATGATATACATCTCTAGTGTAGTCTTAGCATGTGCTAGCGGGGTTACAACTGGTACCTATACTACCAGCGGCGTAGGTATAGGTATCGCTTGTTGTGGCTCCGCTAGCAAGTCTACCCTGATTGCCTCTTCTACCTCTTTCAACACTCCGTCCCTTGCCAAGGAGACTTCTTCTGTACCCATGTCTTCGTCCTCATCGGATGATAACTCTATTTCCTCTCCATTACTTGTGTGTCTTCGTCTCCACTCTTGTCATCACCGCTCGGCCTTGGTGGTGAGTTATCTACTTGCCTCTTCCTCTTTGGTGGCGATAATGACTATGGCACCTCTTTGCCGACATTTTGTACACCAAGGTTGGCCCAGTGAAATATTGTCGACCACCTGTCCTCTATCTGTCTGACCGACTGAAACTTGCCTCAGTTGTCAAGTGGCACCTGGTTAAAGACGCTATCCAACAACAGTCCAATGGTGTGCGGGGTCATATAGAATGCCTTGTGTCTGAGACACAAACTCCCAAATGCACTCTTACAACCTCATGGCCCAATTGTACACTTTTCCTGTATGTAGCCCAATCATGAGGCCGACCATCCACACTACTATGTTAGAAGCCTGACTCGCCCTCGTGAGTCTGCTCTTGATAAGGTCCAATAGACACTTCCACTCAACATTGCCGAGAAAACTCTTCTGCAAATCCCTGTTGCCTGCACTCCATATACTATCCTATTCTTGTTGTGTGAGATTGGACTTGCATACTCTTGCCATTAGGTTCTCCTTTGTCTTCCTAGACATTTTCCCCGAGGGATTTTCAATCGAAGCCCCTCAGCAAGGAATTCCAAATACTCGTGTAAACTCAAGAGCTCCATTCAATATACTCGCTTAGTAGCCTCTTTAATTTATCACTGACTTGTGACTATGCCAATCATAGTGTATGAGCATTTGCCTCAAGTATAGCTTGAACTCACAAGCATTGGAAAATGACATCTATGCCACCTTATCAACCTAAGCCATCTTCAGTGCCTTTTTCATGATATGATCGTCTGGCACTGTGAGCCACCAAGAACGACATTTTGCGCCGCTCAAGCTCTCCTAGGTGATGTTATCAGGAGTAACTGTGTCGTCACTTTCTCTTTCCATCACCATACCCCCCACTATCTTCAATCTAATTATTTGGAGATTCTTACCTCCGCTATTGCTAGTGGCCATATCCTCCTAGCAAAGATAATTATTTTCTGGTGCTGTTAGTCTCAGATTATATGCTGGGGATTGACCATTATAATAACTATCACTTCGTACTAACTGTCTTGTCGATTTCCCATTGTTTTTTCCCAACTGGCTAGAGAACTATACCCGGTTTATTTTTATTTTGAGTGCAAATTTATTCCTCTATTGTACGACAGATGTTCGTACGATGGTCTTTTTTCTTCTATTCACCAATTCTCTGCCTTATAATCTATATGCCACACCTCAAATAGGTTGGTGTTTGTGAAGGTCTTCGATTCTCCTTTGCTATATGCTATACAGTTTCACCCCTACGTGTGATGGAATTATCCTACCATACGGTTCGCCCTTGGAGTTTCTTCCGTACGATATCCTCATGACTTATACTTTTTGTGCCCCTGAGTTGTCGTATGAAACTTCCACCAACTTGGCATACGATGACTTCGACTTACTGAACGACCTTTTCTTTCCACGATTCCTGCCCATTCCTTTGCAAAATTTCTCCTTTTCTCGACCACACTCCATACGAGAGTGCCTTCAGCACGCCGTATGGTTTGCTCTTTCACTCGTACGGGACTAGGTCATACGGCCTTGGTGTCTTCTTCCCTCTCTTCGTATGGGTCTGCCTTTGTTTTCTTTTGCCATGAGTTTCTTCCTTCCAGCGGTGCCTTCTTACTTTTTCTTTCACTGCTTCGTGTGAACTCCTCGTGGTGTGAATTGTTGTTCTGA
Source organism: Sequoia sempervirens (assembly GCA_007258455.2). Lineage (NCBI taxonomy): Eukaryota > Viridiplantae > Streptophyta > Pinopsida > Cupressales > Cupressaceae > Sequoia > Sequoia sempervirens. Next base: position 265,826,808 of record VDFB02105785.1, read on the forward strand.
TACTCGCCCTCACCTATTTGCCGAGGTGTAATGACCCCTTTCTAGTGGAAGAACTTAAACCTGAATCTTGCATTCAAAGTGTTTCTCAAAGAGACATTAGAAATGTTAAAGATTGATAAATTTCAGTAATAACGTCTAATTATATCAAGGATGATTTAATTATTTGTTCCTTGCCAAAGGATTATTCATTTCCTTCCTATTATTTACTATGAATGATTCCTTTATGGGTACAAACGTCTTTCGAGATCCCATAGATGGAGTTCTATTATACCATTTATCATCATCGTGTATGAATGGAGTCATTATTACTTATAAGGCTCAATAATTGCCACAAACATCATTATTCGATAATCGCAAATAATATATTATGTATATACATTATCTTGTATATATTGTATGTGTCCACCACCTATGAGGTATTTATGAGTCTCAATATATGTATAGCTAGACATATATATATATACTCATCAATTACCAAATACATTTATCAACATATGAATTATATACCGAAAACATATTATATTTAATATATTTATATTTATCAAATATATATATGAAACATATATGGCAACTTCAGCCATTACTAAACTCTTAGTTCATTCCTTTATTATCATTTATATAATAAATTGTAATTATTTATAGTATCAAATATTATTAACATCCTAGTGACGGTATTATAATATTAGACACCAAGTATTATTACATCCTAATGATAATATCATGAATAATATTGTTCATCACATAACATTACATTCTAAGGATAATATCTTAAATAATATTATACATCAAATATTATTACATTCTAATATCATAAATAGTCAAATAACATTGTGAATAACCTTATATATCAAATATTATCATCACATTGTAAATATTATTTATATGAAATATTACTAATACCTCACTATCCTTACCTATAATAAATATACATACCAATATTCTGATTTTACCAATGATCTGCTGTCTCTCCTCTTCTCTACAGCCAGCGATCTGCAGACTCCTTTCTTCAATTTATGATATATCTCTCTAATCCTTTTCCATCGATGCCTTCTACTCTCCACTTGTTAACATTCTTATATTTTAATGCCATAATGGGAGGGTCATGTCCTTTTGATGAGCAATGTCCATGTCCTTTTGATGAGCAATGTCCACGTATAAGGGCATGTCTTTTAGTTAGTGACCAACCTTTATTATTGTTTGTTGACTAACATATATTTAAACACTGCCTTTTATAAACATAGTTGCTGCACCTATTAATGATAGTAATCGTGGTTCTCCCTTATGACCATAGAATGATATAAGTCCCATCTTCATTATTATATTTATAATGGGTTGATAATTGTGTTAATTATTTATTATTTATTTTTGTGTTTCATTATTATGTTTGCATGATAATAATATTATCAAATTATTATTATTATTATTATTATTATTATATTTTTTTATTATTATAATGTATACAAATAATATTAATTGTTTCATCCATTATATGTAAGAGACCAGGTGTCTCTCAACCCAAAACCTCTTACAGTAAATGCGTTTTTTGTTTGTTTTGCAATTTTTTTGATTTTTTGAGGGTTTTTGAATAAATGAAAGAAAGTGCGATTTTGGAAATAAATACTATTAAATTCAATAAAAATCCATAAATGATATATGATGCACAAAATAGCTTCCTAGATGTTGGCGCATATATTTATTAATCTTTTGGATTCATACAATGAAGAAAGTCGAACTTATAAGGGAAAAGGAAGCATAAATATAATATTAAAGAACCTGGTTTTCTGTTTGCAGCCACTTGTAGGAAGCATAAAAATGTACGGCCAATCCAAATACAGGCTTCTCCCACCACCAGAAGGTTGCAGACACCCCCAAAGACCTAGGCGTCCCCTGTGGTGAAGACAAGACATAAAAAAGCAAGGCGTCCTATCTAGTGAAGAAAGTACGGCCTTTGCTGCAGCAAATGTACGGCCCAGCCAGCATTAAATAAATCCGTACCACCTTGAAGAATGTGCCAGATGCCAGATGAAACACTGCCAAAGTGATATTCTCCTTCTGGAAGACAGATCAATCTAATACCCTAATAATAAACTCTGAAAGATGCCCGAATATGACTCCTATGTGAAGCCACTCTGTTGACAATCTTCAACTGGTATTGCACAGTCTCAATATGCCTAATTCTGAAGAGGAAACGTTCTTCAAAACCCATTGATCTACAGAAACCCTCGTTTCTCAAACCCCAATGCTCTCAAAGAGAAAATAAAGACAAATTCAAATAATCAACATAATGAGTTCGATTTTCCTTGAGGAAATATATAACCTCTCTCAAAAAGTTGACCCTTCACAAAAATCTATTAAATGAGCAATTAAAATAATCATTAAATCACCATTTAATGACTTAGGCATATTAATTACATAATGGCGTTGAAATATGCTAACCAATTTTTTCGGAAGATTTACACAACATAAACCAGCACTAGCCAACTTGATTAGCGTTAGCTCCAAATTGAAATCCAAATTGAAAAGATCTCAGCGCCAAGAATGCACACTCAATCCCAAGGAAGGAGAGGTGTTGTCATATGGCGGAGTAATTACAAACAACAACTTGAATTGAAGCAAACTTAACGTCAAGAATGTGCACTCAAGATCCCACTGAGGGCAAGGTGCTAACATATGACGGAGTGATTAATTGAAAACTGGAAACTAATAGGCGGATAACCAGCCATGAAGCTACAACAAACTAATTTATCCGCTGCGGCGGGCATCCACTTGAGAGTGGGGATTCACCACTTTGAAAGTGGGTACAAAGAGAGATACAATCAATTATCCACACTGGTGGTAGACCATCCAGGGGTACTTAATGTGAGAAGAAAGAAGAATTAATTGCAGCGATTAGAACTGGAACAGTACTACTGTTTACAGTCTTACAAATAAGGAAATAAGCTGCAAATTACATATGAATTACTATAGTCTTCAAGCACATGAGTAATAGATGATCTCATACAAATAATTATCTCTCTAACTGCTGCTAATGAATCAAAAATCAGAACTTCTAAAGTCTGATACAAAAATCAGTAAATTGACAATGTCAACCAGCAACTGTGAAAATCAATAAAGTATTCATAACTCACTCAATTCACCTCCGAATCGAATGATGTCTTTTGCAGAGGTCTTCTAGAAGGTAGGCGCCCAAAAACAGACACCAAACAACAACAAACTTCAACTTATAACATCTTGCACAAATCCCAATGCTCTTAGAAAAGTACGACCCTCTTTGAAGGGGCGATTTTCATTTAAAAATCAGACTCTTTGAAATAAAATCCCAAATTAAACATGAAGGGTCGCTCAAGGTCAGCAAATGGAATGATGAAATACCCAGAACCAAATTCAAACTGGAAAATAAGCTATGAATCAAAATCACCTTCAGTTGTAGATGAACCGGCAAACCAAAATTGCCAAAAACTCCAGAATTCTTCAATCAAATGAGCTCAATCTGCTAGTCTGATGTTGAGAAGCAGCAATGTAGCCAACTAGGTGTTATCTTGCAAACACGAAATTGGACAAAAGGCAGGGAGGTAGACATCCTCGAAGCAAAATATCATTTGTCATTCCAACAGCATAACTTTAGCATAATTTTCATGGATACCAATGCTGAAGCAAAGCATTCATTTTATAGAAGAGTAGAAGGCTCTTCAATTCCTCAAGGAAGTACGCCAAGAGTCACATGAGACTCTTCAAATTTCCAGGAACCTTCCAACTTCACAAAAAGGCGTCCACTTTACCAAGGCACAAATAAACTTTAGTTTTAAAAGAATATCTTCAAGAAAAGGTGTCCACTTTTCCCAAGGCATTAAAAGACTTTAAATATTAAATTTATCCTTCATGATGACGTCCCCCTTCATGACCACCTTTTAAGAACAACTTAAAGTTATTTTCCCTAGACCAAGGGGTCAACTGCAAATTATAACATTAATGCCTTTAATCACCAAAATTAAACTTTTAGAAGCCAGACTTGAATTGCATTAAATGCTCCAACTGAAAATGAAGACCTTGAAGACTGACAACTGCATACTACCACAAATAGAATTTACTATAAATAGTAAACTCCCTAAAAAGCCATAGAACCTCAGAACTGGAAACCCTAATTTTACCTCAAACGAGCCTAAAGGCTTTCGGAATAGGCTGATGAGTGTCAGAACAGATCACTGATGAGAAGGGGACATTACAGGCGTCCCTTTTCTTAAATGAGCATTAAAATACTCATTTAATATAATTTATCCATTATTATAAAGTATTAATAATACTTTATAATTTTCCATTAAATAATTAAATTTAATTATTTTCATTAAAGTGACTTTATATTATAAAGTCAAATTAATAAACTTTTAATAATGATCAAATGCCTTAATAATTACTGTTTGCTCATCAGATCATCAAACCGGGTCGAAGCTGAGCTAACCAACTGAATCAGGTGCCCTGCCAAAAATAGCAACTCCTGCCTGCTTGACTTACTATAAATAGTAAGTACCTCTAAATCACTCTGCAAGTGTCCGCAAAGGCCCAAACCTGAATCAACTGCTGGAGTGATGTTCCCCAACGCTGGATAACTGCCTCAAGTGATCCTCTAAACACTTCTGCCAGCCTACGAGGATTTAAATGATAGGCTAACCTCAGAACTAACTATTGTTTGCCTACGGAATGGGATTCAAATCTTACGTACTACTGGCAAACTGGTAATGTGCAGAACATAGGATAAACAGTAAACTGAAAGATATCATATTTGAACACCAGAAACTTTATTCATCATCAGAAATATCATGTACAAAAGTATCAGTAGTGATTGACAATAAACATCGGCACCATAACTCATTCACATATCACTCGTAACTATCTCCCGACTATCCAACAGGCTACATATAACGTTCGGCGGTAGTTAGATAACCAACCGACACGACGCTTCGTAACAACATTAACATTAACATTAATCCGAACATGATTTCCCGAAAGTACATGACATTATTATTCTTTACTAATCTATAGTTTTATTAACAATTGGCCGACTACGACCAAGGCCGACTACGGCCGACAACAAAGTAAAGATATACGACTAACATCATCCCCCCCAAAAAAGAAGTCGTCTTCCAGACGACATACATACAGTAAGATAAGATCACTGAGAAGTAGGAGGAAGGGAGTGCGTCCCTGGATGCACAGATGACGTCGGAGTGGTGGAAGAATGCTCTGCTCACAGGCGCCTCAGCTCCTCCGTACGTGTGCGAAGCTGCCGATCTGCCAGGATCTCCCTCTCCCTTGCCGCTTTTACCATCCGAGCTGCCTCCATTAGTTGGCTTTTCGCCTTTTCTGCCTTTGCACTCTTGGCCGTCAAATCAACCTCTTTTGCAGCCAACTGTTCCTCTAATGCTTTCACCTGCTGCTCCCATGCTGCCTCTTTCTGTTGTGCTTCCTCCTCCAAGGCTGCCACCCAAGGCTCCAAGACCTCCAATCGAGCTCCCCTCTCACTGGCAAGCCGAGTTTGTTCGGCCAAGTCATTCTGGATGCTCTATATGGTAGCAGTGGACTCATCCTTAACCCTCTGCAAGAGTCTATAGGCGTCCACTCTTCGTGATATTGCTACCTCTGTAGAAAATATTTGGCGCTTCATGAGAATAAAGACATCTCGAAAGGCAAGCTCTATGTAATATAAACTCTCCAGAACCCCGGCGTCCCGCCCTACTAGTCTCGGCGGTCGACCCCGCCAGGCTCTCATCATAGCAGGAGTCTCTCCTGCTGGCCACCCCTCGCCAAATATCCGTGCGAACTCAGCCTCACACCCCATCTGTACAAATCCTCAGATGCGGTGAACTTCCTGGCCCACTAGAGGAGATCGGCCAATCCTGAGGTCTCTCGAAACCTGTCCCACTCGGATCATCAACCTGCCCATATGCTCGAGCTCCTGTACATATCGCTGTACCGTGCCTACTGGGTCCGATGGATCTGGCTGTGACATTTCCACGACAAATCCCTCCGTGGAGTTACCCTCCTCGTTCTCCTCATTGTCGGGGGGTGTACAAGGTTCTGTCTCCTCCTGGGGTGGTTCCTCGACTATCGGCTGAGGCTCCTGAATGGCTGTCTCTGGTGCCTCTGCTATGCTAGCCTCCGGGTGTGCGAGTGTATCCTCGCCAAGTCTGGCCGTCTCACTCTGCTGGGTGTGAACGACTGGCCCTTCCTCATCCCCTTGTCCCTCCGAGGGACTCTTCTCCCGGTCTGGCTGCTCGGCCACGTCCAAAGTGAGGCCTACCGATCCCAACCAGCTATCAATCTGTGCTACCCCGGGTGCTCCTGGGGCTGGAGTAGTATCCTCAATGGCCTCTGTCATTCCCCCAGTTCCTGCTGCCGAGGTTGCCACTCCTGTCGCTGCCGATGCTGGCGGTGGTGTAAGGGAATAGACTGCTGGCAATATCTCGACCGAGGCAGTGGAACCTGTCGATGTAGTGACTGCCCCCTGTGATGTCGTGGTGGCGAGAGGTGCCCACCCTGGCGATGCACTTGGTAGTGAAGTAGCTACCCTCAACATTCGCCCGTCTCCAACTGGCGCAACAGGAAGAGTGAACGTCACTGACTGTGTGCTCTTCCTAGTTGGCGGTGCGGGAAGAGTAAATCCTGCCGAACGTAGCAATGGTATGTCAATCTCGTCTGCTTCCTGACCCCCTATGACGACGGACACCTCCTCATCGGTCGGTGGACTAGACTCCGAGGGCGAAGAAGATAAATCGATGGGCTCCTCCCTATCAGATGCATCGTTCTGCTCCGAGGCCTCCTCCTCTGATGTTTCCTCTTCCACCAACGCCTCCTTCTGTTTCCTCTTCTTTCCTGAAGCTGTGCCCTCGCCAGCTTGCTTTACTTCCAGTTCCGACCAGTAGAACACGGTCGGCAATCCAGGATCCAGGTGAGTAAGTGGCCGCAACCAACCCCAATTGCCCTCAGGCACCTGTGTGTGAACGACAACAAGAAAGAGGGCTATGGCGTGCTGGGTCATGTAGAAGGCCTTATGCCTCTGCGCTAAGAAATCTCTCATCTACTCTGTGAGTAACCTCGCCCAGTTGTATACTCGGCCAACGCAGAGTCCGACCATGAAATCAACCAGCCATATAGCAATGTCCGACGCTTGGCTAGCACCTGTGAGTCGGCATTTCATTAGGTCGAGCAAGCACTTCCATTCTGCTGTTGCCAAGTGGTTTTTCCGGAGACCTCGATTGCCAGCACTCCATATGGTATTCTGTTCTTCCACTGACAAGTCACTTCGACACACCTACTTGACCAACAATTCCTTGTGCTCCTGTGTCATCCTCTTGGGTTTGTTAACCCCTATTCCCGAAGCTGGGACGCCAAACACCCTCTCGAAGTCCTGCGGCCAAAATGAAATGGTCACTCGGCAACCTCTGTAATCAATTACTGACTTGTGCGTATGCCTGCAATAGTTATCCACCATCGCCTTCAGCCAAGGCTCGAACTCCCGAGAATTGAAGAAGGGCACTAGCACAACCTTGTCTACCCGAGCGTGTCGAAGCGCAACCTTCAGGGAGTGGTCGTCGGGAGTGCTTCGCCACCACTGTTTGCACTCGTTGCCAGTCAGGTTCTCCCATGTCATCGTTTCATTATCGGCGTCCATCCTTTTTCTTTTCCCAGATGAGGCTACCTTTGGCTGGTGCTGCATAGCCTTCTTGCCCTTGTCCATCTTTCTGTCAG